>OY856411.1:1411628329-1411733329 GCA_963693085.1 Alisma plantago-aquatica
GCATCCATTACTCCCATCCACCTACTTCCTTGCATTTAATCCCATTTCCACCCACTTTCCACTCATTTCCACCATAGAAACCTAGTTTCTCTAGGTTTCTATCCATCCATTCCACCATTTCCATGCTCTTGGGCACCATTGGAAGAGGAGGATTGTGGCTGGCAGCAAGGAGGTGAAGAAGTCAAGCTTCATCAAGCATCCATGGTGTTTCGTACTCTCTTTCCCTTCTCCTTTGTTTCTGTTTTGATCGTGTATAGCTAAGCCCCCCTTGGGTGGGCTGTTTGGGACAAAAATGTGACTTTGATACCATGTTGGGGGAATATAATTTGTAATGAACATATTTCACTTCTATGATGATTTCCTTTTCTTGTATCTCATTTCCCATTACTTGTGCATGTGATTGTTGTTTAATTACATTGATTGCTTGCCTTGTGGTGTTTGAAGACATTTGCCTCTAGGATGTTTTGGTTTCTATGTAGCTATCATAGGATTGGCTCCTAGGTCCTTAATTCGGATCCCTAGCTAGCCCCCTATCTTCCTACATAATCACCTTCTTCCTACATGAAAATGTGAGTTCTAAGTGACTAGTATAAGTGTGATTAGTACAATTGCCTAGGATTTCCTAAAGGCTGAGGTGGCTAGTGGCATGAGGTCAAATATCCTCATCTCTACTCCCATCCTTACCCTTGGTCCTCAATTGACTAATACCACTTATCCTAGAGACCTAGACTTGGTAAGTCCTATGAGAATTACACCTAGCCCTAGTTCTCCAACTAGTAGCATAGGGTACATCCTCATAGTACCCACCTTGTTGTTTGGTTTGGTAGTCTAGAATGGAATATGTTAATTGTGTATTATGGTGACATCCCCCAATTAATGTCAAGGTCACATTCCTGAATGGACCACCTCCTTCATCTAATTGCTTAAAACCTTAATTGCTCTATTTTCTTGTTAATGCTAGTGTAGTTCAATTGCTTTAGTTAACTTAGTTAATTGCCTAGTTTTGTTAGCTAAGTGTTAATTTAGGTCTTTGATCTTGATTAGTGGTTAACTTAGGCTCTCAATTGCTAGTTGCTTGCTTAGTCCAGTGTAGTTTGTTCTTGCTCTTGTTTAGATAGCTTGTTAACTTAGATTGCTAATTTAGCCTCTTGATAACTTAGTTTCAATTGTTGCTTTTCCTACTTGCTCACTTAGCTTAATCAACAACCAACCAACCTTTAAACCCTAAAAACCTTACTCTCTGCAATAGGAATGTAGCTTACATCATCTAACTCTAGTTCCCCCTCTATCTCCGTGGATCGACCCTGTACTTTCCGCCTCACCTATACTACGACACGACCATGTGCACTTGCGGGCGTAGTGTCTTAGTAGACGTAGTTCGTTAGTGTAGGTCTTATAAATTTCTGAAATCATAAGATCCCACATCCCGTGCACTCTGACCTCGTGGGGTGTAAAAGCACCACTAGCGGGGACGCACCAAGCTTTCTGGTGTCGTTGCCGGGGATAGAAGCGCTCGGCCTAGTTAGATAGTGTAGCTTAGCCTTTCCTTTTGCCCTCACCATTGTTATTATTTATTCTTTGTGTTACTCTTGCATATTGGTTCGCTAACTTGGCTCCTTGTTGTTTGTTTGTGACTTGCGCAGGTGACAGTTGTGCATGCGTAGCACGCGTTTGACTTGCACCGACTTGGTGGTTTATGACCCCGAGATTGGGAGAAGAAGGCGCCAAGCTCACCGCAACCTACACCGAGAGGCCGAGATGGCCAAGAACAACTAAGATGCCGACGCTCAGCCACCACCGCCACATCGCCCACTTCACGAGTACTTCACGTCGGGGAACTACAACTCCCCCATTGCCACGCTGGTTGACCAAATGCTCGGTCAGCAGTTCTCCATCCCGCCGGCACTCTTGGGACTTCTCCCCACATACTTCGGTATGGAGAACGAGAATCCCTACAACCACATAGACGCGTTCCTTGAAACGTGCTCTACCTTCCGCACGCCAGCCGCCACCGACGACTCAATCAGGAGGACACTCTTCCCTTTCTCCCTCAAGGAGAAAGCCAAGGAGTGGTATGTTTCGAGGCCAGAGTTGGTCACTTGGAATGAGGTGAAGAACGAGTTTCTCAAGAAGTTCTTCCCCATCGTCAAGTTATCTTATATGAGAAGGTGCATCACGTCATTCGCCCAGAAAGAGAACGAGCCCTTCCACAAGGTGTGGGAGAGGTTCCAGAAGTTGTTTCATGACTTCCCTCATCATGAGGTTCCTCTTTGGTAGCTAGTTCAGGCCTTCTACACTGGGCTTGAGGAACAAAGCCAAAACAACGTAGATTCTTCTTACGGGGGCACGTTCATGGCAAAGCCGCCCGAGGAATCATGGCCGCTGTTTAAGCATCTCGCCGAGAATTCTCACCACCGAGCTTCCACTAAAGGGGGCATTTTGGCCGAAACTACACTCCTCCACCCTCCTCCATGGCTCCCGTACGCAATGCCACCGACCCCAATATGATGAAGATGATGGCTGATATGATGTGGATGATGAAGAATCAAGTGGGTGGATCTTCTAGCCAACCCACAATGGTTGTCGACACTGTAAACGAGGAAGTCAACGCTTTACATTCCTTTGGTGGTCGTAACAACCTGGGCCCAATGTCCAACTCCTACACTCCCGAGTGGAGGAACCACCCAAACTTCTCTTGGAAACAACAGAATTAGGATGGACAAGGACAGGGGCAGCAAAAGCCACGCTACAGCTCCAAGTTTGAGGACGAGGTACTCGGAAGGCTAAGAAGCCTAGATGAAGTAAAAAAGGATGTCAATGCACATGGGCAATCTATTAACCGTCTGGAGCAGAGGTTGGATCAGATTTCTCTCTCTTTGGCTAGAAGAGAAGAAGGCAGACTTCCATCTCAATCAATGCCAAATCTAAACAATGATGGGGTTTTTCTAGGGAACACTTCGAGTGTTTATGTTCCACCATCTTACCAAGCCCCACCAAACCCCTATGCTCCTCAGCCCCCTCAAGCGCCACTCAATTATCAATATGCTCCACCTCCACCTCACACCTACCAACAACCACCTCCACAATACCACCCCCCACCACAACAACAACCGCAACCCCAATTCATTCTTCAAAATCCCAACTCCCCTCACCAAAGGCCTCCACCACCCCCAACAGCCACAACCCCCTCCACAAGCTCCCTCTCCTACCACCCATGAGCATGTGAAGGCAATGACTACATTGAGAAGTGGCAGGACTTTGGAGAGGCCCCATGGTACAGTTGTTGGCAGAGATGACACTGAGGCTGAGCAGGTTGATATTGAGATGCAGATTTATGATACTGTGATAAGAGGCAGTGTTGATACCGTGACGCCGAGCATTGATACTGTGATAACGAGCCGTGATACTGTGATTCCAGTGATACCAGTGGATGATACTATTGATTTGGACCGATTGGGGTCCCAACTCCCTCCATATCCTGATGCACTCGAGGAGCCTTCTGTTGCAAAGAAAAAGAAGAAGCATGCGGAAGATATTTTGGAAATCTTCAAGCAAGTGAAAATCAATGTACCTCTTATAGATGCAGTCAAGCAAATTCCGTCCTACGCAAAGTTCCTTAAAGAATTGTGCACCTTCAAAAGAAAGACAACAGGGAGGATGCCTAAGAAGATCAAGCTCACTGAGCAAGTGAGCTCCATTCTCCAACACACCATTCCCCAGAAAAGAAAAGACCCTGGTGCTCCCATCATCTCATGCTACATTGGGGCACATCGCATAGACCAGGCTCTTCTTGACTTGGGGTCTAGCGTAAACTTGATGACGTATGATCTGTTTGCTTAGCTCCAAATGGGGGAGTTGAGGCCAGCCCATTACACTTTACAGTTGGCCGACCGATCTGTGAAGACACCTAGAGGTCATGTGGATGATGTGTTGGTCCATCTTGATGAGGATACTTCTGCCTTTTTCCCAACCGATTTTATCATTCTTGATATGGAAAAAGAGGCTAGAAAGGTGCCAATCATCTTGGGGAGACCTTTCCTAGCCACAGCTGATGTCGTGATCCATGTGAGGACTGGGACCATGTATGTTACATTCATGCACATGAAGATCCGTTTGAACATCTTCAATTCTTCTACTACATCCGAAGTGATAGGAGCCACCGAAGAAGATTGTTATTTGGTGGAATACCTAGAAGAGATTGTTGAAGAGTGCCTACCTACGTGGATTGAGACTGCCACCCAAGGTAGAGGTCTTGAACCAATTTTTGAGTTCCCTGGCGATGATGATGAAGAAAGTGAAGAGGGTGAGCTAGCATTAGTGGCTGTAAGTGAGGACCTTCCTTCTATTTCTGCACCATTGAAGAACTCCCTTGAAGCACCCCCCATTCTTGAGTTGAAGACACTTCCTGAAGGATTGAAGTACGCTTTCCTTGGCTCAAATGACACCCTTCCGGTGATCATTTCCTCCATTCTCTCTCCTGAGCAAGAAGATGCCTTAATGGAAGTCTTGAGGAAGAACATCCAAGCCATTGGATGGTCTATTGCTGACTTGAGAGGGATTGATCCCTCTATTTGTGTGCATCGGATATACCTAGAAGAAGATGTGAGACCGACCCACCAAATGCAAAGAAGGCTAAATCCAAAGTTGAAGGACGTTGTGACTCAAGAGGTTGTAAAGTTTCTTGATGCAGGGATCATCTATCCCATTTCTGACAGTACGTGGGTGATTCCCATCCAAGTTGTGCCCAAGAAGGGCGGGATCACGGTTGCAGAAAATGTCGATGGTGAGCTTATGCCGGTGAGAGAGAAATCCAAGTGGAGAATGTGCGTTGATTACCGAAAGCTCAATGAAAAGACAAATAAAGATCACTACCCACTCCCATTTCTTGATCAAATTTTAGAGAGATTGGCTGGGCAGAGCTTCTACTATTTTCTTGACGGATACTCAGGATATTTTTAGATTGTTGTGCATCCGACGGATCAGGAAAAGACAACATTCACTTGTCCAAGTGGCACATTTTCCTACCGGAGAATGCCATTTGGATTGTGCAATGCCCCTTCCACTTTCCAGAGATGTGTAACATCAATCTTTGCTGACATGCTTGATTCATCACTTGAAGTTTTCATGGATGATTTTTCAATTTTCGGGAAAACCTTTAATGAGTGCTTGCTACATCTAGCTGTTGTTCTGGAAAGATGTGTGAAAGTTCGCTTAGTTTTATCTTGGGAAAAGAGCCATTTCATGGTACCTAAGGGTATAGTTCTGGGACACCGAGTTTCTAAAGATGGGATTGAAGTTGACTAGGCCAAGGTGGGCCTTATTTCTACACTTGACCTTCCTTCCACCGTAAGACATGTTTGATCCTTCTTGGGACATGCAGGTTTCTACCGCCTCTTTATCAAGGACTTTAGCAAAATCTCAAGACCACTCTGTCGATTGCTTGAGAAAGATGTTGAATTTTAGTTTGATGACAAATGTGTTGAAGCCTTCAATCATTTGAAAGAAAGGCTTATTTCTGCTCCTATCATGCAACCCTCGGATTTCTCTTTGCCATTTAAGATCATGACCGATGCATCTGATATGGCGGTGGGGGCTGTGCTGGGTCAACACGTTGGCCGAATTCCTCATGCTATTTACTATGCAAGCAAAACCTTAGACGATGCTCAAAGGAACTATACAACTACCGAGAAGGAGTTGCTTGCGGTGATCTTTGCTCTTGAAAAGTTCCGGCCATATCTCTTGCAAAACAAAGTGACAATCTACACGGACCATGCTTCTTTGAAGTATCTTATGTCCAAGAAAGACTCAAAACCAAGGTTGATCCGATGGATTTTGTTGCTCCAAGAATTTGACATAGAAATTGTGGATAAGAAGGGAGTAGAAAATGGTGCAGCAGATCATCTCTCCCGCCTTGATGGACCTTTTAATATGACAAATCCAATCAAAGAGACAATGCCACATGAACAACTCCTCTTAATCTCATCTGCCCAAAAACCATGGTACAAGCATATAGCAAATTTCCTAGCCAATGGGAGGATACCGAGCATGTGGACAAGAGAGGAAAGCAAGAGATTGTTTGCTATGGTCAAGAACTACATTTGGGATGACCCTCACCTCTTCAAGTATTGCCCAGACCAACTCATTAGGAGGTGTATTCCGGAGATGGAGCAGCAAGATGTCTTATCTATGTGCCATTCTGGAGTGTGTGGAGGTCATTTTGGAGGGAAACGCACGGCCGCCAAAGTTCTTCAATGTGGTTTCTATTGGCCAACATTGTTCAAATATGCTCATGACTTTTGCAAGAGTTGCTTCAAGTGCCAAAAAGTGGGCACTATCTCAAAGAGGGACATGATGCCTTTATCACCTATTCTGGTGGTAGAAGTGTTTGATGTTTGGGGGATTGACTTTATGGGTCCTTTCCCTCCTTCTTTCGGGTATGTCTACATCTTGGTCGCCGTAGACTATGTATCAAAATGGATTGAGGCTGTGGCAACAAGGACAAATGATCACAAGGTGGTGTATGATTTCGTGAAATCCAACATCTTTAGCCATTTTGGTGTTCCAAGGGCTATGATTAGTGATGGCGGGAGTCAATTCATCCACCGCACCTTTGAAGGGCTGCTAAAGAGACACGGAGTGAACCATCGTGTAGCTACTCCTTACCACCCTCAAACGAGTGGTCAAGTTGAGTTGGCAAATCGGGAGATAAAGCTCATTTTGTAGAAGACGGTGTGATCGGACCGCAAGGATTGGTCACTTCGCCTCAATGAAGCTTTATGGGCATATAGGAATACATACAAAGCCCCGATTGGCACTACACCATTCAAGCTTGTCTATGGTAAGAGTTGCCATTTTCCGGTTGAGATACAGCACAAGGCACTTTGGGCCTTGAAGAAGATGGACTTCGATGAAGAGAAAGCCGGAATGGAAAGAAAGTTTCAATTGCATGACCTAGAAGAAATACGGCATGAAGCATATGAAATGTCAAAGAGCTACAAGGAAAGAACCAAGTTTCTACATGACAATATCATAAAGAAGAAAGAGTTTGAGCCCGGCAGATGGGTATGGCTATACAATTCAAGAATGAAGTTCTTTCCCAGAAAGCTTCGGTCTAGATGGGAAGGTCCTTACCTTATCAAGAAGGTGTACCCATCCGGGGAGTGGTTATTTGTGCAAAAAAAGGAGCTAAGGAATTTGCCATCAATGGGCAAAGGCTGAAATTTGTGGTTGAAATCGGCCAGGACAAGGCCAATCAAGATTTTGATATTGTTATGCTTGTAGAGGAAGAACTCGATGAAGAAGAATGCTTAGATGAGGATGAGAAAGGGATCTACTACAAGGATCTCTTGAAGGTTCCGAAAAAGTGAAAAAGTCCAACAATCAATAAGCATGGCTGAGGGCGTAAAATTTAGCGCTAGTGGGAGGCAACCCACGTGGTTTGAGATTCCCGAACCCTTCTTTTGATACTTTTTATTTATTTTACACAAAAACACACACTCACACTTGTGCTTTATAGTTTTTGTTTGAGTTTTGATGATGGCAGGTGATAGACATTAGAGAGAGAGGATCTAGAAGTTAATCGTGGTCATTCAGTCAGATTTGTGGCAAAAGAACAAATAAAATCGAAAAGTTCAAGTTTTAAAGTTTGAAAGCTGAGGAGACAACCCCACCACAGCCGTGGATCTTGACCACGAACGTGGTTCATGTGGCCAAACACGACCGTGGCACATGGCCATGGCCGTGGGAATTATTGCACAAAGTTAGCCAAAGTTACAGGTTGTTTTGAAGAACAGCCACGACTGTGGTGAGCTACCCCCATCAGGCTCAGCTCCAGACTCAGCTCCTCCTCCATATCCTCCGAACATGCCAGACTAGCCACCGCAACCATGACACTTCCCCTATCTCCCCTAAGCTATAGTTTCATGTTGAGGACAGCATGATTCTAAAGTTTGGGGTGGGTAGGGCGGTACACACCTCCCTATCTCTCTCTTTTTGTCATTTTGATATCACCCTACCATCTAGTTTAGTTTTACTGTTTTTGTTCTTTTCATTGCATCTTTGCATGAAATGTAGTTGATTTCTGCATTTTTGAGTACTTTTTCAAATTTTTTGCTTTTTCAGCCATGCATTGCATCTCATGTAGTTTTTTGTTAATTTTTGCATGTTTTAGCTAGGATTTACTTGCTTTTTACCTAAAATTGAGTTTGAATGTGATTTAGTGCAATTTGGCACCTTTTTGGCCAATTTTGCCCAGATTTGATGTTTCTTGTCCAAAAAGCGTGTTTTGACTCAATCTTTACCATATTGAATGAAATTGCTTATCTTTAACAAATACAAGATGATATGCTATGATGAAGTGCTATGTGGTATCAACGAGTGACTTCTTACATGCTCGTCACCTCCCTTGGGAATGTGTTGGTTTGATTGAATTATGATCTGAGCAAGCATAGAACGTTTAATGTTTGTGGAGTTACTTGATTGATATATGGATTTCATTTGGTTCATTCATGTGATGTGATATCTATGGTGAAGTGTCAAACTAGTTTTCATGTAGGAGACCTTATGTGGAAGATTATGCCAAGTGACCCCTCTTTGACCCAACCACTCTTTCATCATCTTCATACCTCTCCGCCTCATAAAAAGATGCCAAAGTGCACATATTAGCCGTGGCCACCTCCAAAAGTTTGGGGTGGCCACATATTTATCTCCCTACTTCACTCTATCCACCATATGCCCTACCTATACCAAGGGCAAAGAAAAAAAGAAAAAAAAAAGCAAAAATAAAATAAAAGGATGCTCCTGTTTAAGAGCATTCAAATAAAGAAAAGAAGTGTGTGTAAAAGCACTCCAAATCTTACCGCAAGCTTTTCTTCTTCTTTCATACCCATGGAGCTAGGAAACATTAAACCTAGCTCACTTTATCCCTTTCCGCAACCATGTGGGTCATTTGGCATAACTTGAAGCATAAGGTTGAACGCATGAAGGTGAAACAACACTCCTAGTCATCGGCGATTAACATCATCATGAAACAGTCTACCCAGAACCTTATGGATGAGATATTGATAACTTGTGCAACCCATGCATTATATGCGAAGTTCATGTGCTTTGTGCTCTCTTCATGGTTGGTTTGTGAAAGTAGAACAGGAGGGAAGTGATTTGCATGTACCTAGTCACCATTGATCCCATTTAGCATTTGTCGCCCATCATATTGCATTTGTCATATCTTTTGATTGTGGAAAACGGAAAAGAGATTGAGTTGGAGCATACTTGAGGACAAGTATGTTTCAAGTTTGGGGTGGTGATCCAACCCTATTCTAGGGTTGTATCTTGTGTCATTTTGTACTTTTATCACATTCAAATGTATTAGAATTACATGTTATTCTCCCCAATATGAATATCATTGCAAAGATGCCTATGGATGTTCTTTGCACTATTTTTTAGGTACTTGGACCATGCTTAGATGGAAGAGAGAGAAGGAGGGACCCAAAGAAGGCCCCAAAGTCTCCCTCAACCTACCTCCAGTGGCCAAGAATCATCCCCAAGCAAAGACATCCAAAAATGACAAAGTTAGAAGCGAAATCAAGAAGTCAAGCCTCACCACAGTCGTGGACACAATGCCACGGTTGTGGCTTTATTGCCAAGTTTCAACAGGTTGCAATAGGGAAATTCCTCAGAGTCCCACGGCCGTGGCCAGTGAAGAAACCACGACCGTGGCCATCAGCACGGTCGTGGTCAGGAGAAGAGAACACGGCCGTGTCACCCTGCCATGGTCGTGGGAATTAATTGCAAGAAGTCAGCTGCCAACAGGGTTTTTGCCCGGAATGCCACGCCTGTGGCCAAGTCGCCACGACTGTGGCCGAAGACGATCAGCACGCCTGTGGCCCCTCCCCACGGTCAGCTCCTCCACCTCCAAGATAGCCGTGTTACCCAACACGGCCGTGGTGCATGCTACCCACCACGACCGTAGCCACCACCATCTCACCACTTCCTTCACACCACGACCGTATTCACCCCCCACGGCCGTTCCCCACTACCCTCACCACGGCCGTGGTACACCCACCACGACCGTGGTGATCACCTACCCTACATAACTTTCCACTACTTTTCCTATTTTACCCCCACTTAGTCCTAGCTCCTATATAAGCACTAGTTGCTTCTAGGGCTCAAGAGAGAGTACTTCCTAGCCGCCCTCAGCTGCTCCCTTGCATCCATTACTCCCATCCACCTACTTCCTTGCATTTAACCCCATTTCCACCCACTTTCCACTCATTTCCACCATAGAAACCTAGTTTCTCTAGGTTTCTATCCATCCATTCCACCATTTCCATGCTCTTGGGCACCATTGGAGGAGGAGGATTGTGGCTGGCAGCAAGGAGGTGAAGAAGTCAAGCTTCATCAAGCATCCATGGTGTTTCCTACTCTCTTTCCCTTCTCCTTTGTTTCTGTTTTGATCGTGTATAGCTAAGCCCCCCTTGGGTGGGCTGTTTGGGACAAAAATGTGATTTTGATACCATGTTGGGGGAATATAATTTGTAATGAACATATTTCACTTCTATGATGATTGCCTTTTCTTGTATCTCATTTCCCATTACTTGTGCATGTGATTGTTGTTTAATTACATTGATTGCTTGCCTTGTGGTGTTTGAAGACATTTGCCTCTAGGATGTTTTGGTTTCTATGTAGCTATCATAGGATTGGCTCCTAGGTCCTTAATTCGGATCCCTAGCTAGCCCCCTATCTTCCTACGTAATCACCTTCTTCCTACATGCAAATGTGAATTCTAAGTGACTAGTATAAGTGTGATTAGTGAAATTACCTAGGATTTCCTAAAGGCTGAGGTGGCTAGTGGCATGAGGTCAAATATCCTCATATCTACTCCCATCCTTACCCTTAGTCCTCAATTGACTAATACCACTTATCCTAGAGACCTATACTTGGTAAGTCATATGAGAATTACACCTAGCCCTAGTTCTCCAACTAGTAGCATAGGGTACATCCTCATAGCACCCACCTTGTTGTTTGGTTTGGTAGTATAGAATGGAATATGTTAATTGCTTATTATGATGACATCCCCCGATTAATGTCAATGTCACATTCCCAAATGGCCCACCTCCTTCATCTAATTGCTTAAAACCTTAATTGCTCTGTTTGCTTGTTAATGCTAGTGTAGTTCAATTGCTTTAGTTAACTTAGCTAATTGCCTAGTTTTGTTAGCTAAGTGTTAATTTAGGTCTTTGATCTCGATTAGTGGTTAACTTAGGCTCTCAATTGCTAGTTTCTTGCTTAGTCCAGTGTAGTTTGTTCTTGCTCTTGTTTAGATAGCTTGTTAACTTAGATTGCTAATTTAGCCTCTTGATAACTTAGTTTCAATTGTTGCTTTTCCTACTTGCTCACTTAGCTTAATCAACAACCAACCAACCTTTAAACCCTAAAAACCTTACTCTCTGCAATAGGAACGTAGCTTACATCATCTAACTCTAGTGCCCCCTCTATCTCCGTGGATCGACCCTGTACTTGCCGCCTCACCTATACTACGACACGACCCCGTGCGCTTGCGGGCGTAGTGTCTTAGTAGACGTAGGTAGTTAGTGTAGGTCTTACACATTTTTGAAAGCATAAGATCCCACATCCTGTGTGCTCCGACCTCGTGGGGTATAAAAGCACCACTAGCGGGGACGCACCAATGTACACGCAATATCTTCTGGGTGGATGCTAAGTCAAGGATGGCATATCAAACATTTAGTGATGTGATTACTTTTGACACCACATATATGACTAACAAGTATAGCATGCCATTTGCACCATTCATAGGTGTTAATCACCACAAACAATCAACTTTATTTGGTTGTGCGTTGCTACGTGATGAGACAGATGCTTCTTTTCTTTGGGTATTCCAAACATTTTTAAATGCCATGTTTGGAAAACATCCTAAGGCAATACTAACTGATCAAGATCCAGCAATGAGAAAGGCAATTCGCATAGTTTTTCCTGATGCATTTCATCGTTGTTGTCAATGGCATATAATGAGAAAAGCACGTGAGCACCTTGGTGTAATATATGGGACAGTTGTTGGTTTTGCTGAAGAATTTCATTCTTGCATAAACATGCCTGACACCATTGAAGAGTTTGAGGATAGGTGGAAGAGAATGATATGCACATTCAACTTAGGTGACAATGCACATTTGCGTCACTTGTGGAGTATTAGAGATCAATGGATTCATGTTTACTTCAGGGGTACTTTTTTTGCCAACATGTCAACCACACAACGGAGTAAGAGCATGAATTCTATTTTTAAAGACCATGTCAACAATCATTTACCACTTTTTAAATTTGTTGAAGCCTATGAAAAGGTGGTTGACAACCGATATGACAAAGAAGATGAGGAGGACTATAGAACTAAAAGTGGAGCACCCACTCTTTGGTCTAATAACCCAATTAAGAAGCATGCAAGAAATGTATACACAAGAACAGTTTACAAAGACTTCCGTATGCAAATGAAGAAGACAACTAGCTATGAAATAGAAGAGGTGATCAAGGACCCCTTATATCACATTATATATATTTCTGAAGAGGAGAATCACTTCACGACAAGGAAGTCCTACAAGGTGACCTTGAAAAGAGAATCCGATGAAATATCTTGTGATTGCAGGCATTTTCAGTTTACTAGCATATTGTGTTGTCATTCTCTCAAGGTACTATTATTTCTCAATTATCATAAGATTCCACCATCATATGTCTTGGAGCGTTGGACAATTAATGCAAAAATAAACCACAAAGTTGATCATGCTCAAGAAACTCAAGTAGAGATAGGTGATAGTACCATGTTGAGTAGGTATAACAGCTTGTGTAGATCAACCATGCGATTGGTTGGTTTAGCTTCTAAAGAAAAGGATACTTACATGATGGTGCAAAAGACCTTTGAAAACTCATATGCTGAAGTTTTGAATATGCAACAGAAAGTGGATTCAGTTTCTACAGATGAAAGGATACCATCATCCCAGACCTATATTCCTACTCAGGCAAGTCAATATGTGCCACTGCTTCTAGAATCACAACATCAAATCAATGCAAAAGATCTGATAACATCACAGTGTAAAGGAACTAGAAAATCACAAAGGTTCAAACCACCTTCTGAAATGAAAGCAAAAAAGCAAAGAACATGTAGTACGTGCAATGCAAAAGGACATAATAGTCAGACATGCAAACAAGGGGTATTATTCCCTACTAATTTAATTCATTTATTACAAATATGGTAGATCCTCGCAAATAGTTTTTTCGATCTTTTTTTGCTTGGTGGGCAGGAAAACAAGTATGCATCAACCTCATATGGGATCGAAGAAGATGATGAAGAGTCAAGCGAAGACTAATTCGATAGTGTCTTAAAAATTGTTTCAATGGTGTTCATTTTATGATTGATGTAACAAGTGCATTTGTTGACACTTGAGTTGTAACTTTTCCAAGTTTATGACAATGTCATTTTTTTAATTTGACTTAATGCTTACTGCATGCTTGTTCCAATGTGTTGTGTTCTTTGAAGAAAAATTGATTTGATGCTTGTTGTGTGATTCTTTGAATGTGTTGTGTTATTTGTTGTTGTTGGTTCAGTCTTGTTGTCACGTTCAGACCTTGTTGATGTTGGTTCATTGTGTTCAGACCAAGACAAAACACTGATGTCTAGCTTGCTTTTTGGGATTTCAGTGTGTTGGACCGATCTCTGTGCTTGCTTGCTGGTTTCCAGCGTCATAAGTTTGTTGTTTTCCAGCAATTCAGTGCCAACTTGATGTCTTTTATAGCCTTGACTTGGACATGGCTAGCTTGTTTATGAGTCATTTTTTTTTAAAAAGGCAGCAAGCTTATCGTGATCTTTTGTTAATGTTTGGGGTGTGGGGGGTCATTTCTCTTGTTACAGATGTTAGTGTTGGGGGTGTGGGGGGTCATTTCTCTTGTTACAGATATTTTTCATTATCTTTACTAATGCAGCACTTGGAATAGAACTTAATAGGCTAATACGAAGTGATGGTGGTAAGCAATGGATAGTGCTGGTGAAGAATGGCAGGTGGATTGAGTAAGAAATGGATAGTGCTGGTGAGGAATGAGCACTTTTATGGATGGCAGGTAGATTGAGCTAACAGCCTCATAGTACAAAACATCAAGATCTGAAAGTGATGTTGAATGAGCTTTTGGTAGCCAAAATTCAGCAACACAATAGAAATAAAAAGTATTGGGTATTGCTCATTCAACTACATGTGCGATCCCATCTCAGTATGGTCATAACTACATAATGCACACACACTACCTCGAATATTATAAATGTAAGACTCATATCTGAGATGTCTACATTCATGAGCCGTCTCAGTTGTTACTAGAAAAACTATTGTATCGCTACTTTGTTCACTTAGATCTCGAAGTCATGCACAGATCATTACAGCTTGATTCTGCTTTGAATGGTAAATGGATTAAAATGCATCGATCATTGCAGCTTGATCATGTCAACAAACCACACTGATGTTTATTTTGTCACACAATTCAGTGGATCCTTGTAGAATGCATGTGGGTGTTGCTGATCGCAGACCAAATTAGACCATTTATTTGACAACCACAAATTAAGCACAATGAAGATATAACAATTACATATCACTGAGCAACAAAAGGCAGACATACCAACCTAACTATCTTTCTGATTACTCTCTCTGGCAGTCCATATTACTTATTGAAGTTCATAATTAGAGGCAAGCTCATTAAATCATCTTAGTAAAAGGTCAGAGTAGAACAAAAAAACTGCCAACAACAAAGAGAAGAACACATTGATTCATTTATAAAATGTACCAATTCATTAATTCATTCATGATATTACAAACTAACCCCATACATAGATGGTCTGACACATAACTCACAGTTCTCGCAGAACTATTTACAAAGCCACATTTCAACTCAGAACATTTGGGTAACCAACCATCATTCATTGATTCAAATGTTGTTACACCATTTGACTACTTGGTACAATGCTAAATCGATCCAGCGTACACAAATACTAACATGATACATGATATCACTAATGCATACAAACACCACTTGTATTTTATGATTGCTCTTTGTTCGTTGACCCTGGCCATCTTCACTTCTTCTTTAACTTTAATTAGCTCTGAACCTGCGATCTTCACTTCTTCTTTGAGTTTCATTAGCTCAGAACCTGCCATCTTCAATTCTTCTTTCAGTTTCATTAGCTCTGAACCTGCCATCTTCAATTCTTCTTTTAGTTTCATTAATTCAGAGCCTTGAGCATTGGAATCTTCCTCTTCAGTATGTGTTGAGGCTGAATCCGCCCACTGGAAGTACCTACAGATAGGATGCCCCTGTACAACAAAGGAACAACATAAAAAAACAAACACATTCCACACAATTCATACAAGACCCTACAATTAGTACACATACTTCCTTGTTGAAATTTGGACATCCAAAAAACCTGCGGCCATAATTTTTTGGTGTCCTAGCTATTCTAGACACAAGCACATAGCCACAGTCACAGTCACAATGTGCACCAATTCTGTCTGCAGGTCTCTGAAGAAATGCATTTGAACATGTAGAGGATGTATAGCAATTTTCCTTTTGATAATCCATATAGTCGGATGGAAGGCAGATCTAAAAGGGGGGAAATCCGAAAAGAGGGGACCTGATTATAGGACAAAGTGGAGAATTTAGAGAGGCATACAGGGAATCAGACTCATTGCTTCCACCTGTATTATTAGAAAAAGGGGAAGCGCAGTTGGGCACCTGATTTCAGAATTCAACTGACGGAGGAGAACCCTTGCGCCCAGTTTCTGGAATCCACCTGGTGACGGTGGTCTACTGCCGACGGCGGTATGCTATGTTGGCCTCTTTTGACGGTGGTCTGCTTGCGACGGTGGTGCTGCCTTCAACCTTGGCTGCCTCCGCTCATTGCCTTGCCTGCCTCCGCTCTGCCTCCTGGGAACCGGCCGCTCCGCCTCCTGGGAACCGGACAGAAGGGAAAGGGGAAGCAGCGGGAGATGGGAAGCAACAGCGTCTCCTGGGATTCTGACAGAGGAGAAAGGGAAAGCACAAACAGAGGAAGGAGAAATGGAGGAAGGAGAAACAAGGACGGAGAAACGGGGAAGGATGAGGAAGAAGAAGATGCACGAGCGATTCACAGGCCGTGGAGAAGAGAACGAAGAAGGGAAAGTGAATCGGAGGAGAGAGGGTTAGAGGAGGGGAGTCACGGGGTGTGAGAGTTCTGGGACCCAGTTGGATGCCGTTAACGGCAGCGCCTGCTGTACAAAGAGGCCTATTTTTGCTTTTTGCCAGATCTTGATCCAACGCCTGTAAACTGAGGTGTATAGGTGCCCTTATACGCCTGATGTAGCTCAACTATATATATATATATATATATATATATATATATATATATATGATGTGTGTGTGCGCGTGCGTCTATATAAACTCTAGGGTTTTATCTTTTCTTATCCTACGTAGGGGAGAAGGAGATAACCATGATCTCACCTTTCCTACTGCAATTAAAGATATTGGACGTTCAAGCTAAAATATATTCAGCATGTTAAAAGATGTGAAAATATGTTACAGTTGTTGTTCAAGCATTTGCAAAATACCTTACTTCAAAATAGAAAAAAAAAAAACTTCAAAATAGCTCCCACGAGTTGATAAAAACCCTTAAAAAATCTCCAAAGTTGGATAAGACACCTCTTTATGGTGCGCGTGAAGCCGATACAGACGTTCTATGATACTCGGATCCTGATGTAGTGACACATCTTTAGTTCTGCCACTGTGAATTGTACGGGATACTTAAATTCGACCTCCTCCAGTTTGGAGTCATTGCTAATACAAACAAACAAATCAAGGGCATGTAGTAACGCATGACACGTTAGGGACAGCATTTGTAGCCAGATGATCTGACGAGAATCGGATATAAAGTTGATCGGATGAAACAATTATGCAAGTGTCAAGCAATTAACTAGGAACTTGGGGAGGTGTAGTTCATTTTCATCCGCTTGTAAATCAAGATAAGCTCGAGATTAGTCACTAAACGATCACATATAATCAGATTCTTTGGTGAATTGACCTTTAGTTTCGAGCTGAGTTCACCAGTATAATATTGCAGGTAGTTGAGTTCACGACTAAAATTGTCGCCGGTTTCAATCATGTTCAATACCAGCATTTTCAGGCTACATTTCCACCTCCTCCAGCTTGGATTCATCGCAAATATAAACAAATAAATCAAGGGCTTGGAGTAACTCATGACACGTTGGGGACAGTTTTGTTGCCCGATGATCTGACTAGAATCTGATATAAATTAGGGTGTTGATCAGATCAAACAATTATGTAAGTTTCAAACAATTAACTAGGACACACAATCTGGGAGAGGTAGTTCGCTTTCATCCGCTTGCAAACTAACAAAATAAGATAAGCTCCAGGTTAGCCACTAAAGATCACATATAATCAGATTCTTTGATGAATTGACTTTAATTAGTTCGCTTACAAACAAACTTTACATGGGTAATTTCAAGTTGATTCCACCAGTAAAAGATCGATGTTGCAGGTTTCTATCATGCTCAACACAAGATTTTTCAGGCTACATTTCGACAATAGGGAAAACTAGTCCCCATCTTTAATTTCGATTTGGTTGAGCAATGAGGACCATGTTAGGTTAGGGTTTATGAGGGACATATTACTTTACACGTCAGAGTGTAAGTGGCCAAGACAAACGTTCCGATTGATGTCAGCAACTCAAGAAAGGAAGGTTTACAAGGGCCCCCTCATGGAGTTGCAGGTAATCCAACATATTCTATGATGTCAAAAAATATTGCACGTGGACTTGGGCTCAATACTATATTAAACGCAAGAAAAAGCATACTTATCTACGGTATAAGTATTTGCATCATCAATGTATGTTCAGCTAACTGGCAAGACCAATCCGGTCATGAACGTTTAGATGTTTATTGGAACAGGTTCACACCAGTTCCAGCTTAAAGGGTTTGATTTTGGAAACGCCCATGACAGTTTGATGCGCCGTGAACGCGGTAGGAAATCGTTATTTCGTCCACCAGCTGGCTACCTAACCACTGCCCCTCACTCCCTTTTCTCTGTCACTTGAACCGGTCCACAGCGCGCCCGCATGAACCGATCCTTTGTCAGGCCCTCTGTCTCAGCCAAAGAACTTTGACAGCTGGTCGAGCGCCCAAAATTTTGCCAAAATTTCCCCCCAAAATTATCCCCCTAAAACACACCCTTCAGGTCGAGCGCCCAAAATCTCCATCCCGCACCCACCATCGATTTGCACAGGCGCCCACTTCCGTTGTTGCGCCCAGTCCAGCAAGCACCGTGACCAATTCCTTGTCGTCGCGCCCAGTCTTCAGCCACCTTCGAAGGGCACTATGACCTCAGGTCCTCTCACTGTGGCCTCAGCTCCTTCCCATCCTCTCTGTGTCTCCTGCCATTCTCGCCCAAATTGGCGTCGTCGTGCCTATCTACGGTGCCACCATGGACAACTTTGATGATGACTTCCAAGATACAACGACGCTTGGAGGTTGTTGAAGCTAGGGATAAAAAGGAAGTCAACAACTGGAGAGGGGACAAGCTCTTCAACTCCAGCTGCTGAGGAGATCTCAAGCAACAAGGATGCCAAGAAGAACGATGCAATTGCAAAGAAAAATAGGGCGCAAACAGAAGAAAAATCAGTCACAAAGAAGGGTGATGCAAAAAGAGGGACGTCAACTGTTGAATTGATAGCCAACATAGATAAAAGTTGCATATTCGAAAGGAAAATATAGACGAAGACGAGGATGAAGAAATTAAAGCAGAGGATAAGAAAAATCTTGTAAAGTCAAGGTGTTCGTTTAAGATCTTCCACAACACTTACATGACACTTAATGATGAGGAAAAAGTCATTTTCGTAAGGACCCCATTACAATCACTATTGCAAATCAAAAGAATGTTTCTCAACAATACAGTTCTGATACATGTCCTCACTTTTTGTTATAAAAAAGATGAGGGATGTTCATTTCTGGTGGAAGGATTGTGGACTTCAATGCAAACCAAATAAGGGAACTCCTACATGTTCCCGTCAAATGTAATGTGCCTGTTTTTTTATTAATGCAAAATAGTTGTTTGATGTAATGTTCGTCATAGTTGATGTAGTATAAAGCATTGTAAAACGTCTGATTTTTGTATTATATAGCGCCTACTATTGTTGTAATGCACCTACTTTACTGAAATGCACCTCATTTATATTCTATAGCGCCTAAAATCGTTTGAAAAGCACAAACTATCAATCTAAGTAGGCACATATATCACTCAAAACGCGTTGAAATATAAGTAGGCACATTTTCAATAAAATTATATGCAATTATCAGTCAAGTAGGCGCATTCACATTACAAGTGGGCACATTCACAATAGAGTACTTTTGTATGTTTCTATAGAGCACTTTTGTATGTTGTTGGTAATGTGCATATTGCTTGCTGGAATGCGCCTAATTCATATACTTAAACGCCTACTTTATTGGGAATGTGCCTATTGTGAATGTGTGATGGCATGTTGGACAGCTCTTTAGATTGATGTAGTAGCGCCTAACTTAATTTTTATAGCGCCCAAAATCCTTTGAACGCACAAACTATCAATCCAAGTAGGTGCATGTATCACTCAAAACTTGACATATAGTTAAGCGCCTTGAAATGCAAGTAGGCACATTTCTAATAAAATTAGGCATTTTTATCATACAAGTAGGCGCATCCCCATTGAACTCAGTAGGTGCATGCATGTCTCAAGTAGGCAAATGTATCTCTCAAGTAGGTGTGTGTATCACTCAAGTAGGCGCACGTCTATCACATAAGAAGTAGGTGCATTCACATTACAAGTAATTGCATTCACATTTCAATTAAATTAGGTGCATTCACATTTAGCAGTCAAGTAGACGCGTTCATATTACAAGTAGGCGCATTCACATAAGAAGTAGGCGCATTCACATTACAAGTAGGCGCATTTAGATAAGAAGTTTCCAATTAAACTAGGAGCATTTAGCATTAAAGTATGAGCATTCAAACAAAAAGGAGGTGCATTTATCACATAAGTAGGCACATCCACATTGCGAGTAGGCACATTCTCATCTCAAGTAGGTGCATTTAACACTGAAGTAGACGCATTCACAGTACAATTACGCGCATCCACGTTACAAGAAGGCCTATTCACATCTCAAGTAGGCGCACCCACATAAACAAATAGGTGCATTCACATAAGAAGTAGGTGCATTCACATTACAAGTAGGCGCATTCACATAACAAGTAGGCAAGTTTTTCAATTAAATTAGGGGCATTCACATTTAGCAGTCAAGTAGGTGTGTTCATATTACAAGTAAGTGCATTCACATAAGAAGTAGGCACATTCACATAGTAAGTAGGCGCATTCAGATAAGAATTTTCTAATTAAACTAGGCGCATTTAGCATTCAAGTAGGCGCGTTCAAACAAAAAGGAGGGTCATTTAGCACTCAAGTAGGTGCATCCATATTGTGAGTAGGTGCATATATCACTCAAGTAGGCGCATTCTCATCTCAAGTAGGTGCATTTATCACTGAAGTAGGGGCATTCATAGTACAATTACATGTATCCATATTACATGTAGGCCTATTCACATCTCAAGTAGGTGCATCCACATAAACAAGAAGGCGCATTCACATAAGAAGTAGGTGCATTCACATTACAAGTAGGCACATTTACATAAGAAGTAGATGAGTTTTTCAATTAAAATAGGTACATTCACATTTAGCAGTCAAGTAGGCGCATTGATATTACAAGTAGGCGCATTCACATTGCAAGTAGGCACATTCAAATAAGAATGTTCCAATTAAACTAGGCGCATTTAGCATTCAAGTAAGCGCGTTCAAACAAAAAGGATGTGCATTTAGCACTCGAGTAGGCACATCCACATTGTGAGTAGGTGACTCAAGTAGGTGTATTCTCATCTCAAGTAGGCGCATTTATCACTGAAGTAGGCACATTCACAGTACAATTACACGCATCCACATTACAAGTATGCCTATTCACATTTGAAGTAGGTGCATCCATATAAACAAGTAAGCGCATTCACATAAGAAATAGGTGCATTCACATTACAAGTAGGCGCATCGACATAAGAAGTAGGTGAGTTTTTCAATTAAATTATGTGCATTCACATTTAGCAATCAAGTAGGCGCGTCCATTTTACAAGTAGGTGCATTCACATAAGATGTAGGCTCAATCACATTACAAGTAGTCACATTCACATAAGAATTTTCCAATTAAACTATGTGCATTTAGCACTCAAGTTGGCGTGTCCACATTGCGAGCAGGCGCATGTATCACTCAAGTAGGCACATTCTCATCTCAAGTAAGCACATTCACATCTCAAGTAGGTGCATTTATCACTGAAGTAGGCGCATTCACAGTACAATTACGTACATCCACATTACAAGTAGGACTATTCACATCTCAAGTAGGTGCATCCACATAAACAAGTAGGCACTTTCACATAATAAGTAGGCGCATTCACATTACATCACATAAGAAGTATGTGAGTTTTTCAATTAAATTAGGTGCATTCACATTTAGCAGTCAAGTAGGCGCGTTCATTTTATGAGTAGGCACATTCACATAAGTAGGTGTGTGTATCACTCAATAGGCGCACTCACATTATAAGAAGGCCCATTCACTTTACAGGTAGGCACGTCCACATTATAAATAGGCACATGTATCACTCAAGTAGTTGCATTCACATTATAAGTTGGTGCATGTATCACTCAATAGACACATTCATATTACAAGAAGGCACATTCACTTTATAGGTAGACACATCTACATTATAAGTAGGCGCATGTATCACTCAAGTAGGCGCATTCACATCTCAAGTAGGCGCATCCACATTACAAGTAGGCACATTTATCACTCCAGTAGGTGCATCTAGATAACAAGTAGGCACATCCATATAACAAGTAGGCACATTCACATAAGTAGGTGCATTCACATTACAAGTAGGCGCATTAGGAACTCAAGTAGGTGCATTCACAATACAAGTAACATCCACATTACAACTAGGTACATTTAGCACTCGAGTAGGCACATATACATAGCAAGTAGGTGCATGCATAACTAGAGTAGGCACATTCACATCTCAAGTGGGTGCATTTATACTCAAATAGGCACATGTATCACTCAAGTAGGCACATTCACATTAACAAGTACATGCATTTTCCAATAAAATTAGGCATACTTATCACTCAAGTAGGCACATAAAATTTTTACCCAAATGGTTTACTTCAATGCGTCTAATATTTCTAGCTGGGAGGATCCTTTTAAAAAGGTATATGACTAAGGGACAAACTTCATACATACATCATAAGTTTTTTGGTGGCGAGGATCCAAGACTACCAGCGATTTTAGAGAAGTTCAACACCCTTTCTCAAGCAAATAACGAAGAATTGCTAAGGGAGGGAGTGAAGTTGTTGTTAGTGGCATTGTTTGGTTACTTTATTGCTCCCTAGTGGATCTAGTTCTATCATGAACTATCTATATCTTTATGCAGAAGATTTAGATAACATAGACAGTTATGATTGGGTTGTTGATGTGCAAGAACTTCTTTATCAAGGCTTTGAGATTTTAAAAGGGCGTAACGATGGAGGAGGATATATGAAAGGATGCGCACTCATCCTCACGGTAAGGAAATAATAATAATTCAAAATAATGTTCATTTTTCACTCTTGTGAATGTGCTTGATAATTTTTTCTCTTGTAGATGTGATGCGCAAAATCTTTTTGCATCCTTGGCTTTTGGAGATGATCAACTTCATTCTGAGGGATTACCCTAATGAAGATCTGATCATCAAGAATTGGTCATATAAGACCAGGATTTCAGCCATACGATGAAAAAAGAATACACAACTAGCTACAATGTCGAGTAAATGTTTTGAAAAGTCCACAATTGTAATAGTTGAACAACACTTTGGATAGTTAGCTTCAGAAGATTCAGAGCATGTGCATGAAGATGCATCAGAGGCTACTGGCAAAATCTAAAATCTATTGGCTGAAATTTCATCGCTGAAGAATGAACTACTAATAGAAAAACATATCGCGGAGCACAAAGAAAATAAGTACAACAAAATGTTTTCTAAAGATGCAAACTGATCTTAACAATCTTCACGACTATTGTGATCAGCTACACACTGCCAAAATAGTGTTGGAGCACAGACTCTCAGAGATTGACTACTCCCAGCCATTTGTAGAGGACATTACCAACCATGGAGAGAAAAACAAGCAGAAGATATACATATGGAAAGAAGAGTCTCTTCAGCAACAGCACAAGCATTTCGAAGAAAGTCCTCAGCCATCCCAAGAAGAAGAAAACATTATTGAAACACTTGGTACATCTATGCACCTTTTTTTACTTAGTATGCACCAATTGTCTATTTTAAATTTGAATTGCAATTTTATGAAATAGAATGCGGGAAGTCACCCTATAATCCCACTCCAACATCAATGGATATCGCTCTGTTAGCTCAAGGAAATAAAGAGTCTCTAAAGCAGCAGTAAAAGCATCATGGAGAAAGTCTCCAACCATCACTAGAATCTTGAAAACATGAAGAAAATTTTACGAAAACAACAGATATTTGTGTGTGCCTAGTTGTATTTAAAATGTGCATATTTGTACTTGATATGCACCTATTTGCACTTAGTATGTGCACCTTTTTGTACTTAGTGTGTGTATATTGCCTATTATAAATTTGAATGGCAATGTCATGAAACAGGATGCGGCAAGTCATCCCATAAGTCTATTCCATGCGCCATGGATATCACTATGTTGGATGAATTAGCTCGATACAACTCACAAAGAGAAGATATAATAGCGGGCATACCTATTCCAATATCAGAGGAATCACTAAATATGAAGGGAAAATCACAAACTCATCTTCATATCAAGATAGATAAAATAGTAGTGGAACACCTTGATGATGAAGATCAAAAGTTTATACAAGGGACATTATCAAATTATACTATCGGTAAACATCTATGGTCGTATGAAAATGTTGAAGTGATCGCGAAGGACTTGTTTCCAACACTACAATATCAGGGGCTAGTATCTGAAGCAGTAAGAACTTTATTATGTTGAAAACCATATATAGTTGTATGTGGTATCTGAAATAACCATCACTAACAATTCATTCCTTTTTTGTGTATGTAGTATATACATTCTATTATTCATATTTTTGAAGGAAACTACCTGCCAACTGAAGATCGTCCAATGCCTCTAATATTTCATGTTAACACGTGTCGTTCTATAGTTAGTGCTCATGAAGATAACATTAACATGTACTTTAAGAAACAAATGGATGAGATAAAATGTAAAGAAATATTAATTATGGTACTTCATTCCAACTAGCATTGGCATTTGATAGAGATTTGCATGACGGAAAAGCTTATACTTCATTACAACAGTGCATCCTTATCACGTGCTACCAAAAAAATGGCAATATCACATCTACCAAAGAACGTGCATGAGGAGTTGGCATGTCAAATAGTAAGTACTAATGCGCCTACATAATGTTGGAATGTGCCTACATATTGTTGAAATGTGCCTAAATCTTACTGAAATGCACCTACATCTTGTTGTAATGTGCCTACATCTTGATGTAATGCGTCTAAATCTTGTTGTAATGCGTCTAAATCTTGCTGAAATTATCATTCATAACTAACTTGACATTTAGTAAGCGCCTTGAAATACAAGTAGGTGCATTTTTAATAAAAGTGGGTGTGTGGAACACTCAACTGGGCCCATTCACAATAGAGTATTTTGTATTAATTAACTAAAGGGCATGCATTATCGGCGGTCAGATACCAAGGCAGAACACTTCTCTCTCACCCTAGCGCCGCTAGGGTTTTTTCTTCCATAGGCGGCTGGCTGGGGGGAGGGGGTTTGGCCGCCGCAAAGCGGTGCCCCGCTCTCCCTCGGCCTCTTCTCGCCCGTCGTCTGTAGGGTCTCTTCTTCGAGAGGTGTGTGGGTGTGGTGTCCTTGGAGGAAGCGGTCTTCTTCCTCCCTGTCGTTGAGCCCGGCTGCGATGAGTTTCCTATCCCCTTTCTATTTTACTGGCTTTCTGTTTATATTGTTCTCTTGTTTTGTCTATCTCGCTGTTAATCAGTGCTGCTTTCTCTTCTCGTGGTAGACTTTTCTTTCTTGGTCAATTTTATTGTGGAGTTTGTATGGCAACAAGTGCGGGGAAAATATCCTTTTGGAACACCGATTTAGTGCAAGTACTCTACCACATATACATACTCAGGTTGAAGGTATTCCTCATAGAAAGCTACCTTAGCCAGCGAAGGAGAAGAGGGATCTATACATCAATGTCCTTATCAGATTCTGATATGAGTTTTTGTGGTGGTTTGTATCTGTTCTTGATCCTTGTGTGGTCTTTCAGTTTGTTTTTCTCCTCATGTAGATGTCGTATGGCTCCTCCATAATGAAATTTGTTTGTTTAGCTTCAAAAAAAACTAAAGGGCATGCATTTCTTTCTTGTTGTAGTGCATCTATTTCTTGTTGTAAGTTGACATATGAATTGTTTTTTTGAAGGCAAAGTGGTTCAAAGATATGTTTAGTACTAGTTTGGAGTACAATGTCAGAGATTGGAAAGTGCAGTACTACAGAAATTGTCCACAACAACCAGCTCATGGCAATGACTGTGGTATTTTCACGCTCCATTAGATTAAAAGAATATTGGATGGTGAGGAGATTTTTGGTGATCATACTACAACAAATAGTATCCACATGTTGAGAGGTACATTTGCAGTACAAATATTGAAAGACAAATGTAGTCTACTCAACATGAATGATGAATAAGTAGCTTGTTATAAATGTTCATGTAACATTTTTGTAAGCCTAACTTTATGGCCTTATGTTGTTGGGAATGCACCTACATATCAATGGGCCTTATTGTGGAAATTTAATGCTACTCCCATAGTTGTACTTCTAACGCCTTATTGTGAATCTAATGCGCCTAAATATGAACACATGCACCTACTTGTACCTATAAGGTGCTTGCTATGGCAAATGCGACAACTTATATAGTAATAGAGCCCATAATGTGCCTACTTGTATTTAAAATGTGCATGATTGAGATGTGAATGTGTCTACATGAGATGAGAATGTGCCTACTTGAGTGTTACATGTGCCTACTTGAGTGATACATGTGCCTACTTGCAATGTGGTTGTGCCTACTTGAGTGCTAAATGTGCCTAATTGTAATGTGAACGCGCCTACTTGAGTGCTAAATGTGCTTACTTGTAATTAAAATGTGCATACTTGTATTTAAAATGCACCTCATTGAGATGTGAATGTGTCTAATTGAGATGAGAATGCGCCTAATTGAGTGATACATGAGCCTACTTGAGTGATACATGTGCCTACTTGCAATGTGGATGCGCCTACTTGAGTGATAAATGCACCTACTTTTAATGTGAACGTGCATTCTTGAGTGCTAAATGTACCTAATTTAATTGGAACGTGAATACTCCTACTTGTAATGTGAATGTGTTGACTTTGTAACACGAATGTGCCTACTTTTAATATGAATGTGCTTACTTGAGTGCTAAATGCGCTTAATTTTATTGGAACGTGAATACTCCTATTTGTAATGTGAATACTCCTACTTGTAACATGAATGCGCCTACTTTGTAAAGTAATAGAGCCCATAATGGGACATAATGTGCCTAGTTGTAATTCAAATGCGCGATACAAAAATATATTTTAACAATATTTGAACAAGTGAGATATTTGAAATATTTGAACAAGTAAAATAAGTTTGTTACAAAATATTTGCAATATAAAGTTTGCAATCAGATTTAGTTACCAAATTATAAAATGGCAACACATACCAAAATATATTTCGACTGTAGGTTGGTGAGCTATAAGTGTAGGTTGGTGAGCTACCACTGTCTCTCTCTTAAATATAATCTTTCTTTACTACAATCTATGTTTAAGTGTAGGTTGGTGAGCTATCATTGTCTATCACTCTCAAATACGATCTTTCTTTAATGTAAAAAAAGTTCAAATTGAGTTGAAGATGTGTAACATGCTACTTGGTTTGACGTTTCTGTGTTTTATACATTCTTTCTTCAAAAGACTTGAGCCTTCTCTTTTGTGGACGACTAACTTGACCAGCCATATTTGAATTTTGGATGCACCTATCAATCTATGGTTCATCAACCTACAACACAAAAATGATACTTGTTTATGAAGTAGCATTACAAGTTTTACAATTATATCAACTACAACAAAAATTATATCACCTCAACATTACTAACATTGCCTGCTAGACCAACGTATCTTTTTACTTTTTCCAAACCTCTCATAATTTCATCAAAACTTTTCTTCAAACATGGCAGCTGATTCAGCTAACAGCTCAACCTTTTGTAGAACAACATTATACTTATTCACAGAGTTAGAATAGTCAACAGATTTGATGGTATCAGGTTTGGTTACAATTTGCTTCACATATTTCCTCCATCTGTCAATCAAGTGGTACTCATTCAATTTGTCAACTCCTAAGAAGATATAGACTGCAAACATGTGTATATATATAATGACTGGTGATTCAAACATCAAACAATGACAAATAGCTTCCAGGAGTAAAGTGTTAAGGACAACACTAAATGACTTAGTATGTGGGAAAAAAATGTTGTTATCAATAAGTATCATTTTCCTTTCTAATACTTCAAAGCAAGTATATGGCCCGGATGAGTATGTTTTAGTTGTGTTGCAGTACATAAGTCCATGTAGCTCTCCTTAAAATTTCTTCAAGAGTTTCAAAGTATACCATTTAGCAATTTGTCCCTTCATTTCAAATGAAGTTCGCATAATTGAATTTTTGTGAATACACTCATAGTCTGCTTCAGCTTCCTTCTTGTACTTGGCACTTACCGCAAGTTCAAATTGATGAATGAATTCCTTCAGTGAGGTTCTCTCTTTAAAATATCCTTAGAAAAATGCATTTAATGATTCACTCATTTGTGTTGTAGACATTCCATCCCAAAATGATATACATAACATGGTACCCACATCTTACAGATAGGGTATATCTGTTGAACCCGTCTGTTTTGCTAGAAATTGTGGACTCTTATCAAATCATCCCACATGGCTTCAAAATCAATAGGCGTGACAGAGTCATACATAGCTCCTTTAATAGCTTTTCGGGCTCCTTTGGAATTCTCAAATTCTGGGGTAACTTATTTATTATATGCCATAAACATAATCTATGTTTACAGTTGGGAAATACTTCAGCTATAGCATTAATAATGGATTGTGCTTGGTATGTAATTTTACCTTTTGGATGCACACATTCCATACATAACAATCAGGTTTTGAATAGCCATACAAAATTTTGAGTTGTCTCTTCACATAAAAGCATGCAACCAAACAAGATGAATTGCCCATGTTGTTGACACCAACAAAATGTGCAAATGGCATCTTGTATTTACTAGTCAGATATGTATTGTCAAAAGACATCACATCCCCAAAGTACTTGTACGAAGATCGTGCTCTTGAATCAGCCCAAAAAACGTTCCTTAATACACCCATGTCATCTACATCCATGGCATAGAAAAAGTTTGAGTGTGCATTCTGCATTTTTGTGAAATATTCTTGCATCACTTTGGCATCTCCTTTCGCTAGGTTTAGTCTCCTAGCTCGGCCTAGAAAATTGTGTGCATCGGTCTCTATAAAACTTAGGTTGGAAACGCCTCCGGCTTCAACAGCAAGTGCAACCATTGACTATGATGTCGATATACCAACTTGGTCATTAATAAGAAGCCTTTTCTGCTACATGGCGAATACACTCCTCATGGACGGTAACAATGTTATATCATCCTCACCAAGCATAACATGGTTATGATCATTACAATGATTGTCAATAATGTATTTGTCATTCTTTAGATGAATAACTAGACAATTCTCTCTAGCATACACCTCTGGGAGTATGACAAGTTATCCTTGGCCTTATTATTCATTCCTTGTTTAACACAGACCATCTTCATCCTAGAAATTTCACCATGACTATTCTATTCGAAAGACAAAACTCTAGCACCAAAACCATTGGATATCCCAAACCTTTTATAAAAATATTTTATTTCATCAATTGAATCAAGTATCATTCCAACGCAAGGGATACTTGGATCTAAAATAAATAAAATAAATTTTAATTGTATGACAATATAATGAACATTATGTGATAATTGTAAAATGTGTCTACTTATATATAAATGTACCTACTTGTATATAAATGTGTCTATTTATACATGCATGTGCCTACTTACCCGAGAAATGAGCCTACTTGTAAGTAAATGTGCCTACTTGTCCGGAATACCAAGTAATTGTACATAAATGTGCCTATTTGTCTGGGAAATGTGTTTAGCTGTATACAAATGTGCCTATTTGTAAGTAAATGTGCCTACTTATCTTGAATACCAAGTAAATGTGCCTACTTATATTTGTAAATGTACATATTTGTATATCAATGTGCCTACTTATATATAAATGCACTTGTTTGTATAACATGAAATTGGATGGAACAAGCACATGTCATATGATAAATCTATTCTGAGTATGAGGAATGATACATGATATCTATATGCTTTTACTGTTTCTAGTTCTAATACCTCTGCTAATATATGTTTAGAACTGTGATATACAATGAACTGATAAGATTTATGTTGAAATTGAATTTAATATGCACTCCTTACATTGAGAAACCCTGATAAGGGTAAATATAGCATAATGGGATTATGTCTAGGGCTGAAAGCCCACTGATGATGATAAAACCTTGATGGGGTAAATGCTGGATAATAAGATTATGTCTCGGGCAGAATGCCCACTGTTGATGATTGTTGTGAGATGATGTAGAAGATAGAAATAATCATAACTGTTGTAATCTATAGATTTATTGTGCTTCTTGCTTTGATCATTGTCCTTATTGATAAACTTATAACTTATATATAAATGTGTGTACATGTATATCAATGTGCCTAGTTGTATATAAATGCCCCTATTTGTACAACATGCACCAACTTATATAACAAATGCGCCTATTTGTATATAAATGTGCCTAATTGTCTGAGAAATGCGTGTAATTGTATAAAAATGTGCTTAGTTGTATATATATGGTTACACTGTATATGAATGTGCCTAGTTGCAAACAATTGCTCCTATTTGTAAATAAATGTGACTAATTGTCTGGAAAATGAGCCTACTTGTATATAAATCACTAGTACAGAAACAGCGTTCAATGACGCTTTTCTAGGCGTCGGTTATTTAGATAAATCGACGCCTATGACATTCAGCGTCGGTGTTGTAGGTCATCTGACGTCTATAGTCAAGACACGGGTACCGCTTTGTATTCAGCGTCGGCTGGATAACAAACAACCGATGTCTAAAATCGCCCGCGAAATCCAATTTTCGAGCGAAAAAAAATTTGGCACATACAGCGTCGGCGTTTTACCAAAACACCGACGCCAATATGAGATGAAAATTTGCGCGAAAAGTTCCAGCTTAGGTGTCGGTTATCCTTTGATAACCGATGCCGATAATGGTTCCCGCCAAATTATTTAGGGCAAAATTTGACTAATTAGGTGTCGGTTGTTTAAGTAGAACTGACGCCGAAGACGTTAGGTGGCGGTTTGATGTTAGAACTGACGCCTAATACCCACTTAATAAACCCTCGAACGACGGCCACTGTTCGGGTACCCTTTCTTCTGTTTCATCGCGAAGCAACAGTTCCGCCCCTCTGCACTTGCTGCGTCGCCCCGCCCCTCTGCTCTTGCTGCGTCGCCACCCGCCCGCCCGGTGCTGCTCGCCGTCGACGCCCACCTGCTGCTGTCTCACCGCTGACGCCCACTGCCGCTGCTTGCTGCTCTGCGTCGCCTCCGCCGTCATCTTTGCCGCCGGCCGCCGTATTCTTCTTTTCCACCGCCCGCCGTCCTTCCTTGCCATCGCCGCTGTCCTCGTTGGTGTCGCCGCTGCCTGCTCCGTGCTCGCCGCCGTCCTCCCTACCGTGTCGCCTGCCTGCCTGCTGCCCGCCGTAGCCTCCAGGTAGTAGATGTAGCCTCTGTTCTTCCTTCTCCCTAGCTCTTTACCAACGGTAAACACGGCCGTGGGTGTTGTTGGTAAGGATATGAACAAATCTATATGTAATATTTTATGTAAATTCTAGGATACGAACAAATCTTTTTGTTTGCATATATTTGTGCTTCTAATCCTAATGCTTGACCTAATTCAGTAAATTTTGATGCATGTTGAAATAAGATTTAAACTTGTCCATTATAGCATCCTAATTTGATTTGATTAAACCCTAACATTGATGAAACCCTAACATTAATTGTGATGAAACCCTAACATGTACATATCTATTATTGTGTTTGTTGGCCTAGAAAACTCGTCCAAGATTTACTCATTAGGAGTAAATCTTGGATAGTCCCCGATTTGGGACTGTTCTTGAACACCTAATCTCACTTAGGATGTAAGTGTATAATGTGTATTGGGTTTTCGAGAAAATTTCGGTAGCATTTCCCCGTTTGTTCTCTAAGTACATATGTACTTAGAGAACAGCGGGGAAATGCTACCGAAATTTTCTCAAAAACCCAATACACATTATACACTTACTAGTGAGATTAGGTGTTCAAGGATGGGATAGGTGGTACACATTTATTATATATAAGAATGACATCACATGTGTTTGTTGGCCTAGAAAGTGAACAATCATTGTTCTTTATATTACTTGTACATTGGTATAAATTAGAATGAACAATCACTAAATTATATATTGTTTGTATGGAGTCCGGCTTCATTGTAGATATCTATTATTATGTTTATTGGCCTAGAAACCCGTCCAAGATTGACTCATTAGGAGTAAATCTTGGATAGTCCCCGGTTTGGGACTGTTCTTGAACACCAAATCTCACTTAGGATGTAAGTGTATAATGTGTATTGGGTTTTCGAGAAAATTTCGGTAGCATTTCCCCGTTTGTTCTCTAAGTACATATGTACTTAGAGAACAGTGGGGAAATGTTGCCGAAATTTTCTTGAAAACCCAATATACATTATACACTTACTAGTGAGATTAGGTGTTCAAGGATGGGATAGGTGATACACATTTATTATATATAAGAATGACATCACATTATACACTTAGGATGTAAGTGTATACCCTAATCTTTTCCTAATATATACTTGTTTCCTAATATATACTTGTTTTCTCTTTGATCATAGAATGGATAGATCATGGATGTCCATTCGTAATCGTTGCACCCTAGAGTTTATATCTGGTCTTGATCAGTTTATTAGATTTGTCGAGGAACATAGGAAAAAACCTATAGATAGGTTCTACTGTCCATGTAGGCATTGCGGTAACAACTTGAAAGTCAACACTGGTGAGGAAATCAAAAGTCATGTCATGTGCAACGGGATTGTACAAGGCTATACAGAATGGCACTGGCATGGAGAGATTTCAAAATCAAAACCAGTAGATGTCGATAGCAGTGCTTGGGTGGAAGAAGAAATTGCCTCCGATGAAGTAAATGTGAACGAACCAGTTCCAACAGACATCGTTGATGCGATGCTGGATAGTTGTAGGGTAGAGCACACCGATCCACCTCTTATCTTTAGAAACATTGTGCATGATGCTGAGATACTGTTATACACAGGCTGTGTTAAGTTTACGAAGCTTAGCGCTGTGTTGAGATTGTATAAGTTGAAAGCTAACAATAGATGGAGCGACAAAAGCTTCACTTCATTGTTGACTTTGTTGAAAGAAATGCTTCCTGAAGGAAACGAGCTGCCAATCTCAACATACCAGGTAAAGAAAATGTTGTGCCCAATGGGAATGGAGGCCAAGAAGATACACGCATGCCCGAATGATTGTGTATTATTTCAAAAGGACTATGTAGATTTGAAAGATTGTCCAAAATGTGGTGCGTCACGGTATAAATTGACGACTTTGGGGGAGTCCACAACTGGTTCTCCTGCCAAGGTGTTGTGGTGTCTACCTATAATATCACGGTTTCAACGCTTGTTTGCAAATCCGAAAGATGCGAAGAATTTGAGGTGGCATGCAGATGTTAAGAAAAATAATGATGGGATCCTACGACATGCGTCTGATTCCCCACAGTGGAAGAAGATTGATCTATTGTACCCCAAATTTGGTGAAGAAGATAGGAATCTAAGACTTGGGCTTTGTACAGATGGGATGAATCTGTACGGGACATTGAGCAGCCAACATAACACTTGGCAGTCATGCTTGTTATATACAATCTTCCTCTCTGGATGTGTATGAAAAATAAGTATGTTATGTTGTCGTTGTTGATATCGGGCCCTAAACAACCCGGAAATGATATTGATGTTTATCTTGAACCTTTATTTGATGACTTAAAGAAACTTTGGGCTGAAGGTGTGATGACCTATGATGCTTCAGCAAGAGAGACATTTCGTTTGCACACTATGTTATTTTGCACTATTAATGACTTTCCAGCATATGGGAATTTGTCTGGATATAGTGTCAAAGGAGCTAAAGTGTGTCCTATATGTGAAGAAAATACCGATTCAATAAGACTAAAATATGGCGGCAAGACTGTATATCTTGGTCATCGAAGGTTTCTTTCAAAATTCCATCTGTATCGTAGGAAGCGCAAAGCATTCAATGGATGGAATGATGAACGGAGTGCACCTAAACCTATACCAGGGGATGTTGTTTATGAAAGAATAAAAGACATTGTCAATGAATTTGGTAAGAAATCATAATGTAGTATGGCCACACGGAGTGACAATTCTTCATTCAAGAAGAAGTCAATATTTTGGGATCTTCCTTATTGGAGTTCTTTGACAGTCAGGCATTGTATCGATGTAATGCACGTTGAGAAAAATGTCTGTGATAGCATCATTGGTACTCTGTTAAATATACCAGGTAAGACTAAAGATGGGATAAAATCCAGACTGGACCTACGTGAAATGGGAATAAGGTCAGAATTAACAAAATTACGTGAAATGGGTAATAAAAGAACATACTTACCTCCCGCTTGTTACACGTTGTCTAGAAAGGAGAAGAAAACTTTTTGTGAATGCTTGGTAAATGTTAAGGTGCCACATGGTTACTCATCCAACATCCGTAGATTGGTATCAATGAAAGATCTGAAGTTGATAGGTCTTAAATCTCATGATTGTCACACTCTAATGCAACAAATATTGCCCGTGGCAATTCGATCTATATTGCTGAAGCATGTAAGGTTTGCAATTACCAGACTTTGTTTCTTTTTCAACAGTCTATGCAGCAAAGTTATTGACCCTGATACTCTCGATAATTTGCAAAGAGAAGTGGTTGTTACCCTATGTCAGCTTGAGATGTATTTCCCTCCTTCGTTCTTTGATATCATGGTACATCTTATTGTCCACTTGACTAGGGAAGTGAAAATGTTGGGACCAGTTTTCTTGCATTGGATGTATCCCTTTGAACAATACATGAGCGTTTTTAAAGGTGATGTTCGAAACCGTTATCGACCTGAAGGGAGTATTATTGAAGGTTATGTGGCGAGAGAGGTTATGGATTTTGCAATGACTTTCTCAGTGGTAATGACACTCCTGGTAATGACAAGAATATTGAGGAGGGCAAAGGAATTTTGGGATCACGGGTGAAAGTAATCAGCCGTGAGCATTTGGAATAAGCTCACTTGTATATTTTACACAATATGGACGAAGTGAGTGTTTATATCGAGGAACATACCAATTTCATAAAGAGACAACATCCTCGAGCAAGTTCAATGTGGCTTGCTAGAGAGCATAATAAGACTTTTACTAAGTGGTTTGAAGATAAAGTCTTACATCAACTATCTCAAACACCAAATGATATTACAGAAACTATCAAATGCCTCGCCTTTAAACCAAAACCGAATGTTATGTCTTATGAAGGGTTTGACATTAATGGATTCACATATTATACAAAGCGCCAAGATGATAAGAGTGTCGTCCAAAATAGTGGGGTCACTCTTCAAGCGTCGACTATGTACTTTGCAAGTGCAAAGGATAAGAGTCCATGTGAAGCTAAAATGTCATATTACGGTGTCATTGAAGACATTTGGGAGTTTGACTACATAGATTTCAAAATTCCGCTCTTTAAATGTAATTGGGTTGATAACACAAAAGGTGTTATAGTGGATGAATTGGGTTTCACTTTGGTGAACTTTGAAAAGATTGGCGAGAAGGGTGAACCATTCATATTGGCATCACAGGCGAAACAAATATTCTATATCGATGATCCTGCAAATGATAAATGGCCGGTTGTTCTTCATGGTAAAAGACAGTTCATTGAAGATCCTATAGATGAAGAAGAGTACTATGATAAGTATGATGACTCCAGTCCATTCTCAGTTGGGTTGCCAACTCCACAAAATATTGAAGCTAATGATGACTTGTATGTGTGCGGAGATCACAATGAAGGATTGTTAATTGATAAAAGATCACAATTTTAGAGACATGTATGTTTATACAAATGCTAAATGTTTGCCTTTTTCTAGTTAATACAAATGCTAAATGTTTGCCTTTTTCTAGTTAATACAAATGCTAAATGTTTGCCTTTTTCTAGTTAATACAAATGCTAAATGTTTGCCTTTTTAATGACATTTTCAGATGGATGACCATGATGAGCATGATGTCCATGATGAGCATGAAGTCCATGATGAGCATGCTGTCCATGACGAACATGGCGAGGATACCAATGTAAGTTCTAAAAACATATCATGTATTTCTATAAAATTCATTATCTTCTAGTTATGTCATATATCCTATATTTCTATATTGGGCTAATTCAGTGTGTTTATTTTTGTCAAATTTTAGGTTGATGATGCACATGTACCCACTAAAGCACTGGAGCAACTTGATGCGCAGCACCAAACACTTAACAAGAAAATGGGCATCACTCTGTTGAAGAAGTTAATAGCGCTAAGTGGTAGTGGATCCAAATTGGTTGTGGAGTTTGATAATGGAGGAAATGCAATTGGAGTGAACCGCAATAATTTTGTAAACTATCTTGGGTGTACCACTCGGAGCCATTGTGGTGTTAAGTATGATAATTGGCATAAAGTTCCTCAGGGGAAAAAAGACTTGATATGGAAGGATTTATGCGTGAGTTATTATTATTTGTAATTCTATTTTGTAGATTACAAATTCTATTATTTACAATTCTATTTTGGATACTAGTTAATAACATTTCTATTTTACAGAATCTGTTTGCATTGGATGAGAAGTTGCATCGTAAAAGTGTGATGCAACGCGCTGGAAAGATGCTTAGGAATTATAGGACAAATATGAACAGAGAATACATAAAAGAGGGTGATAAGAAGAAGTCAGCCCTTGAACAATGGAACTTCTTGGACAAAGAAGATTGGGATAATTTTGTTGCTTCAAGAAAATCTGAAGAATTCAAGGTATTAGGTGTCACTCCCAATTTAATTAATATACATTGTATTCACCTATTCAAGATTAACATTTAGTGCTACTAACCAAATCATTAATGTGCATACTAACTAGGCCCTCAGTGACGCATAAAAAGCAAGGCGTGCACTGAATGTGCATGACCACACTATGGGTCCAAAAGGCTATGCAAGCGTTCGCCAAAGACTACAGGCGGAGTCTGTGGCTACTCAGGAGTCTGCTCCTACTTAGGAGTATGCTCCTACTCAGGAGTTTGCCACACCCATGCCTCGCCATGATATCTGGATAGCTGGGAGGCAAAACAAGAAGGGTGAAATAAAGAAGCCCGTAACTGCTGAGGCGGCTGCGAAAATGGTAAAATACAACTCTTAGAGCAATCGTTTGAATATTGATTATTTGTGGTGTTAACTTACCAATTTCTGTTGATGGTGATTAGCGGGAGCTGCACGAGCAGAGGAAATAAGGCACGTTCATCCCTCAGGGCACAAGGGATGAATTGACAGTTGCTCTGGGTAACCCAGAGCATCCTGGACGTGTTAGGGGTGCAGGCGCTGGTGTGGGCATCAAAGCATTCTTTGGGCCATCCCAGCGCAAACCCAGAGCGGGACTTTCTCAAGAAGAGGTAACCTATTCTTTTTTTAGAATGTTACTGCAAAAGGAAATTCAATAATAAGAAGCTAATGTTTCTTTTATCCATGTATAGGAGAATAAGAGAGTCGAGGATATAGTTGATAAGAAGGTCAACGATGTAGTTGCTGAGAAGGTCAAGGAAGAATTGATGCGGTGGCAGGCATCTCAGGCTTCCAATCAGCCTATGGCGACCTACTCTTCTCCTGATGCACAGACTGCGAGTAATCATGGAGACCCATCGCCTAACACGTCTGCTGTAAGTATTGTTTATGACATTGTAGCTAGTCTTTTCAAGATGATATGTTTTCAAGATGATATGTATATATGTATAACATTCTTTACGTAAATTTATAGGCATTGAAGCCATGCCGCTTAAGAATGCAAGACTATGTTATTGCAGAGGCGCAGGCTTACCCGTCCCTTCCTGGGGAAAAGTTTCACGGGACTCCAATGCCACAGGGCTACGTTCGTGTGGGCCCATTACGTGTGTTACCCGATTGGAGGGAAGCTACATTGCCATATCTCCACCCGGATATTGATACACTTGCTGAGGCAGAAGGTGGGGTCATATTGTGGCCCAAAGCAGATGTCGTCTACACTACTGAAATTGTAAGATAAATTTACATTGATTTAGACTGTTAATGTGTATATATGAGGTCAACTGATCTGAAATTATATATACATGTTAAAAAGAAGACACCAGGAGCACCTAGGCCTCCACCTCCACTTCCCGCATTACCAAGTTGGGTTCCAACTGACCTAACATACTCGTTAGGTCCTGCTTGTAGGGGAATGGCACGTTGGCTACGGGCACATAATATACATTGCCCTATAATTATTTCTTTAGATGCAGATTATGCAGGTCAATCATACGATAGCTCTTTATTTATACAAGATATTATTGAGCTGTTTATGTATGCTTGGCTGAATACATCAATGATAGAGACATGGATAAGGTGAGATCTTATTTATACATCCATATACCTTGTGTAAGATCCGGTGATCTGGTTTCTTATATATTAATGCATACGTAATACATGTTTTGCAGCTACTTAGTCGAAGATCAATGCAAACAATTTGCATTTGATCATGTGGGATTTTTGATTCCATCATTGATTAGTATGGTAGCTAAAGACCCTGATAGTGTTCAACAATACTGTATAGTTGTTTTTATAATTTTTGGTCAGCAAAAGAAGACGATAATAATAGCTCCATTCAATGTCAAGTAAGTTTACTTTATTTATAATTTGGACTTAAGAAAATTCTATTTTTATTGTGCATTTTGAGTTATTAATTGTTAACTTTTTACCTCTAGCGGTAGACATTGGGAGTTACTAGTTATTGTCCCCGGGACGTTCACTGTTTATTATCTAGATCCCGCGGGAAGTACATTAAACACTAAAATTGGACACATAATGAGAATGCCATTATTCTGGTGAGAAATATTTCATTTTTGTATCTGTTAACATATGTTATTACATTACTATTTACTTATGCAATTTATTGTGTTATATTAACATGTAGGGGTTTAGATGCATTCAAAAAGGCTGGAGGAACGGTCCCAAGGAAAAAGAACCAGCCAATAAATTGGCAGAACGTACAAGTAAGTTCCCGACTCCAATGTATATATTATTGATGTGAATTGTGTTTAGTTGTATTATTTTGTATGTTTCAATTTATAGTGCGCTACACAAGACCACGGTTGGGCATGCGCATACTATGTGATGTGATTTATGCAGATGATTATCCGACATGCCGCATTGGACATCGATACCATACATGAGGTATTATATATAGTCTCATTAGTTAGTATGAAATATATCAATCTTATTTTTATATTATTATTTATATATATACATCATTCTCTTTGCAGGTGTTTAAAACTGACCACACTATAGGTAAACGCTTAAAAAATATACATGCTCCATATACGATGGAAGCATTAAATGAAATAAGAGAAGAATGGACAAAAGCCATACAAGCAGTGGCAATTGTAAGATATAATTGGGATGTTGATAGCGATAATGAATGATACTTTGTAAATGAATATTTCTGAATGTTAATACATGTATTTGATTGTTTCTATATGTGTGAATGTGAGAATTGAATTGATGTCTGAATGTATCTACTTGTGTGAAATTTTTTTTGTTAATTTTGCATGTTTGTGGCCTGTTTGTAGGCTGATATCAATGGATGTCGTAAACCTGCAGTTCAGAAAGCTGAACTGCAGGTTCTCATCCTGCTGACCAGCCACAGCAGGCCTGCAAACTGATATGAAAAAAAAAGATATAGGCGTCGGTTATTTACAGAAAACCGTCAGCAAAGATTTACAGCGTCGGTTATTGGATAAAAACCGACGCCTAATATTACAAACAACCCGACCGTGCAGGAAAGCACGACCGTGGTGGAAAAGGCGTCGCTTATTCATATAAAATTGACGCCTATAGTACTAAACACGGCCGTGCAGCGAAGCACGGCCGTGCAGCGAAGCACGGCCGTGTCGTCTTGAAGTATGGCGTCGATTGTTTAGTTGATCACCGATGCCAAACGGGTTCGCGCCACAGAAAATGGCATCATCTAGGACACTTTCTGCGTCGGTTACCAATTAAACACCGACGCAGAATGTGTCCTAGATGACGCCGTTTTCTGTGGCGCGAACCCTTTTGGCGTCGGTTTTCTATAAACAACCGACGCATGTACGTTAAATAGACGTCGGTTAAAAAACCGACACCGAAGTGTTCAACCTTTAGCGGCGCCCACATAGGCGTCGCTCGGAAACCGACGCCAAAGGGGGTTAAACAACCGACGCTAAAAGGCATTTCTGTAGTAGTGAATGGGCCTATTTGTATGACAAATGCGCCAACTTATATAAAAAATGTGCCTACGGGTATCTCAAATGTGTCTCTGCTAGAAGTTATTATGACGAATCCGCCTACTTGTATGTCGACTACAAATAATACATGAATATCAAATGCGCCTAGTTTAATGGAAAAGAACGTGTTTCTATAGCGAATACGCCTACTCGTGTGAAAAATGGGCACTTTTGAACTAATTTGAAATAGAGCACACATATTCATTAGCCTAATCATCTAGATAGTTGTGAATATGTAGATAGTTGGGAATAAGTACATACAAAACATTTAAATCTCTTACCAGGATCGTTAGGGGATAGTTCTTGCACATCTTCATCTTGAAAAATTAGAAGATTTAGATCAAATGGATTAGCATGTTGCTCACTACCTTCGACCTCTTCATTAGTTTCTTCACAATGACTTCCATATTCAACTTCTTCTATATCAACTTCGACCTCTTCTTCCTCTTCATCAGAGTATGTTAACTCATACTCACTTCCAAAATCAACATCAACATCTTTTTTTAAAGTTAAACAGACAAATTTCATTATGGAGGAGCCATACGGCATCTACACGAGGAGAAAAATAAACTAAAAGACCACACAATGATCAAGAATAGATACAAATCACCACAAAAACTCATATCGGAATCTGATAAGGACAATGATGTATAGATCCCTCTTCTCCTTCGCTAGCTAAGACAGCTTTCTATGAGGAATACCTTCAACCTTAGTATGTATATGTGGTAGAGTACTTGCACCAAATCGGTGTTCCAAAAGGATATTTTCCATGCACTTGCTGCCATACAAACTCCACAATAAAATTGACCGAGAAAGGAAAATCTACCACGAGAAAAGAAAGCAGCGCTGATTAACAGCGAGATAGACAAAACAAGAGAACAATCTAAACAGAAAGCCAGTAAAAGAGAAAGGGGATAGGAAACTCGTCGCAACCGGGCTCAACGACGGGTAGGGAGAAGACCGTTGCCGCCAAGGACACCACGCCCACACACCTCCCGAAGAAGAGACTTTGCTGATGACGGGCGAGAAGAGGTCGAGGGGGAGCGGGGCACCGCTTTGCGACAACTAAACCCCCTCCCCCCGGCCAGCCGCATATAGAAGAAAAAAACCCTAGCGACGCTAGGGTGAATGAGAAGCGCTCTGCCGCTATTTAATCAACATCAACATCTAATGACGATGAAGGAACATATTGTTGAAAACATACAGATTTTGCTTAATATGATGATATAAATGTTGGTTTGAAACGTACCATCTTGGAACTCCATGTGAAATAAATGAACTTGAGCAATAAATGGACCAATCAGGATACATCCAAGTAGTTAATGTTGTAGTCGGATTAAAACTTGAAGAGAAGGGGATGCTACAAACACGCACCCACAATCTATATGGACCATCAGATGCATTTCTCAAAAATAAATGGGACACAAGTAAAAAATTTCCCTCACCAATACCTTCTTCACCGAATGCCCAAAATTTTCCTCCATTTCCAACCTATCCCCCCCATTTTGTGCCTTGTAAAGTCACTGCAAAGCATTAACTGAGCATGTTACAGAGCAGTTGGACAAGCTACTATAGTGTGCTGGCCGAGCTGCTACAATGTTGCTATAGTGCAGAAGGAAAAAACTGAGTTCAATACTCAACCACCGTGTCGATACCAGGCAGCTGGCAAGATAAAAAAACAAAACTACCACTTCCAAGGCGCGTCATCTGGTTTGGCACGTCAACATAGCATTTTCACAACCTAAATAGATTCGACGGCCTAGGTCCATACCACGAGGTAGGTGCAAAACTACTAACAAAGTGCATCATGTGACATTCAGGCCCCTCATAGTTGATTGAAGATCCACTACGGTTGAGGATCACTCAAAGCTAAGGATCCCAGCCACTCTGCAACAATCACCCCCACCATGAAGAAAGTCACAGGTAAGGCCATACTCAGTACCACGAATAGTTTTTTTTTCTTTAGTACTGACTTTAAACTGTCTAGGTGAAGCAGAGCATGAGCACCAGTCTTAGACTAAGAAGTTGGGACGAGGCAAAGATGAGAACTAGAGAGACAAAAGGATAGCATCACGTTGGATGAGCAGCAAAATGTCAGCTCAACAAAATAGACCTTACCTATTCCATTTTTTTCGGAATAATGTATATGATGATCATAATTTTAAAAAACAATATGTGTTATGCGTGCGGAGAGGTCACCTTATAAGAGTGTATGTGGTATGTGAGAGTATCTACGTTTTTGGATTTTATTTTAATAAATTAATTATATATATCATAAAAAAAATATTATTAAGCATTGAAACTATATATTTCATGTGTATAACACATAATTATGTATATATAAGTGTCCATACAAGTATAGATGTATAATATATTTAACTACTCATATATGTATATACATAAATAGCACATGTAAAATATGTACGTGTATTATATGTGGATATATATATACTGGCATGTAAATGTTTATACAATATATGCATATAAGCGAAAATGTGTGTATTTGATGCCAATATATACGATATATGCTTCTTTATATATCGCACAATGCATATACATAAAATAGAATATTACACATTTGACGATGTTTGTGTATAATATTTTAGTATGACATTGATTTATTACTACAGTATAAAGATATAGATGGACAATGAAAGGCATTAATACATATACATATATACATATGTATGTGTGGGTGTGGGTGTGTGGGTAAATGAGTAGTTTATAAATTGAAACAAATTAAATTGAGAAGAAAAAAAGTCTTTAGGACTTTTAATAAGAAAACGGTCACATGTGCCTCGCTTATACCCCTCACAAAACCGCATATGCTGCCATGACCGCATATTGGGTCGCTTATGCAGTCTGGCAATAGGGTCGCACCGCATATGTGGTTGCATACGCCCAACATAAAAATGCTTTTTGAAACACTGAAGATTATTACTAAAAGTTGGGACAGAAGAGACAAATGATAACCTAAGGCTATCCATGAAATATGGGGAATGAAGAGTTTCAAATTTATCATGCCAAGAGCAAATAATAAACAAGAGAAAAAGTGGTGAACGAATCCAAGCATGTGAAAGTCTAGCATCCAAATTGATTTAGCCTTGATTGTGTGTGCCCGTTTAAGTACAAGACATCCATATAAAGGCTACAAATATGATATCGATCCTCTATCTCCCACTTGAACTAGACTCCTAGAACGTTCAGATTATTTTTTTTTTTTTGGGTGGTGGGGTTTTGAAGAAGAAAAACTAGCTAAGCACTGAAAAAGCTTCCTCTTGTCATCCATGCTATCATATATAACTGTGGGAATAAAGATGCATACACATTTTGAGGACTTGGATTGAGATAACACAAGCTTTAGCAAAGGCACCAAATACGGCAAGTATGTACCTCCAAACAATTAATCGGAAATACCCAACCACTAAGACCTCCATCAATTCGCCCCGTTGAGGAAAGAAACTTTGAGACAGGTCCAATAGAAAATTCCATTAGGCAAATCTTCTTTTGCAGATTCATAATGTCACATATTATACCGCAAAAGCTTCCTAAAAAATCATGGAAATAAGCTTAGCAAGAATGAACCCAGGTTCCTAACAAACTGTAGATGTTCTTCCTGGCGTGCATACATCAGCATGAGAAATAATATCTGGCCTCACAAAAAATTCAACTAAAGAGGCTCTATCAGACTGCTCACAAAAAGAGGCTAGTCTCTCGTGTGTTTCTGCAAAAGCATTTGATATCCTGATAAGTTCTCTAGATCCAACTGAACATGCAGCATTTTCAGGTTGCCGAAATGGATCTTCTATCTATCAAAATTTGAAAAGAGGAAGTTAAAATAAACTTCCTACAAAGTTTTAAAATCTTGGAAAATAGATAAAGCAAAAATAAGAAGCATAGACTAATTTTTGTTACAGTGCTCAGACTCATCAGTTCCTGAAGATTTGACTTATCAGCTTTAGAAAAATAAGAAGTATAACTCACTAGTAATTTGTCAAAAGGAGAGGTCTCCAACCACTGAGGTTTGCTTAGTATATTTTCCCACCGTCCAGTATATGTGCATATCACATACTGAGAAGACATGCTGCCAATATTAGAGAACTGCATAAAAAGGATATAGTGTTACATTTATCACGTCAATGTAACTTTTATAAATATCGGACAATACGAGAAGAAGTTATATATTGTAGTAGTATATGTATAAGTTTTCCAACATTATGAACTTTCTCTAAATAGTGTCTTTAAACCTAACTTCAATTTTCTGATTCCTTAAAACTTAAATTGTTCTTGCACCCTCCCTATACATGGCTAGTTCAAGTAATGAAGCTGTCCTTTTATCCCTTAACTATCACAATAAAAGCAACATTTTCAAGTATTTGGATTTTCTAAAGGGCAGGGGCCAAAAGTAAAGGTAATAATAGAGCAGTAAGGGGAGAGGTAATAGAAGATGACAATAAGACATGTGATGAGTACTTCAAATAGATGCTCTTTCTAAGTTTTGAGTAGATAAGGGTGATGCATTGTGATGCCCTGAGCCAGGGTCAACTAGTAACCCTATGAGGTAAAGCTTTAATCTTAAATTAAACAACGTAATAGTATATCTTTTAAATGAGAAGAGCACATCATGCATTAATAGAGGAAGTGGTTTCAAAGCCCTAATTTGTGTGTGACTCCCAGTCTACATCCTACATGTATGCGAGTTAAATACTGCCAAATAGACAGAGCAATATGAATCTGCACCCACTATTCTAGACAACACATTGTGGCTCCTTCGAATTTTCATGGCAACAGATATATGCAACACACTATTCTTCCATGAATAGAATGAAGACTACAGGAACAAGTTTCTTTCTGTAGCTATAAACCTGTCCTCCCATTTGAAGGAGGAACTTCCACCTTCCAGATCTCCGCAATCAGACCATGAGACTGTCAAAACAGTTAACACCCCGACGAGCCTGTTTCATATCAATAGGAAGCAAACCATCTATTGAAGTGTTGTCCAAATTAGCGTCTATTAAAATATCACCGGCCAGTTACCCCTACGGGCCTGTTTCATATCAATAGGAAGCAAGTCATCTGTAGAAGCATCGTCCAAATTAGCCTTTATTGAAACATTCAGCGGCCATGTACCCTCTCAGGGTCAGCCACAGATAAGCATTCTGTTCACTTAGTTTTGGATCTACGTCTTCTCCCACCATAAGCAGTCACCATCTATCAATAATTGTCATTTGCTAGTTGTAATTGTGACACTTTTTCAGAAACATCAGTGGACATTACCTCTCTCTAGGGGTCAACTAACAGCTATGAATTAGAATAGTTTTGGATCTATGTTTCCTTCTGCCACTATAAAAACAATTGTCCTATAGCATTAGAAATCATCCCTAGTTGTGACTTGTGACGCTTTGTTAGGAATGCCATGCAGACTTCTGATCTTCCTATTTAGCCTGGCCCCTACTGTGTACAAGGTATCTGACAACAATACTTTAACATGTAGTGGGCTTCTAACTAGAGAGTAGTGATAAGTTTTTTAACTAGTTTTTGACATTGAGATGACATTGAGATGCAAAACTTGGAGGCTCGTGACAGAGCAAGGCATGTTGACTCGGGTCCCAAGGCATCTACTGACGAAGGGTATGCTGAATGGAAGCGTCATGACAGTCTTGTGAAGACTTGACTATGGAATAGTATGGAACCAGCAATCGCCGCAAGGTTCATGTTCTACTCTACGGCCAAGGAAATATGGGACGCAGTGAAGCAACATTATTCTCAAGAGAAGAATGCTCTCAGTCAGTTTATGATCTATGATCGTCTGTTTGCTGAGAAACAGGGTGACCGATCTCTTGAGGAGTATTTTGGGGCGGTTCAGGCTCTTGCTCAAGAGCTAAGTTATTACCATCCTGTGGTTGTTGCTAAACAGATAAAGGATAGAGATGATCTTGTTACATCCAAATTCTTATCTGGGCTCAACTCGGCTTGTAGCTCCGCTCGGAGCGTTATTCTGGCTACTGATAAACTACCTAGTCTTGTGGAGGCTTATTCAAGGATCCAGCAATCTTTATTTGAGTCTGCTTCCTTTGTTTCTGATATATCTTCTGGAGAATCTCATGCTTCTGTTGCTGCTGCGGTACGAGGAGGACGACCCGGTATGGGCAGAGGGCGTGGGACACATCCTAAGTGTACCTTTTGTGACAAACCGGGACATACAGTGGAAAAGTGTTGGAAGAAACATGGGAGACCTGCTGCACCACCTGTGGGAGCAGCACATTGTGCCACCACCACAGGATCCTCATCCTCTACAACTGTGGGTACTACCTCTGGCACCGGCATCACTCTTACCCAAGAGGAATATGATCGGTTCATTCAGGTGACACAGCACATGAGTATGGGGTCATCATCATCATCTTCATCGGCAAATCTGGCATCTACTGCTGGTAATCAAGCTACATCTCTCATAGCATCTAGCTCATCCTCATCTTGGGTGGTTGACTCTGGCGCCTCACAGCATATGACTGGTATGAGGAGATTGCTCCACACTATTGACTCATCTATTCCTCACCAATCTGTTACACTGGCAGATGGTTCAATGAAGAGAGTGTTAGCTAGTGGATCTGTCTCCCTAACACCCAAGATTGATCTTAAATCTATTCACTTTGTGCCTGAATTTCCTTTTAATCTTCTTTTTGTTGCCAAATTGATTGACACTCTAAAATGTTGGGTAATTTTTGGACCTTCTTGTTTCATATTACAGGATCTCAAGAGTATGAAGATGATTGGTGGGGGGCCTAGGAAAGGTGATCTCTACCTTTTCAACGGTGACAGTTTGCCTCGCCAAATTCCTTCTGCTCCATCCATCCTGTTGAGTGGTTCCCCCTTACAATGGCATTGCAGATATGGACATCTTTCTTTGGAGAACCTGCGGAAATTGGAACCAAAGTTGTCCCAATTATCTTCTTTAGAGTGTCAGTCATGTCAACTGGGCAAGCATCATAGGTTATCCTATCCCAGTCGAGTCAATAAGCGGGCTTCGTGTCCCTTTGAATCAGTGCATAGTGATGTGTGGGGTCATGTAAAAGACCAGAGTTATAATGGTTTTCGTTATTTTATCTCCTTTGTCGATGATTTCTCACGCATGACATGGATCTACCTTCTTAAAAGTAGAGAGTTTGTGTTGTCTATTGTGAAACATTTTCATACTGAAATTAAAGTTCAGTTCGATTGCAATATAAAAATTCTCCAGTCTGATAATGCTTTAGAGTATGTTCAAAAGGCTATGTCTGATTTTTGCAGCTCAGTTGGTATGATTCATCGCACATCTTGCCCTCACACCCCTCAGCAAAATGGGGTGGCAGAGAGGAAGAATCGCCATCTTCTTGATATTGCTCGATTCATTATGTTTCAATCCAATGTGCCCAAGAAGTTTTGGTCTGAAGCTCTTTTAACTGCTTGTTTCTTGATTAATAGACAACCTTCTTCTGTTCTTCAAGGACAAACTCCGTTTTCTGTGTTGCGTCCCATGGACTCCCCCTTTCTTGTTCCTCTTAGAGTATTTGGTTGCACTTCCTTTGTCCATAACTTTGACCCTAAGTCCGACAAGTTGTCTCCTAGGTCCATTAAAACACTGTTCCTGGGTTACTCAAATACTAGCAAAGGATACAAGTGTTATTGTCCTAGTCTTCGCCGCATGTTTGTGTCTAGGGATGTCACCTTCCATGAGACCACTCCATATTTCTCCAATGCAATGAGCAAGGGGGAGCAGTTGAGAGAGGGAGAGACACCAAAAATACAGAATGAGAGAATTGCATCATCGGTGCAGAGTGAGGGAGTGCCACCTATCATTCCGGATTTTACTTCTATTCCGGATGAAAAAGCAGGAGATAGACCTACCATTGAGCATTACACGCATGTTTACCATAGGCGAGGCAGGCAAGATCCAGAAGAAGTAGCGACACCAGTCTCTGAGCCCTGATCATCGCCTTCTACTCAAGAGACTCCTACAGAGACATCAGACCTCGATCTTCCTATTGCTGTTCGGAAAGGTACTCGGTCCTGTACTATTAAACATCCTATTACAAATGTATGTTGCATGTCTCATCTATCTAAGCAGGCTCGTGCATTCGCTATTGGGATTGATTCTGTGACTATACCAAGAAATCATTATGATGCTATGAATAACAGTGGCTCAACTTGAGATGTCAGCTCTCTTAAATAATGGCAGTTGGGATCTTGTCGATCTTCCTGCAGGAAAGAAAGTAATGGGTTGTAGATGGGTTTTCACTATCAAACACAATCTGGATGGATCAGTTGAACGGTTGAAAGCCCGATTGGTCGCAAAGGGCTACACCCAAACCTATGGTGTTGACTTCTTTGAAACCTTTTCTCCTGTTGCTCGCCTGAATTCTGTGCGGATCATTATTTCTCTTGCCACTACCTTTGATTGGCCCCTGTTTCAGCTGGATGTAAAAAATGCTTTTCTCCATGGTGATCTACAGGAAGAGGTATATATGGAGCAACCTCCTGGGTTTGTTGCTCAGGGGGAGTGTCAGAAAGTATGCAAATTAAAGAAAGCTATATATGGGCTGAAACAGTCACCTAGAGCTTGGTTTGACAAGTTCAGTGAAATTATTCTTCAGATGGGTTTTTCTCGCTCCATGACTGATCATTCCTTATTTTACTTCAGCTCTTCTTGTGGATCCATTATTCTTATTGTATATGTTGATGACATAGTAATTACTGGCAGTGACACCATGGGAATATCTCGTGTCAAAGAAAGTTTGCAAAAACACTTCCATACAAAGGATCTGGGCAAACTAAGATACTTTCTAGGCATTGAAGTGCTTAGATCTCATACAGGTGTCAATTTATCTCAGAGGAAATATGTGTTTGATTTACTACAAGAGACAGGCATGGCTGAATCTAAACCGGTATCTACACCGATGGATTATCACATCAAAGAGGTGGTTGATGATGCTGAGTATCAAGATCCAGGATATTATAGGAGAATAGTGGGCAAGTTAATATATCTAACAGTCACTCGACCTGATATTTCTTTTGCTGTGGGCGTGGTCAGCCAACATATGCACTCTCCGCGACAGTCACACTGGACAGCAGTCTGCAGAATTCTGAGATATCTAAAAAGTGCTCCTGGTAAGGGTATCACATATTCTAGACCAAAGGCGCCTCCATCTACTCTACCTCTCACAGGATATTCAGATGTTGACTGGGCTGGTGATCATACTGATAGGAGATCTACATCAGGCTATTGTACCTTTCTAGGTGATCATCTTATCACATGGAAAAGTAAGAAGCAACATGTGGTTTCTAGATCTAGCACTGAGGTTGAATACCGTGCTATGGCCCATGCATGTTGTGAACTAAAATTGGTCAAATCTGTTCTATCTGAATTAAAAATTTCTCTTCTACCTTCTATGGAGCTCAAGTGTGACAATCAATCTGCTATGCACATTGCCAGGAATCCTATCTTTCATGAGCGTACAAAACACATAGAGGTTGATTGCCATTTTATTCGTGATCAAATCAAAGATGGCACTATTGTGACACCATATGTCAGATCTGAGGACCAACTAGCAGATATCCTGACAAAGCCTTTGGTTTCAGCAATCTTTCAGAGACTCTGTGGCAAGCTGGGCATACACGATGTGTACTCTCCAGCTTGAGGGGGAGTGTGAAGCAATCTGCATCCTGGTCGATACTATCGACACTCTTTCGATAGTATCGAGATTAGTTCAGGGATAAGTTGAAGCAATCGGCATCCCGGTCGATACTATCGACATTCATGTCGATGGTATCGACACCGACTCAGGGTCGAGATGATGTTCTGTCGATACCATCGACATTCATGTCGATGGTATCGACACCGGCGCAGTGGCGGCTCATCAATCCAGCGGCGGTTCTGTTTTCTTCATAATATTTATTTTTTATCTCTTTTCTCTCTTTGTACCTCATGTACTTACCCTAATATATAAATACAAGTGAGTAGGTTCAAGCCCTTCTCACGTTTGCTGCGTCTTGCAGCCGACATTTGATCGGTGTTCTTGTCGTCTTCTCCTCTTCATTTCTTCTCACAAAAACGATTTTCTACAAGTTTCTTTAAGTCTTCACTATGTGATCATCGAGAAGATGGGAGGTTTTGAGCTAGTTGGGTCGATTTCATCACCAACTAGGCTGAATTCATTGACACATGTCAACAAGTAGGCGACCAATGGAGCATGGAAGTTCATCAGGTTTCCACATCGACATCGAACATCCATAGGCGTAAACATATGTAACATCGAGATTAATCGCCAGATGTCGAGGATGTTTAGTACCATGGTTACGAGCCCTCTTTGAGAGCAGAGGTGCCTTTAGACCCATCACCTATAAAATTTATGTCATCCACGGACAACTTATGTTACAAGACCCTTAGAATAGAAGGACAATGAAGGATGATCATTAGCAATAGTGACAAAAGAAATTGGTAAGTAGCATAGTGACAATAATCAAACTGCGGCTAAGTATTACATTTTTGAACGAGGCACAAGAAGATTGTTTAAGATTATAGCTTGCATATATCACCTTGAACAATTTCCAACAGTACACCCAACTGCCATACAAACAGAGCACAATAAATAGGTAGTCGATACCCACATACTTTCTTATCACAAAACCCCATGCAAGAAGCTTATTTTGACGTCAACTTCAAAGGAAGGCTCTAGAAGTCGGCAACGAGATTGCTTATTATTGGATGATTAAACAGAGTATAGGGGGCTCTCTTTTATAAGACAAGAGAGTACACATGGTATAGAGATAACCCATGTGGGATAAAGAGTACACAATAGAAAAAGAGCAAAAGCATAAAGCAAAATACACTAAGTATAGAAAAGCAGTAAAGTGTATATACTAATACTCCCCCTCAAGCTGGAGCGTAGATGTCAATCATGCCCAGCTTGGATGTCATAACAGCAAATCTTGTCTTTGGAAGAATCTTTGTGAAGATGTCAGCCACCTGATCAAAAGTATGGATGTAGGGAGTGGATATCTGGCCAGATAATACAGCTTCATGAACAAAATGGCAGTCCACCTCAATGTGTTTAGTCCGCTCATGAAAAGTGGGATTACTGGCGATAAACGTAGCAGCTTTGTTATCACAATACATCGGAATAGGAGAGGATTCAAAAATACCAAAATCCTTCAGTAGGCTTCGAATCCAGAAAAGCTCACAAGTAGTATGCGCCATGGCGCGATATTCAGCTTCAGCACTTGAGCGAGCAACCACAGTTTGTTTCTTGCTTCGCCAAGTAACAAGGTTTCCTCCCACAAATGTACAGTAGCCAGAAGTGGAGCGTCAGTCGAGCTTGCTCCCAGCATAGTCAGAATCAGAATAACCAAGGAGTTTACAGAGACCATGTTTCTTATATAGCAGGCCTTTCCCAGGAGAGCTCTTCAAATATTTAAGAATGTGGTAAACAGCGTCCCAGTGACATTGTCGGGGTTTATCCAGGTATCTACTAACAAGCCCGACAGCAGAAGTAATATCACCTTGTGTGACGGTCAGATAAATAAGCTTACCAACCATGCGTCGGTACTGATGATGGTCAGGATAGGCAGGAGAGTTCTCATCATCCCAGTCAGTATTTGGATCCAGAGGTGTGCTAGCAGGCTTAGCACCTAGAAGTCCAGTTTCAGAAAGCAGATCCAGAACATATTTGCGTTGAGACAAACAAAGACCAGAAGAGGACCGAGAAACTTCAATCCCAAGAAAGTACCACAGAGAGCCAAGATCTTTGGTAACAAAGTGTTTCTCCAGATAGCACTTGGTAGCCTGAATGCCTGCAGGATCACTCCCTGAGAGAATGATATCATCAACATATACAATAAGGATAACAATGCCAGCAGTAGTATTTTTGACAAAAACAGAGTGATCTGACTGGGAGCGTCTAAAAGAGAATTTCTGAAGAATAGTACTCAGTTTATCAAACCAAGCACGGGGACTCTGTTTTAAACCATAAATCGCCTTCCTCAGTCTGCAGACTTTAGAGGACTCCCCCTAAAGCACAAATCTCGGGGGTTGTTCCATGTAGACCTCCTCATGTAGATCCCCATACAGAAAAGCATTTTTCACATCAAGTTGATACAAGGGCCAATCAGAATTAATAGCAACAGAAATAAGAATACGTACAGAGTTCAGCCGAGCCACAGGAGAGAAAGTCTCAAAATAATCAACCCCGTAAGTTTGTGTATAGCCTTTAGCAAAGAGTCTCGCCTTTAGTCGTTCAACCGTGCCATCCGGTTGATATTTGACAGTAAACACCCAGCGACAACCAACGGGGGAACAATCTGCAGGAGGATCAACTAGCTGCCATGTGTTGCGTTCAGTAAGAGCCTGCATTTCAGCTTCCCTGGCTTGACGTCAAGCAGGATGTTCAAGATCCTGAGAAGCATTTTTAGGAATAGATATAGCAGAAAGAGCAGCAATAAAGTTAGCAAAATTAGTCCCGAGATGATCAGTAGTACAGAAATTTCCAATAGGATGTTTAGTGCAAGTTCTAGTTCCTTTCCTCAAGCTGATAGGAACATCAAGATCAGAGAATACCTGCGGTGGTTTTTGATCTAGCACGGAGGATGAAGACGTTGGAGGGGCCATAGAGGGAGTTGTTGTCTTCTGTCTTCTTTGATATACTTTTAGAGACGGCTTTTCAGTAGGAGAAGTAGTATCACCAATATCAGTAATATTAGCGGTATCATCCATGACAGGTAAAGGTGTATCCAGTAATAAATCCGATGTAAGAGTTGACCCGGCAGAAGAGTAAAAGGGCATGTGCTCAAAGAAAACAACATCAGCATATACAAACCATTTCTTTGACATAGGATCATAGCAACGGTACCCTTTCTGAGTGCGCGAGTACCCTAGGAAGACACACTTAGTCGCTCTGGGATCAAGTTTGGTGAGACCGGGACGAAGGTTTTTGACAAAGCAGGTGCTCCAAAAGATACGATGAGGCACAGTAAAAAGGGGCGCATCCGGAAACAGAATCTGATATGGAACTTGATTCCCAAGCACAGAAGAGGGCATTCGATTAATTAGGTAACAAGCAGTAGAGATAGCCTCAGGCCAAAAACACTGGGGAACATGATAATGAAAAAGTAAAGTGTGGGCCACTTCAAGAAGATGGCGATTTTTGCGTTCAGCGACTCCATTTTTTTGTGGTGTAAGCACAGGAAGTTTGGTGTATGGTGCCTTGTTTTCGACAAAAATTGCTGACAGGGGCTTGCACAAATTCTAAGGCATTATCAGTGCGAAAAATTTTAATGGGTTTAGCAAGCTGGGTCCGAATCTCAGCAAAGAAAGCCGTGATACTGTCAAGAATAGTAGAACTGTCTTTAAGCAAAAACAACCAGGTGGTTCTAGAAAAATCATCAATAAAACTCAAGAAATATCTAAATCCAGAAGTACTCGGCACAGAACAGGGTCCCCAAACATCAGCATGAATAATGTCAAATGGTTGTTTAGAACTAACTAATACATGATTTTTTTGAAACAGATACTCGGGTCTATTTGCCCAGTTGGCAAGTCTCACAATGAAAAACAGAGTCTAATACATCAGGTAATAATTGTTTCAGCTTTGCTGCAGAAGGATGTCCTAAGCGATAGTGCCACTGGATGCCTGTCACAGAAGATGTCAAGTATGCTGCGGTCTTCGGAATGTCCAGGTAGTATAGCCCGTCTGGTCCCTCATGGCCTGAACCAATTGTCGTCCTCGTGCACAGATCTTGAAAAATAACACCATCCGGGTCAAACGTAATCGAGCAACGAAGGCTCTTCACAGTTCTATTTACAGATAGCAGATTAATAGAAAACTTAGGAACATAAAGTGTAGACCGCAGAGGCAGGCAACCAGTAGTACAGATATCACCAATCCCAGTAACAGGTGTCTTAGAGCCATCAGCCAGTGTAACAGGAGGTATAATAGAAGTATTGTGCAGTTTAGAAAATAAAGCAGGATTTCTAGAAATATGAGATGTCGCACCAGAATCAATCACCCATGAGTTTTTACCAGACTATGTCAGGAGGGCGGTGCTACCATCAGTAGAAGCTTCAGCAGAGGAAGCAAGACGAGCCTAGAGCAGCTTTTTGAATTCAGACCGTATCCAGTCAGCAGAGGGCGGAGCAGAGGTAGTAGCAGTCTCAGTCTGATCCGTCGTGACCTGATTTGCCCAGGATGACTTGCCATGCTTGATCCAGCAGCGATCTTCATTATGGTTTGTCTGCTTGCAGAAAGTGCAGTAACGAGGCTCAGTAGAGTCAGTGCCAGAGTATGAGCCACGTCCAGGTGCAGTAGAACGTCCGCGTCCACGGCCCCGACCACGACCACGGAAGGAATCTCCAGTGCGAACAGCGAGGGCTGCTCCATCAGAAGTATCAGAAAGATGCTGCGAAACTGATGGCAGACGTTGAACCCTTTTGAGAACATCCCGAAGGGTAGGCAGAGGATCACTGGATAGGATCTGATCCACAACTCCAGCGAAGGAAGATGGCAAACCAGCGAGGAACTGAACAAGCATAAGTTCGTTCCGTTGACGCTGAACTTCATTGACGTCGGCAGAAAGCGGATGATACACCTGAAATTCATCCCAGAGAGCACAGCAGGAGGTGTAGTAGCCCTCAATAGAATCAGTGGCAGAAAATTCATGTTTGGCAAGTTGCTTGAAGATCTCAAAAACCTTCTTAGGATTTTGCTGATGAGAGTATACATGAGAGAGCTGCTCCCACATTTCCTTCGCAGTCTGGAGGCGAAGAAGTGACTGGCTGATCTTGGGCTCGACGTTGTTGACCATCCATGTCATAACGCCGTAGTCCTCCTTGGACCAAAGATCGTAGGCCTGCTTAGTCTTTTCATCAGCATCAGTAGCGGGGACTACCGGTCCTTTGATAGATTAGGCCACAAAAGCAGGTGTAGCTAGGAGATAGGAGGTTGGTGGAGAGATTGGAGGGGTGGACGGCGGTACTGTAGCGGCGGTGGTACTGTAGCGGCGGTACTGTAGAGGCGGCGGAAAAAAAAGAGGGGGGTGGTGGCGGCTAGGGTTGGTGGAGAAGATGGCGGCTAGGGTTGGGGTGAGAGGGATTAGGTTTAAGGTGGATCGACCCGCTCTGATACCATCTAGAAGTCGGCAACGAGATTGCTTATTATTGGATGATTAAACAGAGTACAGGGGGGCTCTCTTTTATAAGACAAGAAAGTGCACATGGTATAGAGATAACCCATGTGGGATAAAGAGTACACAATAGAAAAGGAGCAAATGCATAAAGCAAAATACACTAAGTATAAAAAAGCAGTAAAGTGTATATACTAATAAAGGCCAAAGTGGGTTGCAAATAGACGATATAATCCATATCAAATTGTGCCCTGCAATATGAAAAGATGTCTCCAATAAATCTGTCATAGATATGTGTGTACCATTTGGCTACCAAGCAGGCCTCAAGACTGTAAACCATCCACCTTATGCCTCCTATGTCAACCCACTCGTAGCCAACTACAGTCCTCAAGAGAGGTAGATTATAAGATCTGGGTTCCTCTAAGTTAGGGCATAAATTCATCTATATTGCTGGAGTCAAATCTTTGTCTTGCCATGCCTCTATATATATTTGAGAATAACAACAAAATCAGGGCTACGACAGATAATGAACGGACTTAGAGAGGTTAGAAAGCAACTGACATCAGAAGCAGGATGGCATATAGTACAAGAATGCACACCCTTACAAGATGTAATAGGAATGTCAACGTAGCTAATATTTGCAGAAGTATGTACCTCTTGAGCACAAAATGAAGGTATTAGTATATATATTTTTCTGGCTTTATTTTTCCTTTATTATTGTGTTATGGGCCTTTGTTTATTAGCCCATAAGCCTTTTCCTTATTCTAGAATATTCTTGTTTCTAGATTATTCTTATTCTCTAATCTCCTATATAAGAGAGTCTCATGTAATTGTTTCATTCAACTTGAGCACAAAATGAAGGTATTAGTATGTATATTTTCCTGGCTTTATTTTTCCTTTATTATTGTGTTATAGGCCTTTGTTTATTAGCCCATAAGCCTTTTCCTTATTCTAGAATATTCTTGTTTCTAGATTATTCTTATTCTCTAATCTCCTATATAAGAGAGTCTCATGTAATTGTTTCATTCAACTAATAGAAACTCTTTTATCATTTTAGATGTTATTAGAGCTACCTGATCCACCTTAGCTTTCACCCTAACCCTAATGCCATCTGCAACCTAGTCGCCTTCTCCCTCCCTCCCTCTTCCCTTGCTGCCGTCAAAACCCTACCCCAGCCCCTCTCACCCGCCGCCACCTTTTGCTTCCCAGTCGCCACCTTTCCCACCCTCATCCACATGTTGTCAACCCCTATTGTTGTTGCAGCCCTCATCCAACCACCCGCCGCCGCCTACCACCCCACCCCCCCTTCCTTCCTAGCGCCGCCCCTCACCCTCCTAGCCCCGAGCCACCAACACCTCTCTAGTCGCCGCCCGCCTCACCCTCCAAGCGCAGATCTATTGTTGTCCAACTTCTTCCACCAAGCCCTATACCCCCCTCTTCTTCCTCACATCTTTCCTATCTCCATACCCACCATCGCTTCCTCCGACTAGCCACTACCAATCGTTTTCCTCCTTGCCAGTCTCCGGACATCTCCGGAAACTTTCCATTCATAGCACGTTGATGGCATAACCGGATCTCGCTTTCTTTCTGCCTACGCCTCATGGTGGATTAGTTTTTCCTCCATGTTGGCGTAGGTTTTTCTCTATCCACTTCTACCCCGACGTGGGTTTCTGGGATCTGATGTGTCAGATCTCCTTCTCTTATCTTCTGATCGTGTACGGGTGTTCTTAGATATGCCCCTGTGTTGGGTATCTGCTACTTTTGTCTGATGACTGCTATCTGCCTGCTTTTATCTGTTGACTGCTATGTGACTTCTGCTCCGGCCTGCTAGTTTTGTCTGCTTTGTCGTCCTGCTTTCTATATTTCCCATGGTGTCCTCAAATCCTCTTCGCAATCTCTGTATGACGACAGCCAAGTTAGACGGCTCCAACTATCACACATGGGCAGCCTCTTTTGAACTCTATTTCAAGACTCAGGGGCGCTATTCCCATCTTTCTACTAAAGGTCTAGATGCCCAGGATGCTATTGCTGATGACAAGACTAAGAAGGGGTATGACCTGTAGTCCAAGGACAACTCTAGGGTTATGACATGGATGGTCAACAATGTTGAACCCAAAATCAGCCAATCCCTACTGCACATGCGCACTGCTAAGGATATGTGGGATCAACTATCTCAAGTGTATTCTCATCAACAAAATCCCAAGAAGGTGTTCAATATATTCAATCACATGACCAAAAAGGAGTACTCTACCACAAATTCTATTGATGATTATTACAATTAGTGTTGCGCTCTCTGGGATGAATTTGAGGTCTATCATCCGCTAACCTCAGATATTAAGCACAACGACAATGGAATGAACTACACCTCGTTCAATTCCTAGCCGGCTTACCACCCTCCTTTGCAGGTGTGGTTGATCAGATTCTCTCCAGTGATCCGTTGCCTACCTTATGCGATGTTCTGGAATGCGTACGACGCTTACCCTCTATCTCTCAAACGACTCCTGATCTTTCTAATCTGTGCACGAGGATGAAGATTGGTTTGGGCCATGAGCGACCAGACAGACTCTACTATCTGGATGCACCAAAGACGAAGGCTTACCTGACTACTTCTGTGACTGGCATTCAGTGGCACGACTGCTTGGGGCACCCTTTACCAGCAAAATTGAAGCATTTATCACCTTACATTTCTGAGTCAGTTTTTCATTGCGAGACATGCCAGTTAGGGAAACAAACTCGATCAACTTTTACTATGAAAAATTGTATTAGCTCAAAAGAGTCTTTTGATATTGTGTCTGCTGACATTTGGAGCTCGTGCTCTGATGCTAGTATTTCTGGATTTCGGTACTTTATGAGTTTTATTGACGATTTTTCGAGAACCACCTGGTTATTTTTGTTACGAGACAGATCTCATATACTTGACACTATTACATCTTACTTTGTTGAGATATGTACCGAGTTTGGAAAACCTATTAAAATCTTGTGTACTGATAATGCCCTTGAGTTCATGCAAAAGTCTGTCAATCTGTTTTGCACCAAAATGGGTACTATTCACCAAACCTCCTGTGCATATACACCCCAACAGGAATGGCATTGTTGCACGCAAGAATCATCGTCTTCTTGAGGTTGCATGTACTCTTCTCTTTCACTATCATGTTCCCCACTCTTTATGGCCAGAAATTGTTTCCACTGCATGTTATCATATTAACTGCATGCCTTCTTCTGTTCTTGGCAATCAAGTGCCTTTTCAGATTCTATACCCTGATGCTCCTTTGTTAATCGTGCCTCCTCGTATTTTGGGAGTAAGTGTTTTGTGAAAAAATTGCTTCCTGACCTTACTAAATTGGATCCTCGTGCTACTAAGTGTATTTCCCTGGGGTGCTCTAGGACACAAAAAGGGTATCGCTGCTTTGACCCGCTTACTAAGAAATGGATGGTCTCTGCTGATGTTGTCTTTTTTGAACATATGTTCTATTCTTCGGTTGGATCTGCCTTGACTTCTGACGTACTGTCGGAGACACCTTTACCTTCGTTTGTGGATATTGTCCTGTCAGATAATACAGTTGCACCAGCTCCTCCATTAAAAGTCTACCAAAGAAGACTGAAGGCACCTACTCCCTCTATGGTCCAACCAAGTCTTCCTACCTCGTCAGCAGATCAACCAACATCTCAGGTATTTTCTGACTTAGACGTTCCTATTAGTTTACGCAAAGGCACTCGGTCTTGCACGTAACATCCTATTGGGAATTTTTGTACTATTGCTAACTTGGGAAATAATTTTGCGAATTTCACTTATGCCCTGTGTTATTACTATTCCAAAGAATGATACTCATGCTCTTTAACATCCAGCATGGCGTCAAGCCATGGAAACTGAAATGCAGGCCCTCACTGATAGACATACTTGGGATTCGGTTGATGCACCCCTAGTTGTTCACCATTTGGTTGCAAGTGGATTTTTACAGTCAAATATCAACCATATGGCACTATTGAACGACTTAAAGCTCGCCTGGTAGCCAAAGGCTACACTCAGACATAAGGAGTTGATTACTTCGAGACCTTCTCTCATGTGGCTCGATTAAATTCGGTTTGTATCCTTATTTCTGTTGTCGTAAATTCTGATTGGCATTTATTTCAACTAGATGTGAAAAATGCATTCCTGTATGGTGACCTGCATGAGGAGGTTTACATGGAGCAGCCTCCTAGATTTGTGAGTCAGGGGGAGTCTTCAAAAGTCTGTCGCCTTCGCAAAGCAATTTACAGCCTTAAGCAAAGTCCATGAGCCTGGTTTGACAAGCTCAGCTCTATTCTTCAAAATTTTGACTTTCGTCGCTCTCAGTCTGATCACTCAGTTTTTGTTAAGAAAATTGCCTCTGGTCTTGTAGTACTCATTGTCTACGTTGATGACATTATCTTATCTGGAAATGACTCTGCAGGCATCCAGGCTACTAAGACATACTTGGAAAAGCACTTTATTACCAAAGATTTAGGCAAACTGAGGTATTTTCGAGGCATTGAGTTCTCTCACTCATCCTCTGGTCTATGTTTGTCTCAGCACAAGTATGTTTTAGATCTCCTATCAGAGACATGAATGCTTGGGGCTAAGCCGGCGAGTACCCCCTTGGATCCTAACACTAACTGGGATGACGGCACTTCTCCTTATCCTAACCATCATTAGTATCGCTGAATGGTTGGAAAACTCATCCACCTGACTGTCACTAGGGCTAATATCACTTCTATTGTTGGACTCGTAAGTAGATATCGGGATAAGCCCCGCCAATGCCTTTAGGATGTTGTCTGCCATATTCTGAAGTATTTGAAAAGTTATCCTGGCAAAGGCCTGCTATACAAGAAACATGGTCACTGTAATCTTACTGGCTACTCTGATTCTGACTATGATGGGAGCAAGATAGATCGTAGATCTACCTCTGGATATTGTACTTTTGTAGATGGTAACTTGGTAACTTGGCGAAGCAAGAAGCAAACTGTAGTTGCTCACTCAAGTGTTGAAGTAGAGTATCGAGCCATGGCTCACACCACCTATGAACTTTTCTGGGTACGCAGTCTTCCGCAAGATTTTGGTATTTCTGTTGCTCAATCCATATCAATGCACTGTGACAACAAAGTTGTTATCCTCATTGCTACAACCCCACCTTCCATGAATGCACCAAACACATTGAAGTTGATTGCCATTTCGTTCGGGAGGTTGTCTTATCTGGTCAGATTTCTACACCTTATACACCAACTGCGAATCAAGTTGCAGATATTTTCACCAAAATTCTTCCGAAGACCAGATTCACTACATTGATGGCCAAAATGGACATGATTGACATCTACGCTCCAGCTTGAGGGGGAGTATTAGTATATATGTTTTCCTAGCTTTATTTTTCCTTTATTATTGTGTTATGAGCCTTTGTTTATTAGCCCATTAGCCTTTTTCCTTATTCTAGAATATTCTTGTTTCTAGATTATTCTTACTCTCTAATCTCCTATATAAGAGTGTCTCCTGTAATAGTTTCATTCAACTAATAGAAACTCTTTTATCATTTTAGAGAAGGTGTTAGAGAATATAAGCTATTCATGTAGTCTTTTCTTATTTGCTTTCTTTATTGGGTCTATTATGTAAATGTTATCTTCTTATATAATAAAGGCTAGCCCGCTACAGTAGAGCACCCCTTTGGCCAAATACTTTCACATGGTATCTGAGCAAGCTCTGGGGTTGTAACCCTAGTTGCCGGCCACACCCTCTCTCTTTCTCTCTCTTTGCCCCGCTGCCATCACCACGGTCACTAGGAACTGCCGCCGGCTTCGATTCTAGCCGAACACTGTCGACCGGTCCCCCTCTGTCTCCATCAAAGCACAGTGGCTTCTTGAAGGAGAGGAGAACCGCTCATTCTATCCCATAGAGAGGAGGAACAACTCCCTTCTCGTTTTCTTTCCTCTCCACATAGTCCCACTATGCGGATGAGTGCCTATGTTTTTAGGGATTGTTGATGTGTCAAGTTCGCATCATTTATTGACACAGGTGACGGTGCTGATTCCCGTCACCCTGGTGCGTCTTCTCAGGGTTTATCTTTCTCCCTGGTGCATCTTCCTGGGGCTATCTTTCCCTTCAACGGCGCCAACTCTGGTCCAGATCTACAGCAGAATCGTCTGACACGGCGTGTCATCTAGATCACATGGTGTGTCGACGAAAACTTGTTTCACACGCCTTCAATATCTTACACGTCATGTTGATTTTTTGACACGGCATGTTGGCGGAAGCCTATTTTACGTCTGCGACATCTTACACGGTATGCTGATTTTTCAACGCGGCATGTTGACAGAAGCCTATTTCACGCCTGGGAGATCTTACACGTCGTATCAGACCTCCACACGGCGTGTCAGCAACTTACACGGCGACAAGGAATTAAATGACCGATACCGATGTCGTTTCGACAGCTTGGATATAGATATTTACCGGTATACCGACGGAAATTTCGACAGATGCAATCATGGCCATATCGACGCCAAAATGAACAAATTAAATCATGAAATCTTACAGGGGTAATCTTGTGACGGCGTGTTGTCGGCAATCTGTCTCAACTTCTACTGCTACGATCATTATGATACTATCTCGCTATGGGACACGAAAGGCCAGTGACTTTAGCTACAATAATCTACAATGATCATTCAAATCTTGTGAAGCTCGCCTCACAAAATTATTCTTTCTGGATGAATGCCATCTATACAGTTCTTGAACCCGGGAGGAGCATGGATATTACTATCTCCGAGGAGTATGACCGTCTTCTTCAAGCTACTCAACAAGTTCATCTTGGTTCCTATGCCAGTCTTGTCTCATATGCAAGTAACAACAGACATCACTTATTGCTTCCCACCCATCTTCTACATGGGTGGTGGATCCAAGGGCCTCCCAATCCCAGCATATGACCAGTATACGATCCATGCTTCTTCCCTCGGATTCGTAATCCCACATTCTTCCATGACTCTAGCTGATGGATCGGTCAGACAAGTACAGGCATGTGGATTTGTTCAGGCGTCATCCTCGTTGACTCTAACGTCTGTAGACTCTGTACATTATGTACCAAACTTTCCTTTTGATCTAAATGTTTGTAGCTAAGTTGGTTGTTTCCTTAGACTGCTTAGTGATTTTGGGTCTTCCTTCTTCATGTCATAGGATCAGAAGAGCTGGAAGATGATCCGTAGGGACCTAGGAAAGGTGATCTCTACTTTTTTCCGGGTAAATGCCCAGCTCGCCAGATTCCTTCCACAGCATCCATCTTCCTCAATTGCTCTCCCTTACAATGGCATTGTCTCTATGAACATCCCTCCTTACAGAGTCTTTAGAAGCTTGTTCCCAACTTATCTTCAGTGAAGTCTATCGAATGCCAGTCTTGTCAATTGGGCAAGCATCATCGTGTTTCTTCCCCTGGTCATACTATAAAACGCTCTAAGCATCCTTTTGAACCTATTCATAGTGATGTTTGGGGTCTTGTTAAAGAATTAAGTCACAATGGCTTTCGTTAATTTCTTTCTTTTATTGATGATTTCTCTTGAATGACTTAAGTATACTTAAGTCTTGAGATGAAGTTTTGTCATTCACCCAAATGTTTCATCAATTAATAAAAGTTCAACATTCATTTAAAATTCTCTATATTGATAATGTCTTGCAGTATGTTCAAAAGGCCGTCTCTAGTTTATTTGATTTCGTTGCATGATTCACCAAACGATTTGTCTTCATATACCTCAACAAAATGGGGTTGTTGAGCGCAAAAATCGTCATTTACTTGATGCAGCTTGTATACTACTTTTTTAGATGTCTATGCTAAAGAAGTTGTGATCTAATGTTCTTCTCATTGCTTGTTTCTTGATTAATCATCGGCCATCTTCTGTCTTGCATGGGGCCGCCCCCTTTTCTATTTTATGACCAGACAAGCAAGCTTTTCCTGTACCCCTTTGTGTCTTTGGTTACACTGTGTTTATTCATGTGTTTGATCCACGTGCAGACAAGTTGTCTCCTCACATTGTCCACAGTGTCTTTTTGGGATATTATCCCACACAAGGGGTATAAATTGGTATCGTCCTCATCTTTGTGTATGTTTGTGTCGACTGACATTACTTTTCATGAGTCCACTCCATTCTCTAGTGACTTTCTAGTGTGGGGGGAGCACAACCATGAGAGTGAACTTATCTTTGAGAATGACAGAGTGAGAGCACGAGAGCCATTGATCCCTGTGTCGAGTGATGAGAGTGTGCTAGATACTACTACTATTATATAACCACCATCACCATCTACACCTCCACCTATTCAACCTTTTCCAGTCGAGTAGGGCATCACCCAAAAGATGTAGTGGCATCAGTCCATCAGATTGACTCATCGTCGTTGGATACTCCTGAGCTACCTATTCAAGTTGAGAGTACTCTTGATACTTCTATTTCAGGCATACTTTCCAATCAGTGTTTTAAAAAAAGGCCGCACAGAGCGCATAAGCAGCCCGCATATACTTAGCCGCTTATAAGGCCAATTAGTGGGAGCTTTTTTAATGGACATTTGTTATCTTGGCCCAAACAAGATTATATTTTCATTGATAACATTCTCTTGATGTACTATTGTGTTGTAAGTTTTGAACGTAAGCGGGCATGCTTATTTCATGTTTGTTGTTTTGGACCTTTAGGGCATGCAGGCATCATTTTGTGTGATTATCGATATGTACTTGTGTTAAACCATTTCATGTATATTTCAATTGAGTTTATTCTAAAATTATTCTAGAATGCATTCTAAACGGTGCTTTGCTTTTCATTGAAACTTTATATTTGAAGCTATCTCAAAGTTTAGGGTCCAAATATGTAATTGTCCAAATCAAATATACAATTGTGCAATTAATTTATATCTAATAATTAAATTATTAAAAAAATCCAAAATTGCATATACTTTCACATATACTCCCGCACACCGCATATACTCTAAGGTGACCTCTCCGCACACATAGCACATACCGTTTTTTTAAATACTACTTCTAGTTGCAGCTCGTATAGGTGTTCGGTCTTGCACACTACGACATCCTATCTCTGGTGTTTGTTGCTTATCCCATCTGTCACCAACAGCATGGATGTTTGCTCTTTAGCTAGATTCTACAGTTGTTCCTCGTTCATATGCAGAAGCAGGCCGACATTATGGATGGGTCCAAGCCATGAATAGTGAGATGCAAGCTCTTTACGAGAACTCAACCTGGGACTTGGTGGATTTTCCTCCTAGGAAGCCTGTTGTAGCATGTCGTAGGGTGTATATTGAAAACCAGATGGATCTATTGATTGTTTTAAGTCCTCGATTAATGGCCAAAGGGTACACTCAAACACATAGAGTGGACTTCTTCGAGACTATTTCTCCTATTGTCTGGCTACATTTTATACAGATCCTTATTTTTGTTGTTGCTCATAATGATTGGCCTCTTCTCCAGCTGGATGTCAAAAATGTGTTTCTTCATGGTGATCTTCTTGAAGAGGTGTACATGGAGCAACCTTCTGGGTATGTTGCTCAGGAGGGGTGTTAGAAAGTGTGCAAATTAAAGATTTCCTTGTATGGCCTGAAACAATCACCAAGAGCATGGTTTCATAAGTATAGTGTTGCACTTATATAGTTTGGGTTGAGTCGGTCTTCGACTAATCATTCTTTATTTGTGTGGATGATATTGTTATCACAGGTGATGATCTTACTCTAGGTTGTCTAGACGGCCAGGCGACCAGGTGTTGCCTAGGAACGCCCAGACAGCCTAGGTGGAGGCCTAGGCGATTCTATGCTTTTTTTGTATAATTTAAATATATAGACATGCATACATAAATGCATATATATAGTTATATATTAACCTATGTGCAATATATGAATTAATAGGAATTACTAAGAGGAGGGCAGAAAAGAAAAAAAGAACAATGGTCTACTTGAGGAAGAATAACAAATTTCAAGACGAAATTAATAATAAGGTTGAGGAAGACAATGAACAAAGAAAGAACGAAAAAAAAAGCATAGCATCATGCAGCATGGACCTTACGATGGTGAAACCATGGAGAGAAAAAATAATGCAGAAGAAGACTGGTAGAGGAAGAAGAACAAATAAAAAATGAAAGTAGATGAGAAACAATATAGAGACTATTAAGTATAGATATGAATAATTGAATCTAATATAGGAATGCTAGTGTAGAAACTGAAAATGCAAGCAAGAAATTAGCATTATTTTAATGTGAGTACATTCATAAAAGAGATTTATAAACGAATTATAGAAATAGGAGGATGAAGAAGAAAAAAATCATTGTAGTATTCAGTAAATCCAAAAGTGGAGCAGTAGTAAATAGATAATATCATGACAGTGCAGCAACAATAACTCCAAAACATAGTGGCAATTAGCTGCTTAGTAATGCAAAAATAAGAAACGAAAAATGATGAGGAATGCAGTAACATTGCAGCAACTTTGCTGCTTGATGGAGCTGTAAAGGAAAAGAAAAAACAAGAGGAAAGATTAAGGAGGAAGAATAAATATCAAAAGTTTAAAAACAAAGAAAAAAACAGCCCAGATTTTAGGCCCAATAGCCACCTAGGCACTCCTAGGCGCCCACCCAGGTCACCCAACAGCCTAGTTAGGCCGGGCGCCCAGGTCTTGGAGGTCAAGTGGTCGCCTCGGCGTCGCCCAGGCGGGGCCCGTACAACTATTACTGGCATTTCACAGCTCAAGTAGTGGGCACAAATACAATTTCAGACGAAAGATTTGGGCAATCTTTGTTATTTTCTTCGAATAGAGGTTCTACATTCCAAGAAAGGCACAAATGTTTCTCAGCAAAAATATGTTCTAGACCTTCTTGTAGAGACAGGCATGACACATAGCAAACCAGGCTCCACGCGTATGGCTTATCATACCAGAGCATTTATTTTTGACGATAGTGATTTTTCAGATTCAGCAAAGTACATATGGATTGTGGGTAAACTGATCTATACGACGGCTACTCGTCCTGATATATCCTACGCAGTAGTTGTTAGCCAGTTCATGAGTGCACCTAAGATGTCGCACTAGATGGCGGTCAGCCGGATCCTACGTTACATTAAAGGATCGCCACGGAAAGGTCTCACTTACTTCACAAAGGACTCCTCCTCCACTTCCTTGAAGCTTACAGGATATATTGACGCTGATTGGGCAGGTGATGTTGGAGATAGACGATCTACCTCAGGATATTGTGTGTTCCTTGGGTCACATTTAGTGACATGGAGGAGCAGGAAACAAAATGTGATAGTACAGTCAGCACAGAGGTTGAATATCAAGCAATGGCACATGCTTGTTGTGAACTACAGGGGGTTATGTCCATATTGTCTTAAATGGGAGTGTCTGTTGAAACTCCAATCTCTCATGTGATAATCAGACAGCCATTCACATTGCTAGCAATCATGTGTTCCATGAACGGACCAAGCACATCGAGGTGGACTGCCACTTTGTTCATGATCTAGAACTCTCAAAGAAGATTAAAACTCCTCATGTCCGCACTGGACAACAAGTTGCAGATATCTTTACCAAGCCCCTTATGCCTTCAGCTTTTACCTATATGAGTTCCTCGTTGAGCATGCATAATGTGTACGCTCCAGCTTGAGGGGACTGCTATTCAGGTAGTCGTTTATTATTTGCTTTCTTTATTGGGTCTACTATGTAAATGTTCTCTTCCTATATAATAAAAGCTAGCCCGCTACAGCAGGGCATCAATTTGGTCCAATACTTTCACAGAAGGTAAGGTTGTGGCAAAGAATGATGGTGGTCGTAGGTGGAGCAATGGTTATAGGTTGAGGACGCAACACTCTTCGGAATTCTTTCTTCAGTGACAATAGGGAGTACAGGTATAGTGGACAACACTGATCCGTCGTTGGGCATAGACTTCATTAAAATGCATTGTAAATCCATGGAAAGGCATATCTTAGTTTAAAAGTTATAAACAACCTATGTGACGGACAATAACAATTCTAAAAATTCTACAAAATGGAATAATGTAAAAGTGATGCTTTGATGGTGTTGTGGTGCACTTTTTCAACCTAGAAATTACAAAATAGGTACAAACAAGGTTATAAAGTGTGAGGTGTAACGGGTGTTTTGATCTCAATGAGGTGAGGCGCAAGCCTCGAAGCGTTTGAGGCGTAAGCCTCAAAATATGCATGTGGCAATCTTAATCAATAAAATTATACATGTACATATTTGTATATATATAGTGACATATCTTTCATCATCATCAACTAAGCCTCCATCCCAACCATGTTGGGGTCGGCTACATGGATCCTTCTTTTCCAATCAGCTTTGTTATGGGTCATACTCTGATAGAGATGTAAAGATTGAAAATCTCTCTTTATAAGCTCTTCCGAAGTTAATTTAGGTCTGCCTCTGCTTCTTTTAGTTGTGCTTGACTCAATAACCTTGCTTTGAATAGGTGCATTTTTCGGTCTGCATTGCACATGTCCATACCATCTTAGACGGCCTTCACGCAACTTGTCCTCGATGCTCACCACCCGCACTTTGTTTCTGATATGGTCATTCCTCAAACGATCTTTTCTCGTCTTCCCGCACATCCATCTCAGCATACGCATTTCGGTCACATTCATCTTGTTGAGACCTTGTTTCTTCACTGCCCAACATTCACTCCCATATAGCATGGCTGGTCGTATAACTATTCCGTATAACTTGCTTTTTAATCTAAGAGGGATCTTCTGGTCACATACTACTCCGGTTGCACACCTCCACTTCAACCATCATGTTATGATCTTGTGACAAACGTCATCTTGAACCTCACCCTCCTTTTCAATAATAGAGCCCAAGTAATGAAACTTGTCACCTATTGGTACATCAATTCCATCCAGCTTGACCCCACCATTCACAATTCTAGATTGGCTAAAATTGCAACATATATTCAGTTTTACTTTTACGGATCATAAATCCATTTGATTCCAATGTATTTCTCCAAAATTCAACTTTATCATTCAATATATCTTTTCTTTCATCATCAACACAATATCATCAGCAAATAGCATGCACCATATCTTGGATCTGGAATAAGTCTTCATTACCCACCTACCAAGGTTGCGTATAATACTATAATGTAATCTATTTTAGCGGCAGTTTACACGAGAACACTTGGTCCTTCAGAGGAGCCAGGTTTGTTCATAAATTATCATAGCATTCAGTGTCTCCACCATTATTCAATGAATGTTTTAAGTATAAGAAAAAAGAAGTGTCCCTTACTCTTGTCTCCAGTCTAATTGGTCGTGCAGCGTTAAATGCATTTGTGGACAGGCTTATTTATCAAAATCTTAAAACGTATATGTATACATATCAAATTATAAAATGACATAAAATGCAACCCGCACAATTGAGATAGCTTATAGATCAAAGTTTCGTATACTTGAAGTTTAGTTGCCCATTTATTAAACTAACATTAAAAAATGAAGGAATCAAATCTTTCACAAATTAGTGCAAGTTTTCATTAAAAAGTACCTTCTCAAAGAAAGAGAGAAAGAGCTCGGAAAGAGAACTTGTGTTGGAGGACTTAAATTTTGCCATGTTTGAAGTGAATATGTCACGTATGTATCTCTCGCTGTAACTTTTACCTGCGTGATAATTATGTGAGGCAAAACAACATTTTTTTCAATTTCATCTACTATTATGTTTCTTTTATGAAGAAAAAAAAATGAGAATCAATAGTAAATAAGTTTTGGAAACACCAACAAACAAGACTCTCAAAAAATGAGAACAAAGCACCTCTAATGTCACCAACAACATCTCCCTCATAAATATCTCTGAGAGGTGGTAGAATAGGAGGATCACATGTCTACAATATACAAATCCAACAAGAAAAACAAATAATTCAGAACTCATAGGAATATTACATTTTCACTAGAGAATAATTTAAGGAGATTCTTTTAAACCTTACCTGAAAGTGGAACATGACTAACAAATATATAGATAGTGAATTCAGAGTCCTTTGCTTGGCATCATTGATGTTATGTGCCTTTGCCCATTCTTTTATCTGAGCATGAAACAATTAATTAGAACCTGAAAATAATAGGAGATAAGGGTTTCAAATGTGCACAGTAATCAACAGACCAAAAGAACTAAGTCACGGAAACGGCAATCCATCTGGGAAATGAGATGGATTAGGTTGGTCTTTATTACTGCGATATCATTATCAATTGTAACATCACAATTGATATTGTGCTGCTTGCTTTCGTAGATAAGAAGAGGAACTCTCGCCAATGGAAGAAGCTTAAAATTTTTCCCTATACCTGAGAAATATGTCACTTGAGAAAAGTATAATTGAATGTGTAAATGAGCAAAGAAGCACGGTAACTATAGTACAATTGAAGAGTGATCAATTTACCAAATATGTAACTGTAACTACAGATATGCACTGCAAACAGCTTTTTATTTGAATGAGTATACAGCCACAACCTTTCAATTAAGAAAAGTCAAATTGAAACGCTATGATCACAATGGCGTCAACATCATGTCTCTTTACAGCCACCTCTTAGACAGCCTTCAAATTATCAATACAAGTATATAACAATTAGTATATAACCTCATGAATGATATGCGATGGGAAAAGATTGAGTAACAAGGATTGGACGTATCAGTTTCCACCAATTCGACACCCGTGGAAAATGAAATTATAGAAACTTAAGCGAAATACCGTTTGCTAATGAAAATTTTGATAGATCACCAAGATTGTAGAAATGTAATGACAATATGGAAATTCAACTTGAGTTTCATGATATAGTTCTTCACTTATAAACACATCTGCAATCAATAGTATTCCTCAAATGACCCTAAAAAACAATATTAGTATCAATCTAAGTTGTTTTTTCTAGCCAGTGTTCTCATTACGGCGCATGAAGCCACACCTGCAATTTGTCCACCTACTAAACCACATGTCTATGTCGTCCATTATGTGGTCCTAAACGCATATGTGGCACATATGGGACCGCTTTTTATATAGAGACTATATGTGTGTATTTTATAATCAATTATCTTGTACTGCTTATACAGACAAACACATATATGTATGTATACATATATAGATATTCATTGAACTACTTATACAGACAAATACACACCCAGGTATACATGTATGTATACATATATAGACATTAATATGCATATATATAAGATAGTATACATGTATATCTATATGTTTACATATTAATTCTGATATATCATTTTATGCTCATATATAATTAATTAATTAATTAACAAATCCAAAACCGCACATGCACCCGCATTTTGCACATACTCTATGCAGCACCCTAGCCGAACACATATGCATACCGCTCTTCATAACATTGCTTCTAGCCTGAAACAGTCAGTAAGCTTTAGCAAACAGCCTATAGGTAATGGCTACTGAGTGTGATTGAAACTAATTGTTATCAAATATTGATAGAAATTATCTAAATCATTGAGAACTGTAATATATGGGGAATATTTTGGTCATTATTAAGCTAAGTAGGAATAGATCTACATAGATCTAAGTAAATTAATTATTATTATACGTGAAGCATGGCTGAAATTTAACCGTTTCCAACAATAACCCTAAAATTATTAATATTGCTGAAAATCAACAAAAGGTTGGGTAAGAGCTTCATCTTAGTCATAAATGAGCTCGTTAGCATAGATCTAAGTAGAATATAGGTGTTACTATGTGTTAAGCATGGCTGATTTCTAATATTATTAACAGAACATATTTTTTAATTAAATTTATTACTGAAATCTGCAGAAAATAGGGTGTCCCTCTTGCTCATAGTGAGCCCATTAGGTATAGATCTAAATACAATGTCACTATGGATGAAGCGTGCTTGCCTTTCCATAAAAACTCTAAACCGGCTTGAATTTTAGTGAGAACGTTGCAATTTTGGGCTGGTTCAACTTGGATCTACATGTATCTTGTTTCAATATTGTATCTAAGACCGTGGTTATTTTGACTTAGAGCGGTCAAAAAAAATGATCGATAACAGAAAATCAAACAAAATCGGATTTTGCATACCTTCTCCACATTCATGCTGCCTATACCACTTTGTCTACCCTCTATCAACTATTTCAATGAATATTTCTACCTGCCTCTCAGCATGCCGGCAATTTGTGTACTAAAATTGTCAAAATGGTCAAGATGTCATCGAAATGGTCAGAATTTCATCATCATGGCCTAGAGACAAATCACCCGTTTTACATGTCGCCTATCATGAAAATCAGAAATTTCTACAAAATTCTCATTTGAAACCATGGTGAGAAGACACCTCTTGTCTTGGACATTGAGGTGTTGCACGGGGGCATGGTTACAATGTGATAAGGAGGCAAAGATAGAGTTCTATTAGGCTAAACCCCACTCTTATATATATGAGGGGACTAATACAACTTGGACTCAAACCCTAATGGGCCAAACATACTTAGGTCCGTATATATGATTAGCCCAATAGCTAATAATTCTTGACATGCACTAGTCTTGATCAATGTTTTTAAAAAAGGGAAGCGGGAGGCATGTAGACAGCACCTTGTGGCCGCTTGAGCGCCAAGCGGGCACTTTTTCAAAAAGCGGGTGCCGAAATTATTACATAATTTAATAAAAAATTACATATATCTATGCATAAGTAATATATTTTAGGAAACTTTACACATATCTCAACACCTTACACAACATAATAAGATATTCAAATAGTTTATATATAATGTATCAAAATATACTAATATACATTAGGTACAAAAATACACTATGCAGCTAACATATAATGTACTAATGTATGTTATGTATTATATAATCATTTATCATACAGTGTATGTACCACAAAAAACGTATAAACTATTCTATAGAAGTATTGTAATGTCCTAATATACTAGTAACATTGTTGTCATCATCTAAGCATCAGTCCCAACTATGTTTGGGTCAGCTACATGGATCCTTCTTTTCCATTCAGCTCTATCATGGGTCATATTCTGGTCAAGATGTAGAGATTCGAAATCTCTCTTTATAAGTTCTTCCCATGTTAATTTAGGCATTCCTCTTCTTCTATTAATTGCGATTGACTCTATAGCATTGCTTCATATGGGCACATTAGTCGGTTTGCGTTGCACATGTCCATACCATCTGAGTCGGCCCTTGCGCAACTTGTCCTAAATGCTCGCCATCCTCACTTTATTCCTGATATTTTTTTTTTTGGGTGACCGAGAGAACCCACCCGGGGCGAGCCCGACATGGTAAACTCTTGAGGCATGACAGGGTGTGGTCCTGTCACCCCCCTCCCGCGCCTAATCAGCATGGATTTCCGTTCGTAAAGTGCCTTCAGTGAGGTTCGAACCCGGGTCCTTCATTGGGACTTACCGAGCTCTTACCACCCGGGCTACTATGATCAGACTTTATTCCTGATATAGTCATTTCTCAAGCAATCTTTTCTTGTCTTCTCACACATTCATCTCAGCATGCGCATTTCAGCCATGCTCGTCTTGTTGAGACCTTGTTTCTTCACCACCCAACATTCACTCCCATAGAGCATGGTTGGCCGTATAGCTATTCCATAAAACTTACTTTTTAATCAGAGGGATCTTCCGGTCACATAATACTCTAGTTGCACCCCTCCATTTCAACCATCCTACAATGATCCTGTGACAAACATCATTTTGGACATCCTCGTCTATTAGAATAAAACAACCCAAGTAATGAAATTTATCATATTTTGCTATATCTATTACGTCCAACTTGGCTCCACCGCTCACACTATGAGATTGACTGAAAATTGCAATGCATATACTCAGTTTTGCTCCTGCTAATCATCACTCCATTTGATTCCAATGTCTTTCTCCAAAGTTCAACTTTATCATTCAATCCATCTTTGATTTCGTCAATCAACAGAATATCATCAGCAAATAACATACACCAAGGAATATCACCCTGAACATTCTTTATCAACTCATCCATAACAAGAACAAACAAATATGGGTTGAGTCCTAGGAGGAGTTCATTCCCCAAGGTTATGGTGAGTCCTAGGAGGAGTTCATTCCCCGTTGGACTTGCATACATGCATACCACATTTGTCAAAGTGTTCGGTAGTGAGTTGTTAGGCTAAGGTGTTCAGGCCTCAAGGCACATTCAATTGTTTTCTTCTTTTTAGTTCCAAATATGTTACACTTAGTTAACATATATTTGAAGATAAATTTCATTAAGTTTATATGTATTCTACGTGAGATGCTTATCAAATTATGAGTGCACAAAACATGTTACATTTGTATGACAATGTCTAGACTATTTTATCGACCACAAAAATTTTAGAAATTATTTGACGTAATTAAACTTAAATTTTCAATTTGAATCATGTCTAAATCGCCTAATTTGCCCAAATCATCCAAAATCGTCCTCATATCATAAATCGAGAAACTTTTAAGTTTTAACCATGGTGCAGGACTTCGACTTTGTGTCGACTTTGCCAGGTGTGGAAGTGGAAGTTAGTGGAAATTTTGGAGAAGTTTCGTCAAAGTTTAGATGCATACTTCAATGTCATTTTTAGAAGAAAGCAATATGAATTTGAAGGATTACTTTGATGAAAACCTCTTATTATGCTATAACTGTATCTTACACAATGTTTCAAATAGCGTAAAGCAGTAAGCGTGCAACCAGCACCTAGTAAATGCTTAAGTGTTAAGCGAGCAATATATCAAAAAATGGTTTTGAATTTCCTATAAACTTTTATGCAAAATTAGATACATATGTATATCAATACCATATTTTTTAAAAACATTTATACATATCTAAACACTCTACACAACAATATAAAACACCCAAATAGGTTATAACACAACTATAAAACAATGATTATAGCTATATAATATAGTAAACAATATACTTGTCATAGATAACACACCTTACACATCTATAATGTATTATTGTATATACATGATAAAACAACAACTTTACATCACATGTTTCCATAGCTATACAGTAAACATATCATCGGTCAGACTGTTTTGCTGCTTTTTGTGCTCCTTCCTACTCCCAATGTTGGTCACAAGTTCAGCCCATAAGTCAGAAGCTTGCGCGCAAGACTGAAAGGAGATTGCAATGCATTGCAAGCAAATAGAGCAGAGAGTTGACCTTTGTTTCTCTCCGAGTCATGAGCTTGTTGTAGTCGGTCCTAAAGAGACGCCGCTTGTACCTTACAAATTGCTACACTTACATATCATCAGTTAGTCATACATCACAGCAGTACATTTAATTAAAGTATACATTCTAAATTAGATAATAGTTAATATAATTTACTTGGATACATTACAGCAGTACCCTATTATCACGTCTTACAAGGTATGCATTCTAAATCACAACTAGGGCTTCTCGTAGAATATTTAATGTATATAAGTTTAATATATTATAGTCAGCAACACTTGGATCGCATAATTTAATTAATGTTATAGGCTTACAGCTGTATTTTTTTAAAAGCGGGAAAAAGCAGAAAAAAAGTGAGTGGAGCAAGGAAAAAGAGCCCAATTTTCTTCAATCCGCTTAATTGGCACCTAGGGGCTGATTTAAGTGGTTGAGGGGGTTGGTTGATTAAGCATCCGCTAACAATTTTCAATACACTGATCTTACATATGTTAATTTAACATAGAAATACGAGTGACAACTCTCTAACCCTAGGTAGGTTGATAATACAATGTATAATTGTAGTTGCAAGGGTCAAATATGCGATATAAATATACAAATACAATCCATTATATGTCATCCATACATAATGCAACTAAATGGTAGTTCTAACACCTCTAGCAAAGAGTGGCAGCCAACAAACACATGAATCAATCTTAGAAGTTATGAAGAGGGTTTAAGGCACCACTTATGCCTTATATGGTCTTTAGGGAACTAGTTAGGATTAATATTGCGGGTGAGACGAGACTAAGAATTACTTGGACTTATGCCTTATACGGTCGTTTCTTCCTGGAACGTGAGAGGCCTCAGTAATGAGGTGAGAGGTGTCCAGGAGAATTACTTAGACTCTCTAATCACTTGGTTGTCCAGTATATGCTCCGGTAACAGATCCTCAGGATGTTCGATGATCGGTTCATACTGAGGCTGCGGTGTTTGCATGTCCATCATCACATTGTATAGGAGACCACATGATAATGTGGGATGATCGGATGCATGACATGCCTCACAAGTCTCGGTAGCTGCCTTGACCTTTTGGGGGCTCTTCTTTTCTCCGAGTGTCGTTTCAAGGACTTGTTGCTTGTGAGCTATAGTTTTTAGGGCTTCGGCGATGGCTTTCATTTCCATTGATTCTTCAGCTTTACAAACTTTTAGAATTCCCCCGGTGGATGACCTTCCCCAATTAGATTGGTTCTCGGCTCCAAGTGTAACAATCCTCCAGACATCTTCATAGTTCTTTCGCATGAAATTTCCCCCAGATGAGGAATCCAAAAATTTCTTAATGTCATCACTTACTCCCCTATAGAATGTTTCTATCAGCTGATTTTGGGAGATTCCGTGATGCAGGCATTTCCTCAAAAGTTCCTTGAATCTTTCCCATGATTCTGCCAGTGATTCCCCTGGGAGTTGAGAAAAGTGATTAATTTGTCCCCTAATCTCATAAGTCAATGTAGGTGGGAAGAACTTCTGTAGAAACTTTTCTTCCAAAGGAGCCCAGGTGGTGATTGGCTCCCCATCTAGCGCGTTATACCAGCTCAATGCCCTTCCGGACAAAGTGAAGTGAAAAAGGTGTAGCATGATTGCGTCGAAAGGAACTTCGGCATGTGGTACTAGCCGACAAAGAGACTTGAATCACTTCAGGTGATCCATGCAATCATCCCCAGCACTTCCAGATAACAAAATGCCTTGCATGATCTGGATCCATTGCGTGCGGATCTCGAAGTTAGGAACATTAATGGGCGGGGGCCTAACTGGGTGATTATCTTCAAAGTTCTTAGGAACGGCATAATCCCGAAGTTGCTTGTTTCTCAACACTATCTGAGCAGCAGCTGTGGCTGCTTCATTCTCAGCTTGAATGCGGGCATGTTCTTCAGCTCGAACCTCAGGTTGAATCTGAGCGCGTGTGTCAGCAATAAGTTGTGCTCTTTGAGTTGTTATGGCCGTGTTGACTCTTTCCATAACCAAGGCGGCTTGGCGTTGTTCGTCAGCCATTTGTCTGGCTCGTTGGCGGTTGAGTCGGATGCGTCGATGGAAGCTTTGTTCTACCTCAGAGTCGTACGCTGGTTCAGGGGAGAATCTGATGTAATGCAAAGGTTGCATACACATTTTCTACCTGAGTAGAAGAAGAAACACACTTTAGAATTTAGATAATGCGGAGAAATGATGAAATCAAGATGATATGAATTATGGTTAAAGAAAAGTGTAAAATCCTAATCAACTAGAAAGTTAACAAGTAAAATTAAAATGTTCCGTTGTCCCCGGCAATGGCGCCAATTTTCCTAACACTCCCCCTCAAGCTGGGGCATACATATCATGCATGCCCAGCTTGGAATTCACATACTTGAAGGCTGGAGATTGAAGTGGCTTGGTGAAGATATCTGCCACTTGATGTCCAATTCGAACATGACGAGTTTGAATCTTCTTGGAGAGCAGTAAATCATGGACAAAGTGGTAGTCCACTTCAATATGCTTGGCCTGCTCATGAAACACCGGATTGCTAGTAATATGAATGCCTGCCTGATTATCACACATGAGAGAAATCAGTGTCTCAACAGACACTCCCATTTCTGACAAAACAGACAACCTATTGTAGCTCACAACAAGCATGTGACATAGCTCGATATTCAACCTCTGTGTTGGATCGTGCTACCACATTCTATTTCTTGCTCCTCAAGTCACCAAATGTGACCCAAGAAACACACAATAGCCAGAAGTAGAGCGTATATCTCCAACATCACCTGCCCAATCAGCATTAGTGAACCCAATGAGTTTCAAGGATGTTATGTGCGAGATTTTACCCTGTGAGGGTGATACTTTAACATAACGAAGAATCTGAGTGACTACCAACAAGTGTGACATCTTAGGCGCACTCATAAACTGGCTGACAACTCCCACAACATAAGAAATATCAGGGTGAGTAACTGTCAAGTAAATCAATTTTCCTACAATCCTTCTATACTTTGTTGGATCAGAAAAGTCATTGTCATCGGAAATAGACGTTTTGGTATGATAATCCATAGGCGTGGACACGGGTTTGCATTGTGCCATGCATGTCTCTACAAGGAGGTCAAGGACATATTTCCATTGAGAGAGGTTTGTGCCCTTCTTAGAGCGTAGAACTTCTAATCCAAGGAAATAGCAGAGATTACCCAGATCTTTTGTCTGAAATTGTGTTTGCAGCCATTCCTTGAGTTGTAGAATGCCAGTAGAATTATCACTTGTGATGACAATATCATCTACATAAGCAGCTAGAAAAATAGTGCCACTGGAAGATTTATACACGAATAACGAGTGATCAGTAGAAGACCGGGTGAACCCAAATTGTATGTGCAGCACTAAATTTATCAAACCATGCACATGGTGACTGCTTCAGACCGTACAAGGATTTCTTCAACTTGCACACCTTCCGGCACTCCCCCTAAGCAACATACCCAAGAGGTTGCTCCATGTATACTTCCTCAAGTAGATCACCATGAAGAAAGGCATTCTTGACGTCCAGCTGAAGTAGAGGCCAATCAAAATAAGTAGCAATAGAGATAAGGATACGCACAGAATCAAGCCGAGCGACTGTAGAGAATCTCAAAGTAGTCTACTCCATGTGTTTGAGTGTACCCCTTTGGCACCAAACGAGCCTTCGAACGGTCAACAGACCCATCTGGTTTCTGTTTCACAGTATACGCACCATCGGCAACCGACAATCGACTTGCCTAGAGGAAGGTCCATCAAGTCCCAGGTAGAGTTCTTATTAGTATATATATTTTCCTGGCTTTATTTTTCCTTTATTATTGAGTTAAGGGCCTTTGTTTATTAGCCCATTAGCCTTTTTCCTTATTCTAGAATATTCATGTTTCTAGATTATTCTTACTCTCTAATCTCCTATATAAGAGAGTCTTTTGACTGTTTTACTCTGTGAAACAACCTGCTTCCCGGTCGATACCATCGACAGGTGGTCGATGGTATCGAGATTATCACAACAACCGGACAACAGTCTGTCGATACCATCGACAGACCTGTCGATGGTATCGACAGAAGGTCAGCGGCGGAAACTGGCGATCTGCCTCTTGTCTCTATTTTTATTATACCATTTGTTTTATTGTTTTTCTAGGATTTTCTCCTTTGTACCACCTTGTATCTTACCCTAATATATAAAAAGGAGTGAGACGGCTATTGCCCTCACAAAAACAAGAGCTGCACCTAGCAGCCGCCAACATTGTTTGTCTCCCTTCTCTTTCGTTAACATGGTATCAGAGCAAGGTCTGCTCTAGGCCGTCGTCTCTCTCTACCGGCAGTCCCTCCCTCTTCCTTCTTCTTCCTCCTTGTCCGTCGGATATTCCCCTTCCTTCCTTCCTCCAGATCTTCTCACCGTGGCACCGGCAGCAGCAGCTGCGGCTGAGCTGTCGCACGGCGTGCAACCGTAATCTGCCGCTTTGAGGATCTTCGGGTGATCCGACGGCGATCTAAAATCTAAACCAGAGGACTAGTCTCTCTACGGTTATTATCCTAGTCACACATCCTCCATGTGTGATTCGGAAAATCGTCTGGAGGTTGTGAATGCGTCAGTAACGCATTTCTCTTTGTTTCTTGTGTGATGTGTATCTCTCCGTCACCTCAGTCTTCTTTGTGGCGTGTATCAATCCGTCACACAGTCCCGTTCTGTAATGGGGGACATCAAGACGCCTATGATCTACAACGAGGTGTCTCCTATCGCCTCCATCAAGCTCGACGGGAAGAATTTTCTTCTATGGATGAATGTTGTTCACACTGTCCTGGAGTCTCGTGACAAAGGCGGGACATGTTGATTCAGGTCCTCTGGCCTCTACTGACAAAGGATATGCTGAATGGAAGCGTCATAATAGTCTGGTGAAGACTTGGTTGTGGAACAGCATGGAAGCTGCAATTGCGGCAAGATTCATGTTCTATTCAACAGCTAAGGAGACATGGGACGCAGTGAAGCAGCATTATTCTCAAGAAAAAAATGCGCTTCAGCAATTCATGATCTATGACCGTTTGTTTGTTGAGAGGCAAGGTGACAGATCTCTTGAGGAGTACTTTGGAGCTATTCAGGCACTTGCTCAAGAGCTAAGCTATTATCATCCAGTGACTGTTGCTGAACAGATCAAGGACAGGGACGATCTAGTTATGGCTAAATTTTTATCCGGGCTTAACACTTCGTGCGGTTCCGCCCGGAGTGTCATTCTGGCTTCTGATAAATTACCCAGTTTTATGGAAGCCTATTCAAGAATACAACAATCTATCTTTGAGTCTGCTACTCCTAATCCTGCTATATCTTCTGGGAAGTCTCATGCATCCGTAGCTGCTGCGGTGAGAGGGGGACGACCTGGTATGGGCAAAGGACGTGGGACACGTCCTAAGTGCACTTTCTGTGACAAATTGGGACATATAGTGGAGAAGTGCTGGAAGAAACATGGGAGACCTGCTGCACCAGCTGTAGGGACAGCAGATTATGCCACTACTACAGATTCCTCTTCTTCTACTGTGGGAACTACTTCTGGAACCGGTATCACTCTTACTCAAGAAGAGTATGATCGGTTTATTCAGGCTACACAGCACATGAGTATGGGATCATCGTCATCATCGTCAGCAAACCTGGCATCTACTGCGGGTAATCAGGCTACATCTCTCATAGCTTCTGGCTCTACTTCATCTTGGGTGGTTGATTCTAGTGCGTTACAGCACATGACTGGTATGAGGAGATTGCTCCACTCTATTGACTCATATATCCCTCACCAATCTGTTACACTAACAGATGGTTCAGTGAGGAGAGTGTTAGCTAATGGATCTGTCCCTCTAACACCCAAGATTGATCTCAAATATGTACACTTTGTGCCTGAGTTTCCTTTTAATCTTCTTTCTGTTGCAAAAATTGATTGACAATGTAAAATGTACGGTAACATTTGGGCCTTCTTGTTTTGTATTACAGGATCTCAAGAGTATGAGGACGATTGGTGGGGAACCTAGGAAAGGTGATCTCTACCTTTTTCATGGTGACAGTCTGCCTCGCCAAGTATCTGCTCCTGCTCCATCCGTCATGTTGAGTGGTTCCCCCTTACTATGGCATTGCAGATATGGACATCCTTCCTTAGAGAGCCTGCGCAAGTTGAAACCAGAGTTGTCCCAAGTGTCATCTTTAGAGTATCAGTCATGTCAGCTGGGAAAGCATCATAGGTTATCTTATCCCAGTCGTGTCAATAAACGGGCTTCTTGTCCTTTTGAGTTAGTCCACAATGATGTGTGGGGTCCTGTTAAAGACCAGAGTTATAATGGTTTTCGTTACTTTATTTCCTTTGTGGATGATTTTTCTCGACTGACATGGATCTACCTTCTCAAAAGTCGAGAGTCTGTGCTATCTATTGTGAAACATTTCCATACTGAAATAAAAGTCCAGTTTGACTGCAATATAAAAATTCTTCAATCTGATAATGCTTTAGAGTATGTTCAAAAGGCTATGTCTGATTTTTGCAGCTCTGTAGGTATGATCCATCGCACATCGTGTCCTTACACCCCTCAGCAGAATGGGGTGGCTGAGCGGAAAAATCGCCATTTTCTTGATATTGCTCGGTCTATTATGTTTCAATCCAATGTACCCAAAAAATTCTGGTCTGAAGCCCTTTTAACTGCTTGTTTCTTAATTAATAGACAACCATCCTCGGTTCTTAAAGGACAGACTCCCTTCTCTGTGTTGCGACCCACGGATCAGTCTTTTTCTGTCCCCCTTAGAGTGTTTGGTTGCACTTCCTTTGTCCATAATGTTGACCCTAAGGCCGACAAGCTTTCTCCTAGGTCTGTTAAAACCTTGTTCCTTGGTTACTCTAGTACTAGCAAAGGATACAAGTGTTACTATCCTAGTCTTCGTCGGATGTTTGTGTCTCGGGATGTTACTTTCCATGAGACCACTCCATATTTCTCCGATGCTATAAGGGGGAGTAATTGAGAGAGGGAGTGCCACCAATTTTTTAGAGTGATAGAGTGGCACCATCTGTGCAGAGTGAGGGAGTGCCACCCATCATTCCTGATTATACTTTTATTCTGGATGAGCAAGCAGCAGACAGTCTGTTATTGAGCATTACCCACATGTTTATAGTAGGCGAGGCAGACACGATCCAGAAGTGGTAGCGACACCAGTCTCTGAGCCTTCATCTTCGTCTTCTACTCATGGGATTCCTGCAGAAGCATCAGATCTTGATCTTCCTATTGCGGTTAGGAAAGGTACTCGCTCTTGTACTATTAGACATCCTATTACAAATGTGTGTTGTTTGTCCCACTTATCTAAGTAGGCCCGCGCATTTGCTATTGGGATTGATTCTGTTGATATACCAAGGAATCACTATGATGTTATGAAGGACAGTGGCTGGAAACAGGCAATGCAGCTTGAGATGTCAGCTCTTTTGCATAATGACACATAGGATCTTGTTGACTTACCTACAGAGAAGAAAGCAGTGGGTTGCATATGGGTTTTCACCATCAAACATAATCTGGATGGATCTGTTGAGAGGTTGAAGGCCAGATTGGTAGCAAAAGGCTACACACAGACCTATGGAGTTGATTTCTTTGAGACTTTTTCTCCAGTAGCTCGTCTAAATTCTGTGCGAATTATTATTTCTCTGGCTACTACCTTTGATTGGCCCCTATTTCAACTTGATGTTAAGAATGCCTTTCTACATGGTGACCTCCAAGAAGAGGTATATATGGAGCAACCTCCTGGGTTTGTTGCTCAAGGGGAGTGTCAGAAGGTCTGTAAATTGAAGAAAGCCATATATGGTTTGAAATAGTCTCCTCGAGCGTGGTTTGACAAGTTCAATGAGGTTGTACTCCAGATGAGCTTTTCTCGCTCCATGACTGATCACTCTTTATTCTACTCTAGCTCTTCATGTGGCTCTATCATTATGGCAGTATATGTTGATGACATAGTAATTACTGGAAGTGATTCTACAGGCATATCTTGTGTGAAGGAAGGGTTGCAAAGACACTTCCAAACGAAGGATCTGGGTAAACTGAGATATATTCTGGGCATTGAGGTGCTTAGATCTCATGCAGGTATCAATCTATCTCAGAGGAAATATGTGTTGGACTTACTACAGGAAACAGGCATGACTGGATCTAAACCGATATCTACTCCTATGGATTATCACATCAAGGAGACGGTTGATGATGTTGAGTACTCCGATCCAGGATATTACAGGAGAATAGTTGGCAAGCTAATATATCTGACTGTGACACGACCTGACATTTCTTTTGATGTAGGAGTTGTAAGTCAACATATGCACTCACCACGACAGTCACACTGGACAGCAGTTTGCTGAATTATGAGATATCTGAAGAGTGTTCCTGGTAAAGGGATCACATATTCTAAACCCAAGGTGCCTCCATCTACTTTGACTCTCACTGGGTACTCAGATGCAGATTGGGCTGGTGATCATACTGATAGAAGGTCTACATCAGGCTATTGTACTTTCCTAGGTGACCATTTGATTACTTGGAAAAGCAAAAAGCAGAATGTGGTAGCCAGATCCAGCACTGAGGCTGAATACCGTGTTATGGCCCATGCATGTTGTGAACTACAATGGGTCAAATCCGTTCTTTCTGAGTTAAAAATCACTATTATGTCTTCTATGGAGCTCAAGTGTGACAACCAGTCTTCTATACACATTGCCAGGAATCCTATCTTTCATGAGCGTACAAAGCATATAGAAGTTGATTGCCATTTTATTCGTGATCAAATCAAAGATGGCACTATTGTGACGCCATACGTCAAAGTCTGAAGATCAACTGGCGGATATCTTGACAAAGCCTTTGGGTCTGGCAGCTTTTCAGAGATTATGTGGCAAGTTGGGCATACACGATGTGTACTCTCCAGCTCGAGGGGGAGTGTGAAACAACCTGCTACCCGATCGATACCATCGGCAAGTGGTCGATGGTATCGAGATTATCACAGCAACCGGACAACAGTCTGTCGATACCATCGACAGACCTGTCGATGGTATCGACAGAAGGTCAGCGGCGGAAACCGGCGATCTGCCTCTTGTCTCTATTTTTATTATACCATTTGTTTTATTGTTTTTCTAAGATTTTCTCCTTTGTACCACCTTGTATCTTACCCTAATATATAAAAAGGAGTGAGACGGCTATTGCCCTCACAAAAACAAGAGTTGCACCTAGCAGCCGCCAACATTGTTCGTCTCCCTTCTCTCTCGTTAACATACTCATCTAATTTAAATCATATTTCAGATTTTAGATGGTATTAGAGCGGCTAGATCCACCTTAATTATTTCCCACCCCAACCCTAATCTATGCCCCCATAAACCCTAGTCATCATCTCCTTCCCTCACCCCTCTTCCTTCTTGCGCCGCCCACCCTCCCTTGTGTTGCCCCTCTCCCCTTTCCTCTCCACCTGCCCTGCCGCCGCACCTTCCCTCTCCTCTCTCCTGCCATCATCCCTCTTGTCATCGGCTGGCTTTTATCCTTCGTTCACCAGTGCTGCAGCAGCTTCTCCCATTGTCGTCGGCCCTCACCGCCACTCCGCCAGCCTCCGCCACCACTTCCTAACCCCTCCCGCCAACACGCCAGCCAACCTGCCACCCTCCCTAGCCACCCCCCCCCCCGCCTACGCCTCCTCATCCCTCCGGGTCGCCAATCTAGTCGCCCGCCCTCCTCCCTGCTACTGCCCATCCGCTCCCATACCTCCTCTCTCACCTCCTCTTCCTCGTTCATTCCGTCTCTCATCACCACTTCCTCCGGTTAGCCACCACCACCACTCGTTTTAGTCTCTGGATCGTTTCTCATCTTTCGACAACTTTCCAGTCATAGCAAGTTGAGCTTGTAATCGGATCTCGATACCTTTCTACCTACGCCCAATGGGGGAGTAGCTTTTTCCTCCATGTTGGCGTGGGTTTTCTATATCTATTATTGCCTCGACGTGCGTTTCTGGGATCTGATGCGTCAGATCTCCTTCAGCTATCTTCTGCCCGTGTACGGGTGTTTTAAGATCTGCCTTGGTGTTGGGTTTCTGCTTCTTTTGTCTGATGACTGCTATGTGCCTGTTACTGCTACGTGCCTGCTAATTTGTCTGTTGACTGCTATGTGACACCTGCTCCGGCCTGCCTTTTCTGTCTGCTTTGTCTTCCTACATTCTGTGTACCACATGGCATCCTCAGATCCTCTTCGTAATCTCTGTGTGATGACTACCAAGTTAGACGGCTCCAACTATCACACTTGGGCAGCCTCCTTTGAACTCTATGACAAAGCTCAGGGGCGCTATTCTCATCTTTCTACTAAAGGTCCAGATGTACCGGATGCTACTGTTAATCACAAGACTAAACAGGCGTATGACCAGTGGTCCAAGGAAGACTCTGGGGTTATGACCTGGATGGTCAACAATGCTGAACTCTGGGGTTATGACCTGGATATGTGGGATCAACCATCTCACGTGTATTCTCATCAACAAAATCCCAAGGTGTTTGATATTTTTAAACACCTAGCCAAGGAGTATTCTACCACATATGCTATTGAAGATTACTACAATAAGTGTTGTGCACTCTGGGATGAGTTTGAGGTTTATCATCCGCTATCCTCAGATATTAAGGAAGCGCAACGACAACGGAATGAACTATAGCTAGTTCAGTTCCTAGCTGGCTTACCAACCTCCTTTGCAGGTGTAGTTGATCAGATTCTCTCCAGTGATCCGTTACCCACCTTACGCGATGTTCTGAAATGCGTGCAACGCTTGCCTTTCGTCTCTCAGGTGACTCCTGATCTTTCTGATAGTGTTGCCCTTGATGTTCGTTCTGGTGATTCCTTCCTTGGACGTGGCCGAGGTCGTGGCCTTGGTCGAGGCCGCTCAGCTAAAGGTGTTGATCGTGGTTCGTACTCCTCTGGATCTGACTCCTCCACTGAATCACGTTACTGCAACTTTTGCAAGCACAACAATCAAACTGAAGACCGTTGTTGGATCAAGCACGGTAAACATGCTTGGGCAAATTAGGTTTCTTCAGAGCGGCCTGACACCTCTGCTTCTATATCTGTCCCGCCCTCTGTTGATTTGATCCGATCTGAGGTTGAGAAACTGCTCCAAGCGCGCCAGGCCTCCTCTGTTGAGACCTCCATTGATGGAAGTTCATCTCTTCTTACACAATCTGCTCTTCCGACACAATCTGGTAAACATACATGGGTTATTGACTCTGGTACCACTTCTCATATTACTGACAATCGGTCTTTTTTTCTATGTTGCATAAAACTGATGCTATTCCGCCTGTCACATTAGCCGATGGTTCTCACACGCTTGTTTCAGGGATAGGGAATATATATACTTCTGGCCATCTTGCTTTGCACTCAGCACTTTATGTTCCCCAATTCCCTATCAACTTGTTGTTTGTGAGTAGACATGTTAAGAGCCTACAGTGCTCAATTACATTTGACCCGGATGGTGTTATCTTTTATTATCTGCGCACGAGGATGAAGATTGGTTCGAGCCATGAGGGACCAGACGAACTCTACCATTTGGATGCACCAAAGATGAAGGCTATCCTGACTACTTCTGTGACCGGCATTCAGTGGCACTGCCACTTGGGGCACCCTTCAACAAAATTGAAGCAGTTATTACCTGATATTTCTGATTCAGTTTTTCATTGTGAGACATGTCAATTAGGGAAACAAACTTGATCTACTTTTACTAAGAAAAACTGTATTAGCTCAAAACAGCCATTTGAGATAGTGCATGCTGACATTTGGATTTGTGGCCCTTCTGTTGCTAGTATTTCTGGATTTCGGTGCTTATGAGTTTTATTGACGATTTTTCTAGAACCACCTGGTAATTTTTGTTACGAGACAGATCTCATATACTTGACACTATTACATCTTACTTTGCTGAGATATGTATCAAGTTTGGAAAACCTATTAAAATCTTGTACTGATAATGCCCTTAAGTTCATGCAAAAGTCTGTCAATCTATTTTGCACCAAAATGGGTACTATTCACCAAACCTCCTATGCATATACACTGCAACAGAATGGCATTGTTGAATGCAAGAATCATCATCTTCTTGAGGTTGCGCGTACTCTTCTCTTTCACTATCATGTTCCCCACACTAATTGGCCAGAAGTTGTTTCCAGTGTGTGTTATCTTATTAACCGCATGCCTTCTTCTGTTCTTGGCAATCAAGAGCCTTTTCAGATTCTATACCATGATGCTCCTTTGTTCACCGTGCCTCCTCACATTTTTGGGAGTACGTGTTTTGTGAAAAATTTGCGTCCTGGCCTTACTAAATCGGATCCTCATGCTACCATGTATATTTTCCTAGGGTACTCCAGGACACAAAAAGGGTATTGCTACTTTGGCCCGCTTACTAATGCAGTGTTTGGCAACGCGATTGGTGAGCCAACGCTCTGGTGCAGTGAGATGGATCACCGCAAAATTTTTGTCCGGTGAGAAAAAGTTACCGTTGAACTCTTCTCAACACTAAAAACAATACAAATTCAAAGTGGTGAGTGATCTTGTGTTTGGTAACAACGGTTATGAGTGATTGCAACCTGCCCGACCTTGCCCCATCGCTACCCGGGCAATCGCACCGCTTGACCATACGGAGCATAACAAATGGATGGTCTCGGATGATGTTGTATTTTTTTGAACATATGTCGTTCTACTCTTCTACGGGAACTGCCTTGACTTCTGACTTACTGTCGGAATCTCCTTTACCTCTGCATGTTGATACTGCCTCGCCAGATGATACAGTTGCACCGCTCCTCCATTAAAAGTCTACCACAGAAGATCGAAGGCACCTACTCCCTTTATGGCCTAACCAAGTCTTCCATCCTTGTCAGCAGATCAGCCAACATCTCAGGTATTTTTTGACTTAGACGTTCTTATCAGTTTACGCAAAGGCACTCAGTGTTGCACTCAACATCCTATTGGGTTGCACTACTACTAACCTGGGTAATAATTTTGCAAATTTACTTCTGCCCTCTGTGCTGTTACTATTCCTAAGAATGCTACTCATGCTCTTCAGCATCCAGCATGGCGTCAAGCCATGGAAACTGAAAGGCAAGCTCTTACAGATAGACATACTTGGGATTTAGTTGATGCACCCTCTGGATGCTCACCAGTTGATTGTAGGTGGATTTTCACAGTCAAATATCAACCAGATAGCACTATTGAGCGACTCAAAACTCGTCTGGTAGCCAAGGGCTATACTCAGACATATGGAGTTGACTACTTTGAGACCTTCTCTCTTTTGGCTCGGTCAAATTATGTTCGTATCCTTAATTTTGTAGCCTAATTCTGATTGGCCTTTATTTCAACTAGATGTTAAAAATGCATTCCTATATGGTAGCCTGCATGAGGAGGTTTGGAGCAGCCTCCTGGATTTGTGAGTCAGGGGGAGTCTTCAAAAGTTTGTCGCCTTCTCAAAGTAATATATGGCCTTAAGCAAAGTCCCCGAGCCTGGTTTGACAACTCAGCTCTATTCTTCAGAAATTTGACTTCTATCGCTCTCAGTCTGATCACTTAGTGTTTGTTAAGAAAACTACCTCTGGTCTTGGAATACTCATTGTCTATGTTGATGACATTATCTTATCTAGAAGTGACTCTGCAGGCATCCAGTCTACTAAGACATACTTGGAAAGCACTTTATTACCAAAGATTTACGCAAACTGAGGTATTTTCGGGGCATTGAGGTCTCTCATTCATCCTCTGGTCTCTTCTTGTCTCAGCGTAAGTATGTTTTAGATCTTCTACCAGAGACATGAATGCTTGGGGCTAAGCCAGCTAGTACACCCTTGGATCCCAACATTAACTGGGAAGACGACACTTCTCTGCCTTATCCTGACCATCATCAGTATCGCAAAATGGTTGGAAAACTCATCTACCTTACTGTCACTAGGGCTGATATCACTTCTATTGTAAGGACTCGTAAGTAGATATCTGGATAAGCCCCGCCAATGCCATTGGGATGTTGTCTGTCATATTCTGAAGTATTTGAAAAATTCTCCTGGCAAAGGCCTGCTATACAAGAAACATGGTCATTGTAATCTTTTTGGCTAATCTGATTCTGACTATGTTGGGAGCAAGATAGATCGTAGATCTACCTCGGGATACTGCACATTTGTAGGTGGTAACTTGGTAACTTGGCGAAGCAAGAAGCAAACTGTAGTTTCTCACTCAAGTGCTGAAGCGGAGTATCAAGCCATGGCTCACACCACCTGTTAACTTTTTTAGGTAGGCACTCTTCTGCGAGATTTTGGTATTTCTATTGCTCCATCCATTCCATTGCACTATGACAACAAAGCTACTATCTTCATTACCAGCAACCCCACCTTCCATGAACGCACCAAATCACATTAAAGTTGATTGCCATTTCATTCAGGAGGCTGTCTTATCTGGTCAGATTTCTACACCTTATACACCTACTGCGGATCAGGTTGCAGATATTCACCAAAAAATTTCCAAAGACCAGATTCACTACTCTGATGGCCAAACTGGGCATGATTGACATCTATGCTCCAGCTTGAGGGAGTATTAGTATATATATTTTCATGGCTTTATTTTTCCTTTATTATTGTGTTATGGGCCTTTGTTTATTATCCCATTAGACTTTTTCCTTATTCTAGAATATTCTTGTTTCTAGATTATTCTTACACTCTAATCTCCTATATAAGAGAGTCTCTTGTAATAGTTTTACCCATCTAATACAAATCATATTTCAAATTTTAGAGTTCTCATGAAGGGTTGCCATCTCACTATCCATAGCCTGGATCCAACCATCATGTCGTGATGCTTCCTTATAGGAACGAGGAATAGGCGTAGAATCAAGCTAAAGAGAAAACGTGCGGGCTGCCTGACACAAATGAGATAAGCAACAAACATTCATCAATGGGTGGCATATTGTGCAAGAGTGAACACCTTTCCGGGCTGCAATTGAGAGGTGTAAGTTTGAAACGGAAGCATCAAGAGACTCTCAGTAGAAACAGTTACCTCAGGAGTGTTTGACAATGAGGAGGCATTATGTTGGACGGATGACGCTACATCCTCTTGGTGATGTCATGCTCACCTGGTCTAAACCAATGGAAAAGGTGGAATCAGTGGAGTAGGTGGTGGTGGTGTGGTGGTATTATCTAGAACAATCTCATCACACAAGGCACTGGTTGAGGTGGCTCTCTTTCACGCTCAAAGATGTAGACACTCTCATGATTGTGCTCCCCCTCACGTTGGACAGAGTTACAAAAGAACGGAGTAGACTCGTGAAAAGTAACGTCAGGCGACCATGGAACAAAATTTCAATCAAAATTGTGAAATTTCGCTTGAAAATTTGTTTTTTTTTCATTCGGAAATCGAAATCTACGATTGGACATGCGAAAAACACAAATGCAGGGAATGGGACGTAATTTTGCAAAAATTTCGACGCTAGGTGCGAAATTTCGACAAAAATGGTGAAATTTCGTAGCAAAAAACCAGTTTGGGCCATAATTTCGCGAAATGGTAGAGAAACACAAATTAAATTTCAAGAAATTTGTTCCAAAAACTGATAATACTATATCTTGGGTATTTTGGCAATTTTTTTTAATCTCTTACTTCTAAAGGCTATGTTTCTTAATTCTAAGGTATGTTTCCCCTCTCCCTAGACCATTTATACATTACCTTCATCAATTTTGAAACTCTTCTATAGATATGGAGATATACTCCGAAAATAACATAGTTCTTTCTTGGATCTATGTATAAGTGTCCCATGTAACGTAGTTAAACGCTAACACTAGACTTATACAAGTTGTAGTTGGTAAGTTTGGAACTTGTAACTGTAAATTTTAAATTCTAAGTTGTAACTTGAAGCTTTTAACAGTCTAACTGTCTAGCAGACTTGACATTTCTGTTCATTTGTGCACTCACTCATCGAGACATGTATCCCACCCTAACCTCTAAACATATAAATGTATTATATAGTCTAGTGTGTTTATGTCTCAACACTGTGTTTGCGAAATTTCATAGGTTACTTAATTTTTCCATCGAAATTATGTCGAAATTGTTCAGTTTCCTTCACTTACAAATGTGGGAGACCCCCCCCACATATCTAATACGAAATATTATTGCATATTTGAGTAGATCTTGGCGTGTAGGTTGTCCTGGTAAATTTTCATGAATTAATTCGCTTATTTGGTCATCGAAATCTTTAGGGTCGTAAATATCGAAATTTTGTGCAAAATTTCAAAAAAAAATTGTTTCTGGGCCATCGGACACGACATCAAAATCGGAAATTTAATTCTATGCAGTCGACACAAACATATGACGAAGATGAGGACAGTAACATTTGTACCCCTTTTGTGTGGGAGAATATCCCAAAAGGATAGTGTGAATTATGCGAGGAGATAGCTTATTTGCACGTGGATCAAACACATGAACAAACGCAGGGAAACCGAAGACAGAGGGGTACAGGAAATGCTTGCTCGTCTGGTCGTAAAACAGAAAAAGGGATGGCCCCATGTAAGACAGAAGATGGTTGACGATTAATCAAGAAACAAGTAGTGAGAATGGCATTGGACCATAAAATCTTTGGCATAGACATCTAAAAAAGTAGTGCACGGGCTACATCAAGTAAGTGACGATTTTTGCACTCACCTACCCCATTTTGTTGAGGTGTATAAGGGCAAATCTTTTGGTGAATCATGCCAACAGAATCACAAAAACTACAGACAATCTTTTGAACATAAAGGCATTACCTGTGTGAAGAATTTTTATATGAGTATCAAACTGAACTTCTATCAATTTATGAAATGTTTTGATGACCGACAAAACTTCATCTCGAGACTTAAGTATACCCAAGTCATTCGGAAGAAATCATCAATGAAAGAAAGAAAGTAACGAAAAACATTATAGCTTGGTTCTTTAACGGGGTCCCAGACGTCACTATGAATAAGATCAAAAGGATGCTTAGTGCGACCAGGAAAAGAAACACAATGATGCTTGCCCAGTTGAAAAGTCTGACATTCAATAGACTTTACTGAAGATAAGTTGGGAACAAGTTTCTGAAGACTTTGTAAGGAAGGATGTTCATAGCCAAAATGCATTGTAAAGGAGAGCAGCTGAAAATGATAGATTCGGGAGATGGAATCGGACGAGCTGGGTGACCACCTTTGAAGAAGTAGAGATCACCTTTCCTAGGTCCCCCATCAATCGTCTTCCAACTACTGGGATCATGTAACACAAAGAAAGAATCTCCAAATATTACCAAGCATTTTAAAGAATCAACCAGCTTAGCAACAGACATTAAGTTAAAAGGAAAATTGAATACATAATGTACATACTGTAAAGTCAAATCAGATGAAGCTTGTACTGTTCCACAAGCCTAGACTCGCCTGATAGATCCATCAGCAAATGTCACAGAGGAATGCAGGATATACGAGTCAGAAGAGAGCAGCATCGTTCGTATACATGTCATACGTTGAGAGGCCCCAGAATCCACCACCCATGTTGTTGATGGATGGGAGGCAATAAGCGAAGCTCTTTGGTTGCCTATATCTGAAACAAGATTGACGGAGGATCCAAGAGAAGCTTGTTGAGTTGCCTGAAGATGGTCATATCCCTCCTTGGAAATGGTAATATTTCTGCTCCTGCCAGAATCAAGAACTGTATAGAATGCATTCATCCAAAAAGAATAATTTTGTGAGGTGAGCTTCGCAGAGATTGATTGATCATTGTAGATTATTGTAGCAGAAGTTGTTGGCTTTGTGTCTCCCATTTTGAGATTGAATCAAGAGAACTGCAGCAGATAGGGCAAAGAACACGCCGTGTCGAGGACGTAACGCGTCATGTCTGGGAGTTGCAAGGCGTGTGAAATGTTAGACACGTCGTGTGAGTTGCCAGAGACAGAAAGCAGGCTCTCCTGACAATAGTGATATGTCGCGTCAGATTAAGCACACATCATGTCGATGGAAGATGCAGGACTCCTGAATTATTTGCACACGTCGTGTAGATTGGAGATACGCCGTGTCTGATTTCGGAGGTGCAACCTTTAACAGCTGTGACATGTTCTGTCACGAATGAGACACGTCGTGTAGTTTGCGAACAGTGTCATCGAAGCGGAGACACCTAAACGGCAACACGCCGTGTCTCCTTGCGAAAAATAGAAGATAGAAGCGTTGACAACCTTGCACAAATCGTGTCTTATATTAGACACATTGTGTCTGGAGATAGAAGTGTTGACAGAACCTTTCACACCTCGAATGGGACACGGCGTGTGCCGAGACGGAGGCGTAAACAACAGTAGCTAGGACATGTCGTGTCTTTAATGGGACATGTCGTGTGCAGCGGCGGCAGATGTAGACCTTGACGGGAATTAGCTCTATCAACAAGGCAAAGAACTCTGGAAAGACGTACCAGAGAGAAGGATGACCCCGGGAAGACGCACTAGAGAGAAGGATGACCCCAGGAAGACGTGTTGGGGGCGTGACGGGATATAGCACTGTCACTTGTCAATTGAGGATGTGAATCTTTCACATCAACAGACCCTAAAGACTTAAGCACTCATCCACGTACGGGGACTACGTGGAGAGGAAAGAAATAGAGAAGGGAGTTGTTCCTCCTCTCTCCGGGATAGAACGAGCGGTTCTCCTCTTCTTCAAGCAGCCACCATGATGGAGACGGAGGGAAACCGGCCGACAAGAACCAAGACTGGCAGCAGCAACGGCGGCGCCCGACAGAGGTGACAGCGGTGGTGAGGAGCGGAGCTGAGAGTAGATGGGGAGAGAGAGAGGATGGAGGTTGGCAGCTAGAGTTACAGCCCCAGAATTTGCTCTCATACCATGTGAAAGTGTTCGGCCAAAGCAATATCCTGTCACAGCGGGCTAGTCTTTATTATATAGGAAGAGAATATTTACATAATAGACCCAACAGGAAACAGAAATAGTAAAGAGATACATAAATACGGAAACTATTTCTAACAATATATATATATATAGGTTGTGGGAGAGAGATGGAGAGAGGCCCAAGCTAGACAGAGAGCATTTATGTTGAGGGAATAAGAGCCATTTGATTAAACAATATTTACAGTTTCTTTCCAACATCCAATTATATGGATGGAGACATCATTGTTTTACACAAACAAATATTGCTACTATGAAACCTTAATTGCATGTCCATTTACATATTCTACATCTTACAGTCAGTCCGAAACTCAGTATGGAATTTTAAAAAATTTCCACTGCAGTAGATAAATGCAATGGTAAACCCTCCAAACCATACAGTTGGATGACAAGAAAAGTTACCAGTGAGTTATTAAATGGCTCTCGTATTTTCACCGTCTTAGCTTGCCAACCAGATGATAGACCCATAGAGAGTTTGCCAGTCAGCTCTGGTGCTGATCACACAACCCCAGACCAAGAGAAAACCAGTGGATTTTATCCTGGACCTACTTCCAGTTGCCGCATGGGAGAAACCCCCCAGCCAAGTATCAACATTATGGGAGAATTTCAAGGCCACAATGTCATGTTTCATCTATATTGACCTCACACTCAACTAGGTTGGCTCTGATACTGTGTCATTAGCGCAAGATCTGACCTGATTTGTCTTCACCTTAAAATTTATTTTTTAGACAGCAATGTGTTGTCAGCTGTCAACATTGATCTCAATCTTAAACGACATTTGGATAACTTTTCCTTAATTACACATCAAAATAATATTGTAAAGTACCATTAGGACTTGTTTGGTAGGGTGTAGCCGGACGACAAAGTGCGTATTTGATGTACATTTTTACATTGAGAACTCACACAATTGCGTCCTACTACACCCAACCAAACTAGTACTTAGTATACAAAATTTTAAGATCTAACCCTTCTGTTCTTTTTAGGGTAAAAAAAATATAACCCTTTCGTAACACATTTAAATTAATATTCTATTACACCAGTTATTATGCATGCCTTTTGTCATCTGTTTGGACAAGTATAACAAACTTTATAAATAATGGAAAAGCAAGAGTTATTAGTAATTGAATTAAAAAAGAAAAAAGACATCTAGAATAGCACATGCTAGAGCGTGTATGCAGCAATACCAGAATTTTGCAGTAATTTGAGTATGTCAAGTAGCAGAAAAAGTTTGTTGGTTCTCTGGACAGGTTCATTTGGATTGCAAGAAAGATTAACACAAAGATCCAAATCACTCGTTTTACTATAAAGGTTGCTGACAAATGATCCAAATGGCTTGACAACAGAACCTGCACAACTTCTCACGTCAGTACTAATGTAGTTCATACATAAAACCTTAGCAGTAGAAATCTTATTTGTCGTACAATGATAAAGTCAGCTCCGTCCCCAGATATCAGTTAGTGTAATAGCTTTCAACATAAATTATATTCTTCCACTAAAATACTACTGAAAAGATAACACATATAGAGAAGTTAAAACAGTATTTTTACAAACATGCATTTCAATTATCTTTTTGATATAACACTTGCATAAATGCATACATACACATGTACTTATCGACCAAGTGATAACACTTATCTAACAAAGTCCAAGATCAAAATACAGGTTCTGTCGACCAGCATCTGAACATTATGCCAAGTCTTCTTTTTCCTCATGAGTATGTCAAACTGAGCCAGGTTCAAAACATCCAGAAACGAAAAAAAAAAAACTAAATGCTAGACCATAGATAACATCTCTATGAAAGTTATAAAAAGGCTAACAGCTTTCACATAGGCTCAAACCCATGCAGTTTTAGGCAACATTTTTTTGTCAAAGCCGTGTAGACCTAACTTTATGGCACAATTGCAATCTTATACCCGTTGTTTTTTGCATTTAACTGTGTCACCGTAAAAGATGCTTCACTTCCTCATTATCAGTAGATAACCACATAAAAGGACGTTTCAGAAACAATTGAATTTGGGAAGGAGATTGTTATTCAACTTTTGGGAAGGGAATTATTATTCAATGAGTATAATACTATAATCTAAATTAATCTTGTATAAGACCACACTCATTGGCAGAACGTATATGTTCGAGTAAAAGCTAAATGATATTTATCATGGTTATTGAGACGGGTACATAGGCAACGTTTAGGCGGCTAGGTGTCAAAAGAACGTCCACCTAGGCTGCCGTCTACATAAGAAAGAAATTGGCACCTAGGACCACATGATTGACCACCTAGGGGTGCATGGACGTTTTTCGATATTTTAATTTTATGTCAATTTTGCATCATATCTGACGTGTGTGAATGTTTTGTATACCTTTAGGCTTCCGGTTCACTCTTACATGTTATAATCAATTCAGAGCATTAAGTATATACATAATATTTGGACGCCTACCAATCTATTACTCATATATGCTTTGTGTTCTGAATTTCCTTTAAATCTTCTATCTGTCAGAAAAACTGTTAAAATCTATAGTGCTCCGTTACTTTTGACCCTGATGGTTGTCTTTCAGGATCTTCGCACGAAGATGAGGATTGGTTCGGCCCATGAGGAACTAGATGGTTTAATTTACCTTTATGGAAAATAAGATTGAGGCCGATGAGATTATTATATCAGATGAATCCCTACTCCTATATATAGGAGTGGGGACTAATACAAGACATGGATGAAATCCTAATGGGCCAAATACACTTCGCCCTATTTACATATGAAACACAATACCTAATAAATCTAACACTACCCCTCAAGCTGGAGCATGGGTGAAACACATGTCCAGCTTGTCAATATAAAAGTAAAGATAGTGATAACCCATGCAAGAAATTAATCTCCCCTGACAAGAAATGATCTCCCCTTAAATCTTGCAATACAACAATTGAAGCACTTTAATCACCCCCTGAAGAATATTACACATGGTAGGTAGCAAGCACATGTTCTTCCCCTAACAAAAAGAGCACCAAGGTAGAAGCAGTAATTGCATATGGGACTCCTCCTGAAATTGATGATCGCCAGACCCATAGGAGCAATCATCAATAAACATCATAATCTTTAGTGAGCATCCAAAGCAGTTGATGGTGGAAGACATTTGTAAAAGTTAGGTAAGTTGTCATTGTTGTCCAAGTACTTTTGCAAAAAAAAGCACCAACACAGGAATGACGCACAGTAGTTGTGATAAGAGTACTACTATAAGAATATTGCACTATAGCAAGATGCAGTGTACTAAAAAGCGTTTCAAGCGGCCGCTTAAGTGGCCAGGACCCTTAGCCGCTTAATCCAGCCCCTAATCGCCCGCTTAACAGGTTTGAAGAAAATCACCCGTTTTTTGCCCGCTTCACCCGCTTTTTTCCGCTTTTTGCCCATTTTTTTTAAATACTACTGGAAGCATGTAACATTAATTTCCTTGCTGCTTTCAGTGATTACTGATTGGTACTACTGGTTAGTATCTGCAATTACTGATATGCTTGCTGATTTTAGTGATTAGAAATATTGATTAGTAGTAAAGTATTGATTATTACTTAGTTAATTACTGATTTGCTGATTAGATATGTATAGAAGTTCCTTAGATATATATTTTTTATATGCACATACATGTAATGTTGTATAAAAATATATAAAATTTAGGCACCCGCTTTTCCAAAAATCGCCCACTTAATCGCCCGCCTACCGCTTAATCGGTTACAGGGTGCTGTCTGCACACCTCCCGCTTCCCGCTTTCTATTACATTGGCAGGATGGCAACGTGTTTGAGATATGTTGCTATATGAAAGATGCACTATAGTAGGTGTCAAAAAAACACGGATGAATATGTGAAAACTAGACAACATGGTCGGATGAATAATCTAATATCATCTGACAATGACATGGCTTCCTCTCTTCATCTTCTCTCCTCCATCTCATGCCTTCCCTATATCTTCCTCTAGTCTCCCCCTTGCCAACCACAAAAAGAATCATGACAGTGGTTGAGGTGAAAAATCAGAAACAATAATAGCGTAATTGATTTGTATGCAAAAAAGTGGAGGGTAACTGATACTGCAAGTAAATGCGATACCTGGCCGGATTAGACAAATCTTGGTAGAAAAATAAAGGAATCTTTGTGCGAACCGATAGGCAGATCCGGTCCTTAGACCAACAAATCTAAGGGGTGGGGGGTGGAGCCCACGGAATAGATTAGGTCATAACTCAGATCTTATTAGCAATATATATGGTGTGTATAGGGTGCAACTCAAGTATTAAGGAAAGTCAAAGATGCTAGGGGAGAGGATCTTGAGCTTGTACTGCCGTGAGAAGCCCATTGGTATTGGGAGTCGTAGCGCTGTTTCTGGAGATGGTTGGGGAATTCGAGTTGGATGTGGATCCACTACTAGCAGACGAGAGCACTACTTGACTAAAGAGCCCTGAGGCGAGCTGGTTGGTCTGGAGGTTCTTGAAGATGTTGTGGTGGCACTACAAAGCTTGAAAGTTGTGCGCTTCGGCCCTGTAAGGATTGATGAGTTCTTCAGGCTAGGAAATGATGAGGGTTGTTATTGTAGTTGGTGATGGTAGTGATGAAAGTGTTGTTGGTGTTGCTAGCGGTGGTGATGTGGAGGGGATGGTTGAGGCTTCGGAGATGCCAAATCGACAGTCGTAGGCCTAGGCGAGCTCACCGCAGAGGCATGCTTGGTTGTTGTCTCGATTTGAGTCTGTGAGCATCTAGACCACCTGCTGGAACGACATCATGAAGGTCGTTGGGTAAGGATTGTCGTCAGATATAGGGATCGTCTTCACTTTCGTTGTGATATTAGCGTAGGGTGTAGCTAAGACGACAGCAAGACGAGACAACAAGAAGGAGCAACATATAGGGAGAAGCAATCCATGGAGAAGAAAAAAGAAGTAGCCGACCATGGAGGCCATTAAGATGCCTGGCGGGAGGCCAAGCCAAGAAGAAACAGCATCGGTCTGTAGGTGGAGGCTCTCTCTTTTCTCCGTAGGGTTAGGATCAGTGCTCGGATACCATGTGAAAAATAAGATTGAGGCCAATAAGATGATTCTATTAGATAGTACCATACCCCCATATATAAGGGGGACTAATACCAGACATGCATCAAACCCTAAGAGGCCAAATACACTTAGGCCCATGTACATAAAAATCACAATAACTAATCACTCTAACAACCTTGATTTCGTGTGTTGCTACCACTGCTCTGCTAACTTATTCTGTATCTGGACTACATTGGCACTTTTGTCTTAGAGACCCGTTTGCTACAAAGTTGAAATGCTTACTTCCTACTGCATTTGATACTTTTTCCACTATGAAGCAAGCTAGCTTGGCGAGCAAATTCGACCTGTTAATTCCAAATAAAAAAGAATATTGCTACTAAGTCTTTGTTTGATGTGGTGTGTATTGATATCTTGGCTCCTTGATCCAAGACAAGTTTATCATGAATTCAATATTTTATTACATTCATAGGAGACTTTTCCAGAGCTACTTCGTTGTTTTTGCTAAAGGATGACGCATATATTCTTGATACTATTACTGCCTTTTTTGCTAAAATTCAAACACATTTCGCTAAGCCCATTAAAATATTTCGTACTAATAATGCCCTTAAATTTATGCAACATGCAGTTAGCAATTTCTGTAAAAGTAGGGGCAGTCTTTATCTAACCCCGTGCTCCTACACACCACAACAAAATGGTTTTTCTACAAGGAAAAATGTCAAGTTCTGGAAGTAGCCCAAGCAATTATGCTTCATTAATATGTACCTAAGATATTTTGTCCTGAAGCTATTTCTATTGCTTGCTTTAAGATAAACTGGATGCCTTCTTCAATGTTGAACAATCAAGTACCTTAAAGCAAGCATTCACATCTAGATGCACCATTTTTCTTTTTTCCTCCCAGAATTTTAGTAGTACTTGCTTTATTCGAAACCATCGTTCTGGCTTGACAAAGCTTGGCCAACGCTCTACTAAATGTACACTTGGGGTACTCCAGAATTCGTAAAGGGTACATGTGTTATAACCGCACTGCCAAATAGTGGTTTGTGATTGAGGATGTGGTCTTTTTAAAAACACACCTTACCTAAAATGGGCTCTTTTTTTACCACAGATCTCTTGGTTGATACCCCTCTACCTGATTCTGTCAAGGCAGTATCACATGACACTCCTATAGTTAGGACTCGGCCTCTCAAGGTGTATCCGCGTCCTAGAAAATCCACAATTCCCTCATGACCTCTCAATTGTCCAATCCTCTTCCTTCATCGACAGATCAAAACACACCTCATGAGAATTCTGACTTGGATCTTCTAATTGGCTTGCGGAAAGGAATTCATTCATGTATTGTACATCCTATAAGAAATTTATGTCCAACTACTAACCTTGGCAATAGCTTGGCACTTCACTTTTGCACTTTCTGCAGACTCTGCTCCTAAAATTGCAGCTCAAACTATACAACATTCTAAATGGCGTCAGGCACTGAAACCTGAAATGTGCACACTTATTGATCAACATACCCGAGATCTGGTTGATTCCCCTGCTCATTGGTCTCTAGTAGGATGTTGATGGGTCTTCACTATTAAGTACCAATTGAATGGCACAGTTGAACGATTGAAAGTTCATCTTGTAGCCAAAAGATATACTCAGACCAATGATATTGACTATTTTGAGACCTCTCATTGCTCGCCTTAACTCTGTTTGTGTGCTTATTTCTATTGCGGTAAATCATGATTGGCCCTTATTCAACTAGATATGAAAATCGAACAGCAAGGCTCAACGAGCTTGTTGCGGGGATGGGGAAGCGTGAGATCGAGCATTCAAACTAAATACGCACAACGAAGATCAACAGCGTACCAAGCAAGCCACCACAAACACAAGATTTATAGTGGTTCGGCAAATTCCTAATGCGGGAGCCTACATCTATTGGCGGAGATGATATTATTGACCGAGAAATTTCAGAGATGGTGATTAAGAAGAGAGAAGAAGAACCCAATCCCCTTTTACACCTAAAAGCCAACCGTAGAGGAAAATGATTGCTCGGAGAGGAGCTCTTAGAGGTGTGAAACCCAAAGGGAAGCCCTAGGTTCGTCTGTGGCTTTAGGTCTTTGAAAGATGATGTCTTTTGATGTCTCTTCGTCGCTCTTCATGGACGTCCCAAAGTCATGCAATTGTTTTCCAACCACATTCACGGTCTGACTAGACGGTATTTGGCCCGCTATAAGGACTGCATTTTCATTTCAGCAACATTGATGGTCAGTGGACACCGTATACTCGGAAGCATGAACATGGATAGAGACACGAATGCAGACACAGACACAAAACAAGCCAAATTTCAAAAATATAGGACATGAACACGGTGCTTGACACGACAGAAAAATACACATGTAAATATATTGATGTATAAACACAAAAAAGAGCAAGTGCATCAAAAGCAAAGATCATCTCATCAACATTATATCTAATTTCATATTTACATTCAAACACACATGCTTACATCATGAAAGCAAGCCATCAGAGACATACTATCAAACAAACCTACATTGTAATCACAATTGTCATCCTTATAGATAATTTATTCACAAATAATAATATGACTTTAATACAACAAGAAGAAACTCACAGCAAAATATTTTGCATATGAAATGTTGTACAGTAAAAAATAGTGGTGGTGGAGGACAACAAAAAAAGAAGAGGGAAGAATGTTGCTATTTGTAGAAAAGGAGAGTGTAAACATTGATGGAGGTGTATCCCCTTCTTTGTGTTGGGTCATATCATGGTTGTGTCCAAGCCGTGTATGGGCTATGTCCAACTCCTACTTAAAAAAGGTGAAACTTGGACATGTTTGGCTATGTCCATTATGTGTCCACCATGTCTCCATGGTGGATACATGTCAGAAACAGACGTGACCCTTCGGGAAGTGTTCATGCTTCCTAGACTATATATGGTCCAGCTGGACCATAAATATTAAACAATCCAAACAGAGCATATATGGTTTGATGTATGACAGTAAATGCACCTGTAGGTGCCTAAAACGCATCTTGATAATGTTGAGGCTAGGTGAAACTTTTTTAGAGAGCTTAAGACACTCTCTCAACAAACTCCACCTTGTCTTCAACTCGAAAATTATGGAAGTAGAAAAGCACTTGCAATCTTCTCCAAACTCAACAACTGATTAAGATACTATCTCCACATGCCCTACACAGGCAATACTTACGTAGAAATAAGACCATAGTTTTCAAGGCGGCCAAGCGGTGGTGTGCTTTGGCTAGACGCCTATCCCGCCTAGGGCGCCTAGACTGCTTAGGCGAGAGCCTAGGCGCTGACATATTTTTTTATTTTTTGCATATTTTTTTATATATAATATAACATATATCACATATATAAGGTATTTATGTGTATATTTTATGATCTACACCCTAAATAGTAATGTAAGAATGAGATAACAACTAAAAAAGCCTAAAAAGAACTTACATATGTCAAATATACGTTAAAATGACATTATCCAAAATTTGAAAAAAAAATCAGGAAAAAACTATCTACACTCCCTAGGCGCCCCTAGGCGGTCGCCTAGGCGTCCATTGTCAATTTGAGGTAGGCGAGGGGCTAGGCGGACCCCCCTTGGGCGCCTAGCCACCTAGGCGGGCGCCTCAACAACTATGAATAAGACCAGCTAATTTTGAGCAAAGCTCAAACTTAGCTAATGGAAGAGTCTTCATCATCATGTTGGCTAGATCTTAGACGTACCAATCTTCTTTATTGGAATATTACCTTTAGTTGTAACTTCTCTAATGAAGTGGTACTTGACATCAATGTGCTTTGTTCTCTCAAGGAACATTTGATTTTTTCTAAGATGTTTGGCACTTTGACTGTCACAATGAACAATGACTTGTTCTTGATCCAACAACTATGAATAAGACCAGCTAATTTTGAGCAAAGCTCAAACTTAGCTAATGGAAGAGTCTTCATCATCATGTTGGCTAGATCTTAGACGTACCAATCTTCTTTATTGGAATATTGCCTTTAGTTCTAACTTCTCTAATGAAGTGGTACTTGGCATCAATGTGCTTTGTTCTCTCGTGGAACATTTGATTTTTTCTAAGATGTTTGGCACTTTGACTGTCACAATGAACAATGACTTGTTCTTGATCCAACCGAACTGGTTCATCAAACCCTTGAGCCATAAAGACTCCTTCACGGCTATTGTTGTCGCCATGTACTCTACTTCAGTAGTAGATAAAGCAATAGTACATTGCACAGTAGCTTTCCAACTACAAGTTGTAGATTCCCACTGTGAACATGTATCTTGTGAGAGATCTCCTCTTATCGAAGTCGCCTGCATAATCTGAGTCATCATACCCTGTCGTGATGACTTGAGCTCCATAAAGACTAAACAAGTATTTGAAGTGCCCTTCAAATACCTCAGAATCCACTTAAGTGTCTACCAATGTGCCTTACCAGGATGAGCCATGTAACGACTAACCACACCGCATAAGCGATGTTTGGTCTAGTGCAAATCATAGCATACATGGTGCTACCAATAGCACTGGAATAAGGTACATGCACCATCTCTCATCATCATATTATGGAAACTGCAAAGCCAATAACCTAAAGTGAGTGGCCAATGGAATTGAAACAGGCTTCACATCTAACATATGAAACATGTGATGAACCTTCTTGATGTACTTATCCTGCATCAGGATAAGCCTTCTATCTTTGTGATCCCTTTGAATCTCCATGCCAAGAATCTTTTTAGCTTCACTTAGGTCTTTCATATCAAATTCTCCACCTAGAAGAGATTTGACCTTAGCAATCTCAGTTGTGTCTAGAAGCGATCACCATGTCATCAACATATATTAATAGTAAACAAAGGATTTGTCATACAGCCCTTTGTAGTAGACACAAGCGTCATAGCTACTCTTAGAAAATCCATTGTGTATTATGAAATAGTTAAATCTCCTATGCAATTGTCTAGGACATTACTTCAGCCCATAGAGTGACCTTTTGAGCAAGTACACATGATTCTCTGTCTTCAAAACCCCTTGGTTGTTGCATGTAGATCTTTTCTTCTAGTTCATTTTGCAGAAAAGTTGTCTTCACATCTAGCTATCACAGCTCTAGGTCTTCAATGGCTACCAAAAAGAGAAGCAGCCATATGGAACTATGTTTGACGACGGGTGAGAAGATTTTAGTATAAGCAATGTCTTGCAACAAGGCATGCCTTGTATGTGTCACCTTTCTTCCTATAGACCCACTAGCAGCCCACTACTTTCTTACCTTTAGAAGGAACCACCAACTCCCAAATTTTCTTCTTGTGAAGAGATTTCATCTTTTCCTTCATTGCAGCAAACCACTAACGAGCATCATGACCTGCGACTACATCATGAAAATTGGTGGGCTCATTACCATATCCACATCAACGGCATGGGAAAGGGCATAGGACACCATGGAGTTCACCAAAGCCATAGCTTTGGAGTAGTCTGACGTGTCGTTTGCCTTTGCCTTTAGATACATTGTAAGACACTGTAAGAACTCTCTGGAGTCACCTCTTTGTCTTCAATAGGCATTGAATCATCTGGCATAGAAGACGGGTTTTGTTCATCAATCTGTGAATCGTCATCTTCTTTGGTCTCGACTTGTTGTAAGATGCCCTGTACAGGACCAGTAGAACAGCTATTTGTGTCTTCATAGTATTCTTCGTGGCAAATTCGTTAAAATCAATGTTGTGATGTATTAAGAAATGTGGTAAAGAAGGATCCTTGCACCAAAAACAGTATCCTTTCAACCGAGAAGCATAACCAAGGAATATGCATTTGATAGTTCTAGGTTTTAATTAGCCAGTATCAGAATACGCATAAGCAGGGCAACAGAATATATGTAGATTTGAATGATCAACATGCTTACTAGACCAAGCTCCTTCAGGTATCTTAAAATTAATAGAAGATGATGGACAACGGTTCACCAAATAACAAGAGGTTGAGATAGCTTCAACCCAAGAAAATCTATCCTAGCCCGCACTGAGAAGCATGCATCAGGCCTTTTCCTACAACATTTTGTTCATTTTTTTTGATACACCATTCTGTTGGGGTATGTGACACACTGTAGGATGTCTTTTGATCCCATGATTACTGCAGAAATTATTGAACTCCTTAGAACAGAACTCCATGCCGTTATTAGGCTAAAAAGTCTTTATGCTTTGTCGGTTTGATTCTCTACAATAGCCTTCCATTGCTTGAAAGTAGAGAATTCCTCATCCTTGCTCTTGAGAAAATAAACCTAGACCTTCCTTGTGTGATCATTAATGAAGGTCGTCATGTATTTAGCACCACCTTTGAAAGAACACAAGAAGGGCCCCATATATCAGAGTGAGCATAATCTAGAGCATCTATTGCTTTTGGCCTTCCTAGTAACATACTGGTCGCAAAGATCTAACTTTCCAATGCTTTCCCCACACAACAACCCTCTCTTGCTCAGAAGCATCATCCCTTTCTCGGGCATGTGTCCTAAACGCATATGTCAGAGCCATGTGGTGTCTTTTGATGGTGTAACCACTGCAGAGCTGAACAACCTTGCAAGATGTACAGTTTGTGTGAATTTCTCACTACCTTCATGAGGACACGGTCAGCTTTATGAATATCAATATCTTCGTTTTCACCGGAGAACTTGCAGCCCTTGTCTTTAAGTGTACCCAATGAGATGAGATCCTTCTTCAACACGAAAACATGTTAGCCATCCATCAATGTTCTGACTTCACCATCAAACATCTTAATCTTCACTATGCCAACACTAATCTTCTTG
>OY856411.1:1411743329-1412048329 GCA_963693085.1 Alisma plantago-aquatica
CAACAAAGTTGGTAAAGCCTCCGTCAAGACACCACCTGAGGTGAAGATGCTGACAGGAGATTTGATGTTTGCTTCAGCACCAAGCCTTGACAATTTGTGAGAAGAAGAAATGGAAAAACAGACCTATTTTTGTTTCCGCTATGATGTCATGCCCCATGCCACTTGCTAAGACAAACTAACAACAAATTTATTGACAAGGACAAAACACAAAATATCGAGGTGGTTATGGATGTGTCGCTTGCTTCATTCATTCACACCAAGTCAGCAACCCAGTGCATGCAAAGTGAGCAAAACCCAAGGAAGAAGTCAGTGATTTGATCTGAGGGGTCGCCCGTATGGAGATGCAGAGCGGTCTCTACTAGTGCCAAGGTTATTGCATAATTGAACAAGCCCTCTGTGGAACCCATAGGTCCACATACGGGACATGGACCTAGACATTCTAGAAGACCTGTCGAGAGATTGAAGCCAAGGAGATAGGTGGTTTTTTGGTGTCGAACGAGAAGACTGAGTCAAGACAGAGAGGATTCTCTTGATGTGTTTGTCCATGCCGAAGCTAGGTTGCTTTGTCCATGTATCGTCCTTGTAGTCACTGCCATTAGAATAAAACATCGACATGTAGTTATCAAAGGACTAGAAGCAATCTTCTTGCATGTTAGTGGAGTCTAGTTACACCATATCTGAAAAAATATAGAGGAAGGGGGTATGGTTTTAAAGTATGGACACATCTAATACTCTATTATCTACTAAATCATGCATAAGAGGGACCAGAATGACAAATAAGAAGAAAGTCAAGAATGATTGAAAAGCTTGTAGGGACTACTGAACAATAACGACTAATGATTATAAATTTTTCATTAGTGTCCCTTCATGTTGTCAGTAAAGGTGAAACTCACAATGTAGGTTGGGCCAACTTGACATTCCAAGATCAGCCCAATGAGAATGGAATAGAGATAAAATCCCAATAAGCACAAGAATGTCCACACAAGAGATGGTCCCTAGAGACACCTAGTGTTGACACAAAATTTTAGGTCCCTCTCCAACGATCACTATCAGATCAGCCTATCGACACATCAAAATTTCTCATGTTTATCCATATTTTATCACCTACTTCATCCATTATTTATACACCAATTCCATTCATTTAGGTGGGCGTCGGCCGCGGCGGCGGCGATACCCGTCGTCGTCGTCCTTCTCATCACCATCACCATCTAAGCCTCGATCCCAACCATGTTGGAGTCGACTACATGGATCCTTCTTTTCCAATCAGCTCTGTTATGGTCATACTCTGATCAAGATATAAAGATTCAAAATCTTTCTTCATAAGCCCCTCCCAAGTTAATTTAGGTCCGCCTATGCTTCTTTTAGTTGTGCTTGACTTCATAACCATACTTCGCATAGGTGCATTTGTCGGTCTGTGTTGCACATATCCATACCATCTTAGACGGCCTCCACTCAACTTGTCCTCGATGCTCTTTGTTTGTGACATAGTCATTCCTCAAACGATCTTTTCTAGTTTCCCACACTTTCATCTCAACATACGCATTTCGGCCATATTCATCTTGTTGAGCCCTTGATATAAAGATATAAATACTTTTCTAGAAAATGAATTCCTTACTTGCATGTGCGTGACAAGATCACCTTACCTTGTCTTTGTTGCATTCCTACCTATCCATCCTTGGTGGAATCAATTTCACGTTTTTTGTGCTTCCCATTAATTTATTGCAATATCCAAGTTTTACCTTTTTGTTATAAAATAAGGTGGCGACTCTCTTATCCTTTTTCTTTAATCCTTTCGTTTTATGCCAACTAAAGAACCATTTTGTCGGCTATTTTAAAGGGAAAACACCTAGGCTTTAAGGTTGTTAATGGCATCAAAGTCGCATGCAAAGTTTAGGTTCGTGATTGTCATCTTGAAATGGAGTGCATGTCGTCCAAGAGTAATGAACCGGTGCAACTAATAATATTTAGAAAACACTTTGAATTGTCGTCATAGAGTGGATTCATTTAGATGCCCACCTCTCCTAAATTTTTTTCCGCCCATACCAAAACCCAAACCAACATCTAGACATCCAAATGAAGGTAGTTATGGATGTGGTTCGATTCAGAGTATTTGTCATGCCTACATGTACCCAAATTACACTAGACAAGTTTTGCATGTCCACGCACACAACGTAGGTCAAGTTTCTCAAAAATAGACTAGCAGGCACAATTTGAATAACCGCCGACTTTTTGGAAAAGTCACATGTTTTAAATGTGAATTTTTACCTAGCCGAATGTGATGGTCGTATAACTTCAAACCCCTAAATATTTTGTATTATTCCCATATTATTCGTGAATTATTTGTGCTTTACATTTATGGAAGTGTGTTGTCTTTCTATATCTTGAAAAGAGAAAACTCGCTCCTATAAATAAGAGGAGGTTGTACAGGGAAGCAAAACAAAAAACCCTAATGGGCCTGGTTATACCAAGGCCCATGTTACAGGAAAAGTAACAATAACAAACATAAAATATAAAAGTACAACAATATATCTCAATACTCCCCCTCAAGATGGAGCATAGATGTCAATCATGCCCAACTTGCACCATAGCTCCGCAACTCTCTTGCCAGGAAGAGGCTTAGTGAAGATATCTGCAATTTGCTCATGTGATGGCAGAAAAGGAGTAGCAATCTTCTTATTCATTACTGCATCTCAGAGAAAATGGCAGTCAACTTCAATATGCTTGATCCTCTCATGAAAAACAGGGTTACTAGCGATGAAGGTAGCAACACGATTATCACAATACATCGAGATAGCATAAGTGACAGGGATTCCAAAGTCTACAAGAATAGATTTAATCCATAACAGTTCACAAGTGATATGTGCCATTGCACGATACTCGGACTTTGCACTAGATTTGGCAACAACATTTCGTTTCTTGCTTCTCCAAGTAACTAGATTACCTCCTACGAAGGTATAGTAACCAGAAGTTGGTCGCCTATCAGATTTACACCCTACACATTAAGGTGTCCATTTCGTTTATAAAATAGTCCTTGTCCAGGTGCATTCTTCAAATATTTCAGGACATGACATGCAGCCTCCCAATGATATTGCCTAGGACAATCCATAAACTGACTAAGAACTCCCACAGCATAGCATATATATGGTCTAGTAACGGTGAGATACAAAAGTTTACCAATCAGCCGCTTGTAGCAATATCTATCTTTTAAGGGTAGAATGGACTCGGCCCATACATCATGTGCTTGATCCATAGGTGAGACGGCAAGTCGACACCCCAACATTCTAGTGTCAGTCAGTAAGTCAGGAGTACTTCCTCTGTGATAGAGATACTCCGATTTTGTTGTGTGCTACCTCAATGCCAAGAAAATACCGAAGACGACCAAGGTCTTCGGTTACAAAGTGTTTCATAAGATAGCTTTTTGTATCAGCAATCCCTGTGTCATCACTACCAGACAAGACGATATCATCCACATAAACAATAGAATAATAATTCCAGAAGTAGTGGTCTTGATAAAAACAGAATGATCACATGCAGACCTTGTGAAATCAAATTTGTGCAGTATAAGGGAGAATTTGTCAAACCGAGCTCGAGGACTCTGCTTGAGACCATAAATAGCCTTCTTCAGGAGACACACTTTCCCAGAATACTCCCCCTCAGCAGCATAACTTGGGGGTTGGGACATATAGACAGTCTCCTGCAAATCACCATGGAGAAAGGCATTCTTGACATCTAGTTGATGCAAATTCCATCCTTGATTGACAACAACAGAAATAAGAATGCGGACAGAATCAAGGCAAGCTACTAGAGAAAAGGTCTCAAAGTAATCAACTCCAGATTCTTGTGCGTATCCTTTAGCGACTAGTCTAGCCTTCACACTTTCAACTGTCCCATCTGGTAGATATTTAACAGTATACACCCAACGACAACCAACAGGATTGCTACCCGTAGGAATGTCAACAAGTTCCCATGTCCCACGGGATCGAAGTGCATCCATCTCATCCATGGCCTGTGTCCATCTATGATGTAGACGTGCCTCCTGAACAGTCTTTGGGATAGAAATAGTAGATAAAGCAGCAGTAAATTGTGCCATGGAAGCATTGAGATGGTATGTAGAAACATGTTGACAAATACAATATTTGGCACCAGATCACTATCCTTTTCGTAAAGCGATAGGAACGTCCAAATCAGAAACAGGAACAGAGGCAGTAGAATTACCATCATCTTGTGGTGGATCATCAGACGTAGAAGGGGTCATAGCAGGGGATATTGCAGGTGGAGGTCTTTTGTTTCATTGCTCATACACTTGCAGAACAGGGGTAGAAGACTCGTTCAAGGAAGGTACACTTGGAAGTGGCACATTAGGAAGTGGCACATCAGGAAGAGACACATGTTGACTAGGCTCATAGAATAACGATGTATCCTCAAAGAAGGTGACATCCGCACTGACATACAATCGACGTGCAACAGGATCAAAATATTTGTACCCCTTTTGTGTACGAGAATAGCCAAGGAAACAACAACGAAAAGCTTGTGGAGACAATTTATCACGCCCAAGGTTTTAAAGTGCGTGAGGCGCATCGAGGCGTTTTCGTCTCAACGAGGCGAGGCGTAAGCCTCAGATTGTACCGAGGCGTACATATAAATATATACATATATACAATATATATGTATATGCATATGTATATTTATATACAATCTCATATATATATATATATATATATATATATATATATATATATATATATATATATATAATACATATATGTACATATATAGTTATATATACAGATTTATATACATATGTGTGTGTGTACTATATAGACACACACATTGTCATATATACATATATAAAAATAGTAACCCATCTACTATCATTTTTATATATACACACACTATTACAAACACACACACACATATAGATACAGATCTGTACATACATAGTTATAAGCATACACACATGTATATACACACACAAAAGTATGTGTACATACATGCAACATACAATGATGTAAGTATATAACATATCTATAGTTGTAAATAGACATAAACACACACATATGTAGGTATGCACATACATATATATACAGATCTGGGTTAGTTTGGCCCCTATCAAGCCCAAAATAGTTTTAAAAAAACTTTTTTTAGAGGTACAGTCTGAGGCTTACGCCTCGGAAACGCCTCAACGCCTCGAGCGACTGGATACGCCTCTCACTTACTAAGGCGCACGCCTCTCACTGGCAGACTGAGGCTTAAGCCTCGAGGCGTACGCCTCTAAAGACTCGAGGCGGGTTTTTTAAAACCATGATCACGCCCATGTTGATGGTTGTGAACAATATATAGGCAGCCAAAAACCTTTGGTGGTAGGGAAAATGATTCATGAGGGTAGAGAAGTTGGTGAGGTATTTTATTTTTTAAGATAGAAGAAGGCATCATATTGATGAGGTAGTTGGCTAGAAGAATGGCATCAGCCCAATAAAACTTAGGAACATTCATTTCAATCAGAATAGTACGAGCTACATCAAGAAGATGCATGTTTTTCCTTTCAGCTACACCATTTTGTTGTGGAGAGTATGGACAAGAGGTTTGATGAATAATTCCTTTGCAGATACAAAGATTTTTAAAACCATGTTGCACATATTCAGAAGCATTATCAGTGCGAACAAACTTAGGGATAGCAGAAAATTGAGTCTTGATTTCATTCAAGAATTTGAGAAAACATCTAACATTTCATAACGATCTTTTAAAAGATAAAGCCAAGTGGCACGAGACCGTTCATCTATAAAGGTTACAAAATATAGCACACCAATACGGTTACCAATACGACATGGTCCCCAGACATGAAAGTGAATTAAATAAAATAAACTTGGACTCCTATTATAATGACGAGGAGAAAACACATTTTGATGATGTTTCCCAAGTTGATAAGACTGACATTTGAAGTTTTCAGACGACAAACTAGGAAATAAAGACTTCAACTTAATGGCAGAAGGATGATCAAGCCTCAGATGCCATCGATAAAGAGAGGTAGACTAGGCCACAAGAGCAGTAGCAGGCAAAGTTGACGAGGTATGTCGATAGTACAAACCATCTCCACCTTCATATCCCCCATCAATCGTCTTCTTTGTCCTGAGATCCTGCATAAAGACAGTGTAAGGAAAAAAGGTACACTACAGTTTAAAAACTTTGTAATTTTATTGACAGACATCAAGTTCAAAGGAAATCTAGGCACAAACAGCACAGATTTAAGGCAAGTGTTATCAACATCCCCTATTCCAATGACTGGAGAAGTAGATCCATCAGCCAGATGCACAGGGGAATGATAGGTGGATTTCTTTAGATAGGTGAAGAGATTTTTATTACCGATCATATGGGTCGTAGCACCTGAGTCAACAATCCAATCTTCTTTTGTCGAAGAGGAAGAAGCTTGAAGACAAGAAGGATCACCTAAGTGTTTAGCAATGTTCGCCTGAGGCGTGGTAGTAACTGCATAAGCAGCTCTGATCAGCTTGTCAAGGTCAGACGAACTTAGCGTTACCATCTGAGAAGTAGCAGTACTAGATGTATATGTAGATTCTTCATCAGCATCATTAGTGGAGACTTGGTTTGCCCATTCGGGCTTTCCATGCTTCTTCCAGCATTTGTCCTCGATATGATTAGTCCTTTTACAGAAGTTACAATACCAAGACTGAAGAGAAGACCCTCTTCCAGGATACTGAGGAGGAGGCCCTCTTCCACCATTAGTGGAACCTCTGCCCTCGTCCACGAGTAGAGTTACCACGTCCTCGTCCAGCAACAACTAGAGCAGCAGGCTCTTCTTTGGTATTAGAAGACACCAAGTGAGATAGTCGAAGATAAACATCGTCCAGCATGGGCAATGGTTGAGATGCAAGGATTTGTTGACGAACAGCTTCATAGCTGGGAGGTAAGGATGCCAAAAACTGGCATAGCTGGACTTCATCTTGTTGTTTTTACAGTTTAGTGAGATCAGTAGATAACGGATGGTGGAGTTTGAGCTCACCCCAAATACCTTGGTATCAAAGTGTGAAGCAAACGATGTAGCTTCGTCAGGTCTTAGAGAATGCAGGTGTTTATAGAGTTTAAAAACTCGGGAGGCATTTCCCTTACTGGAATAGATATGAGCAATATGATACCAGATCCTTGGCAGTGTCAGTAAAAAGAAGATTGGTGGATACATGGGATTCACAACTATTTAGAATCCAAGACAAGACTTGAGAGTCACACTCTGCCCATTTATATTCGGCTTTCTTTTTGTCATTCGTTTCATCTTTAGGAGGAGGTAGTTCAGTGAGATGCTCAAGCTTACCCAAGTAGTGAGCATAGATTTGAAAGGATCGTGCCCACAATATGTAGTTGGATCCGTTGAACTTGGCAGAAGTAACACATCTAGCATGTGTCTCCATGATCTCAAAAGAAGATGAAGCCATGGAGCAATAGTGATATCCAAAAAATCTCCAGAAGTAGCAACACGGCGTGTCTAGAAAACGAAACGGCGTGTCAAGAGAGGACAGACGTCTTCAGAGGCAAAGGACACGGAGTGTCAAAATAGGAGTAGGTATCCTGCTCTTGTACCATATGGAAGTGTGTCGTCTTTTTATATCTTGAAAAGAGAACTCGCTCCTATAAATAGTAGAATGTTGTACAGGGAAGCAAAATGGAAAACCCAAATGGACCTAATTATACCAAGGCCCATGTTACAGGATAAGTAACAATAAGAAACATGAAATATAAAAGTACAACAATATATCTCAATAACATTTTTTTCCGTTTTATATTATTCAAGACTCTGACTTTGTTCAAGTGTATGTACATTAATACATGTGTATATATAATATATAAATGTATAAACATACATGTATATGTATTTATTTGTGTGTGCGTATATATACATGTGTGCATGTGTGCTCTTCTAATATTTTACCCACTTTTTCTCGAATCATTGACCATACTTTTACCATATGTTAACCGCCTTCTACCCGAATTTCCCTCATAATTCCCGAAAACCGAATTCTTTGGCTCGGCTCAACGTATCCCAAATATTGAATTTGTTACTATGCTAGCATGCTAGTTTCTACGACTATACCCAATTAGTCCATGGGGGTGTGCAGTCTATTACTTTTAATATTAAAACATATTAGCTTCTAATTGAAAAAGTAGCATCTCATATTTTTTAATCATAACTACTGTGAAGAATAAAAGATTGTATTGAATTCAATGAGATTAGATGATTACAAGACTGGACACCCCTGTCCTATATATAGGAGCAAGGGAGAAACCCTGAGACTTGTGTCCCAAGTAATCTAAACGGGCCGAGACACTAAAGGCCCACTAACTAATTAACCTATTAACTAAATAGGCTAATATAGACTCTTTAACACTCCCCCTCAAGCTGGAGCATGGGTGAAATACATGTCCAAAGTTTGGAGGTTACAAGACTCGATAAAACGATAAAAGAAATGATAAATGAAAGATAAAGGATAAATATCACTCCCATACAAAAGATGTTACTCCCCTTAATCGATACTCCCCCTGAATCATATAGTGATGATGACTCTGCAGGTTGAAAATACTCGAGCTTTGAAGAATGTCTTTCTTTGAAGTGCATCTGAAGAGCATCTGAAGAATGGACCTGATACTACAACAGTAATTCGCCACTTGGAGCAGACGATCATCCATACCACGACAACTTCACTGGAATACGTACTTAACGCGACACGAACGCGGATCTCTCAATGATGATGTAGCAGTAGTGGTATCTTCAAAGCGTCTGAAAAGACGTGCATAACGTGGCACGAACACGGACGGACGATATGTTGGTGATACGATGCAGGTACCATACAACTTTGACGCGTGAACCTTGGGGCTTGATGGGAAAGGAGATCATCCATCAAGGAAAGTCCCAAGAAGATCAGCAACATGTGATGTCGAAACAGCAGATGCAGCTCGGAGAAGACGTGACGAAGTAGCTCGGTGAAGATAAACTCTGAGCTTCTGAAAATCTGAAGAAGCACTCATCTGTCTCATATGAATGCAGCTGAAGAAATACACCATCAACACCTGACGTACATAACGCGGTACGAACGCGGATACGGTGTCAACGTTGAATGAAGCTGGCTGGAGGTGGAGAACAGACGTGCTGAAGAATGTGAAGCTTCATGAAGATAATAGCCTGGAACATATATAACTTGAATACATATATCATCATCTCATCTCATCTCATCTCATACTCTCTCTCATACATTCTCTCTCATACTCTCTCATGATGGCTCTCTCTTCTCATCTCTTCCTCTCTGCTCTATCCCCCCGCACACCAAATACGACGAGAGTGAGTGTTTGGTGTGGAGAAATGGACATATGACCCCCCCGCACTGTGGAAAGGGATACACACAAGATATGGGTGGGTGGGAAAGGAATTGGTGGATTTGAGAGGATTTTGGGATATGGAGATGTGTAATATGTGGAGAATGAAACCGATAACCGGAGAGAGAAATGCTAAATGGGTCAATGTAAGATCCGGGTAGAAAATTAAATGGATCTAATCCCGACCCGAAAAGGGGATTTGTTGGCCCGATAGGGCCGCCCCCGCGAAAAATCCGATTAGGGTCAAAATGGGATTCGATTAGCAAAAAATAAGACCGATTAAGGATCTGAATAGAGACAAGGATAATGCATATGGGGGGCAGTAATAGGGTTGTTTGGTAGCGGTGGAGAGTGATGGGTGATCGTCGGCGGTAGGGATAGCTGATGGCGTTGGGGAAGCAGCGACGAGATGGAGAGCAGCAGTGAGCAGCGGCTAGAGGCATGGATGACGACGGCGGCGGCTGAAGGGTGTGATCGTCGGCTGGGAATACGATTGTTGGATAATGGGGCAGTAACCCTGCAGCGGGCGGACACAGAAGATGACGATGATTGTGTCACTCGGCTGATGTAGCACTCAGACACAACAAAGGAGATGATATTGGTCTCCTGTACGGCTCCAGAGATATTGCATGCCATGAGGCTGCATGCGGAGTCAAGTGCGAAGCCTCTCCATGAGCGGCGGCGAAGGCAGATGCTGAGGACGACGGCGGGATGCGGCAATAGAGACAATGGCTGATGTGATTTGCAGCGGTGGTGCTGCTTACTGTTGGCCGCAGTTGATTGCTGCTGGATACGGCGGCAGAGGCGGATGGCTAAGGCGACGCGGATTGCTGCTGTTAGCGGCCATGTTGGTTGCCAACGGCAACGTGATGTTGTTGCAGCAACGGCGTGATGTGGCGGAGGTGACGATGGTGTCGGATACATGAAGGCCAGAAAAGAGATCACCGACGGTCAGCTTTGGATTTGGAAAACATAGATTGCATGTCGGGAATTAGCGCCGACGTACAGATCTATGTAAAAGTGGGAGAAATAGGGCCATGGAGGCCGGAAGTGCCTAGCGGGCAGCCGGCCTATGCCATGGCGACGGCCGCCCGCAAGCAGGGAGAGCCCGTGGTTGCTCTCTCAAAGAGAGGCGGCGGCTACGTCTAAGGTTGTTGTGGGCGCCGGCTAGGAGGGAGGAGAGAGGGAAGCGGCGGCTGCTAGGTTTTTGCTCAGGAGCGAACATGCTCTGATACCATGTGAAGAATAAAAGATTGTATTGAATTCAATGAGATTAGATGATTACAAGACTGGACACCCCTGTCCTATATATAGGAGCAAGGGAGATACCCTGAGACTTGTGTCCCAAGTAATCTAAACGGGCCGAGACACTAAAGGCCCACTAACTAATTAACCTATTAACTAAATAGGCTAATATAGACTCTTTAACAACTACTTTTCTAGAGCAGACGGCAAATGCCACTCAAGCCATAGAAGTTCAAATGTGAAACCGTACCAAAGTCAATCATCAAAAATATATTTTCATAGCAAGGAGCACTAGTCAAGAAGCCAACTTCATGTTGCTTTAGAAAAGAGGTAGAGATCTTGAAACATGTGTCTTTACAATATGTAATTAAGCTATGTATGAAAGATGCCTAGTATTTCAACGTAACTAGATGCAAAAAATACACCAATAGTAAGGAAGGCAACCATAACAGACACTTGGCTGACCGGGCTAGTTTAGTATGCTTCTTATTGTACATATTGTAGAAATTGCAAAGGCATGCATCAGAATGAGCCTGACCTTAGCCTCCATCTTGGATCACAACCTCAAACATCACTACCATGGCCTCTCCTAGAGAGGGCCCAAAATTATGTCGGTGAAGGTAATTATAAAGATTTAAAACACGTCGCCACAAGTTTTACAGTGAGAGCGCCTCGAATAGACATTTGCTACCTTAAGTAGAGGATTGCTATGTTCAAGACAAAATGGCCAAGGGCTAAATATGCTAAAGTACTTGCTTCTTGGTGTTCTTTCCAGAATGCTAAATTTATAAAGACTAAAGAGTAGTGGCAGAGATCGAGTTCATCTAGAAGCAGACTGGACGAGAGAACAAATCTTGAGTATGACCAAAAGGGAAAAGTCATAAATTGCATAAATTTTTGTAATCTCACAACTTTGCCAGGGTTCCTTATGTTGAAGTATACATAAGGCAGCCTATGGCCTTGGCCATAGGCAAATGATCCGATTTGTTGCGCTATAATATCAATAATCCAGGATAAGAACAAGGAGCAACCAGTTGATCTAGATGTATCCCTTCACTTTGTAATCACATAAGCATAGTTTAAGATGTCGATTTTAATGTTGTTTCAATGGTCCAGAAATAGAAAAATTACATATTTTTGACCGAAATCTCGATAATTTCAGTCTTGTTGACACAAGATTTTGACAAAAATTTCAACAATTTTTTACGATCAATCATGTAGTTTAAAATTTTGATCTTGAAGCTGTTTCCAATGGTCCAGAAACAGAAATTTACAAAAATTTTGGTAATTCCGCTCTTGTCGCCACAAGATTTGGACACAATCTTGACGGTTTTGGTGACCAAATATAGGAATTAAGTCATGAAATTTTGCGTGGATGATCTACATACATAAATGCACCTAATTTTGCAATAACATCATATGTTGTTATAGGGTCGGGGGCTATATGTGTGAGTGAAAAGATGCATAACTCCTTCGATTAGGATTTCGATTATGCAATGTAGACATATATATACTCTTATGCCATAGCATGTATATCTTATATCTTGCATTCATTAAGCAATACATAATAATTCTCATTTTTCATAATTTTTTCAATTTTTTAGTTAAATCACATAGTAGAAATGGCAGTGGTTGGGAGGTAAGTTTCAACGTCTGGTAGCCACCGGAACTGATATCTCGACTAAAGCTCTCAATTTCGGTTGAAATTGCGAACTTCCATGTGATCAATTACAGGAATTGAATCACGAAATTTTACTAAGACGATGTACATACATCATCATCATCAACTAAGCCTCGATCCCACTTATGTTGGGGTCGGCTACATGGATCCTCTTTTTCCATTTAGCTCTATCATGGGTCATATTTTGGTTGAGATGTAGAGATTCAAAATTTCTCTTTATAAGCTCTTCCCATGTTAATTTAGGCCTTCTTCTTCTTTTATTAATTGTGCTTGCCACAATAGTATAGCTTCGTATAGGCGCATTAGTCGGTCTGCGTTGCACATGTCCATACCATCTGAGTCGGCCGTCACGAACTTGTCCCCAATGCTCGCCACCCCCACTTTATTCCTGATATAGTCCTTTCTCAAGCGATCTTTTCTTGTCTTCCCACACATCCATCTCAACATACGCATTTCAACTATGTTCATCTTGTTGAGTCCTTGTTTCTTCACCGCCCAACATTCACTCCCATAGAGCATGGCTGGCCGTATAGCAATTTTATAAAACTTGCTTTTTAGTCTGAGAGGGGTCTTCCAATCACATAATACTCCAGTTGCACTCCTCCATTTCAACCATCATGTAGTGTTCCTAAGACAAACGTCATTTTGGACATCCCCGTCTGTTTGAATAATAGAGCCCAAGTAACGAAATTTATCACATTTTGGTATATCTACTCCGTCTAACTTGGCTCCACCATTCACACTGCGAGATTGGCTGAAATTGCAATGCATATACTCAGTTTTGCTCCTACTAATTATCAATCCATTTGATTCCAGTGCCTTTCTCCAAAGTTCAACTTTATCATTCAAACTATCTTTAGTGTCGTCAATCAATACAATATCATCAGCAAATAACATACACCAAGGAACATCATCCTGAACATTCTTTGTCAACTCATCCATAACAAGAACGAACAGATATGGGCTGAGTGTGGATCCTTGGTGTAACCCAACTGTGATGGGAAATGTTGGTGTCTCTCCTCCAGGAGTCTTCACACTTACAGTAGAGCTACCATACATGTCTTTAATTAAGTCAATGTATTGGATTGGCACACCCTTTTTCCTCAAAACCATCCACAACACTTCTCTGGGTACTCGGTCATAAGCCTTTTCCAAATCGATAAAAACCATGTGAAGATCTCTTTTTCTTTCCCTATACTTCTCCATAAGCCTCCTTGTCAGAAAAATAGCATCTGTTGTTGATCTACCAGGCATGAAACCAAATTGGTTGTTTGATATTTGCGTTATAGATCTTAGCCTCTGCTCAATAATCCTCTCCCAAAGCTTCATTGTGTGACTCATCAACTTGATACCTCTGTAGTTTGTGCAGCTCAGACGATGTACATACATAAATACACCTAATTATACAATAATTTATAAGTTGGTATTGGGTGGGGATGTGAGTGAAAAGATACAAAACTATCTCGATGGCGATTTCAATATGCAATGTAGACATATATATATTCTTATGCAAAACATGCTATATCTTATATTTTGCATTCAATTAAGTGATGGTGGGTCTCCCACATTTTTTTATATTTGTTTCCAATTTTCTAATGAAATTACATATCAGAACTTTCGCCGATTTGAGACGTCAATTTCGATGTCTGGTAGTGATCGCAAACAAATTTTGGTCAAAATTTTAAACCATGCACATAGATTAAAGAGTGACCCCACGTAGCATAGTTCTTTTCATCATACATAATGGAAGTGCCTTAAAAGCCAATAAAAAGTTGATTTTGAAAACATGGTGAAAAAAGACAGTAGAAGAGAAGGCTCACAGATATAGGTTCTAAAAGCAGTTAGGCCAAAGAACAAGCATGTATAATGGATTTCTTACATCACGTGGTACAAACCCCATAGTAGAAATATAGAAGTGAGTAGAAAATATGAGGTGGTTGCTAATGGAGGACATGATAACCGCAACATTAGTAGAGTGTTGCTACTATAGCAGCAATGGCGATGGTGAGAGAGAGCAGCTATAGGCTACATGGGCAGCAACTCAGTAGACAACATCGGTGGGTCATTGGCAAAAATATATGATTTCCACAAATTTCATAAAGAGGCGACATGTGAAGGTAGCATGTCAAGAATCTTGATGGAAAATCTGGTACGTTGGTCGACAAAATAACCAAACCAATATAAGCTTTGAATTAGCAAAATTTCACATACCAAGCATAGACATTGTGGGTTACATTCCTTAGATTTGATAACTGTGTATAGTGAATGTACACCTACAAACTAAATATTGTTATAGGCTTCATCTGTGAGTTTAAATTGTTGTTGAACCTGTTCTATGTGGATATTCAATGAATATTATGGGTTGGATACGTCATTTTTATGCAAAAAACACAACATATCCAAATTTGCATAATTAGTGAGTTAGTATGCTTTCTAGGTTCAATTTTTTCTCAACTGACTAGAATTCCCTAATATTTCCATTGAAAGTTCCACAAATTTCCATTTCCATAGGTGGCAGATATCATATCAAAAGTAGCATGCCAAATCCCTAGTCATGGTTGTAGATTAGACAATAGCCATGGGGCTCTAAAGGATGACAATGCGCGCTAGATCCTATACATAGCCACTGGAGGGATTTCACTTACCGTCCTTCCTTGCTAGCTTCCATATTATATAAAGTGAGGTGTAAACAAAAATAACTCAAACGCACTTCCGGCACTTGGAACTCATTACTATCTTTGACTTCCGATCCAAGTTCTCTCCCGTATCTTTGGAAAAGAACCTTTCCAACAGTTGTTATCCACACCTAACCTCTTGTGAGTGGTCCTCTTCCAAAGGTCTTTGACATTCATCAATGCTTGTAGCTTTGCTACATCGATTTGACCGCTCTTCCACCTCCAGTGGAGTCATCTTCTCTTGTTGCGTCCATTGAGGCCACAAGCTTGGTGGTCATTATCATTCCAAAGGGTGTGTATGCGGTTGTGGTGTATCCTCAACATTTGGAATCCTCGGTACAACTTTGCAACATAAACAGTCATATTGATGACAAATGTTGAGTGAAACATGGCAAACATTCTTGGACCAATACAGTCTCTATTACTTCTAAGGATTCATCACATTTGCTTCTTTTCATAGCCTACTCCTCAATCTAAACTCGAGAACCTCCATCATTGCATTAAGGAAGTCTCTTCCTCAACTTATGAACCAATCTCTTCCGCAACCGATAAATTAGTCTCTTCCTCAAATATGAAGCAGTTTCATCTGCCTTGGAATTTGTTTTCCTTGTTGCCCTATTAAGAAGTCTTTCTCTTAGTGGGTTATTAGATATGGTGATTCATCTTGTATCTTTGGAAACCTCACCTTGTTGAGTGAGTGGCAGTTGACTTCTCATCTCCCTCCAATGATGCTGAAACTTGGTTCCCAATCTTATGTCTCTGGAATTGGCACGATCAAGGCTTTGTTTCCTTTATCTTATATCAGATATATGCATGTCTTTCCTTATTATTTATCGCTTGTCAGCTCCTTGAATTGATCTGTCACATTCGGTCCCTACTACTGCACTTTCTAGTATTTGTGCACAAGGAAGAGGATTGGTGAAGGCATGATATCTCAGTTGCCATCGTCTCTTCTACTTTCTACTCTTCAATGGCATTATAAACTTGGCCATCGATCTACAATCAAAATTTCAAACTATGTCATTTTTTTCCGGGGTTATTTGTCTCTAGTTGTTAGTGTTAGCCCTTTCAACTAAGCAAATAGGAATATGTGTCTTCTTCTCCTAGACCTAGCATTGGTAATTCTTCTATTATTAATTATTTTATTCTGACATTTGGAACCTAAGAAGGTCTAGAGTTACTCTTTTGTCGGTTCTACGAATTGATTTATCGCATTCATTTACTACTTTTGCACTTTTTTGGATTTGTGCACGAGGATGAGGATTGGTGGAGGCATTGATATCTCAATGTTGGCATTGTATGTTTCTACTCTTCAAAGGCATTATAAAGTCATCCACCGATCTATGGTCAAACTAAGTCATCTTGGGAGTTATTTGTCTCTAGTTTTCCGTGTAAGCCATTTCAACAAAATACAGAAGCTCCTGTCCTAGGCCTAGCATTGGTAGTTCTTGTATCATTAAGGGGCCGTTCAGCCCCCGCCATTCGAATCTTGGTAGTTTTCCACGTGAACGGCATTTTGTTTTGGGACCACTATGCTGCTCGGTGGACGATTTCAATTGTCCAATGCAGCAACTACGTAACTGGAACACTCACCGACAGACGATATGTGTCAGTTCGCAATACCTAAAAATCAGGCAAGATTCTAACTGCCACAATATATATGAGAATAAGTACCAAACAAATGTTAGAAATAGAATCTGATCATTTCATGCGTCATCTTGCCTTTTAAAATATATAACTACCAGTATTTATAATTAATGAACGCGAACGGCCCTAATTGTAAGTTCAGAGTTACTCTGATGTTCAATACTTTATTTCTTTTGTGGATGATTATTCCAAGACTGCCTAGTTTTCTTGCTTAGAGATCATTCAGAATCTGCTAGCTGAATTCAGATATTTTTGTACAATTGAGACTAAGATCTCCAGATTTTTTTGAATAATGCTCTTGAATTTGTCCAAAAGAACCTAGTTAGCTTCTTCACCTCTATTTGTACTATTTGTCAACCTTTTGTGCTTCGATTCCCATCAAAATTGGGGTTGATGAGCACAAGAATCATCATCTTCTTGAGGTTGACCGCACATTGCTCTTCCATTCCCATATGTTGAAACTTTTTTGTCATATGTGCAAATTGCAAAGCTTACCGCATGTTATCTTATAAATCACAGGCATGCTTCACCTCTCTGTAATAAGATTTCTTCTAAATATTCAACAACGGCGCGTCCCTTTTCTATTATATTTGTTTTGTTGAAACTGTTACACATGATCCTGACAAGTTTTCCCCCATGTCCACTATGTGTGTCTTTCTAGGCTACCATAGCACCTAGAAACACTAAATGATATGATTTTGTGCGCAATGGGGTTTATTTATAAGTATGGATGTTGTCTTCTTTAAGAATACTTCTTGCTCCAAACAGCTCCATAGTAACAAAAGTCTCTGAATTTTATGAAAACTCGGCGATTTTTTGCAACTTTATAGCTTACCGAATGTTCACCACGATTAATACATCTGTCGCCGATTTTTCGTGATTTTTCCCGTTTTTTCGCGATTGGTATGATTTTTCACAAATCTTCATGATTTTTCACATTTTTTCACAATTTTCTCTTTTAAGTCGTTTGCTCTTTTTTTTACCAAACCATGTACACGGAAACTCTTGATATAACACTAAACCTCCAAACCCCCACTCTTCCGACAATCGATTGTCATTGTTTAGCTATTCTTTAATTATTTTCCTACTTTTTTCACTCAAAAAGATTGTATGTCTAGTGACCTTAATAGTTACATTTGTATCTAATATGTACGTATATGTATACATACAGATATATGTATCTATATATGTATATATGCATATATATGTATATACATACATATTTATATATATATGTATATATGTATATATAAGTATACATATGTTTATATATGTATGTATACATATATATATATATACCCGACTTATTCTCAATCATTTCCGAATAGTTCACTGAACTCTGACCAATATATATCTCGATTTTTTCACGATTTTTTTTTATTTTTTCCAAATTCTGACTTTTTTCGGCCAGCCGAAAAGTTGTCGAATCCCGAATTTGACACTACGAGGAGCTCTAGTCTTACCTGTGATATGCTTTCAGGTCAACCACTACTAAGAGTCATTTGCATCCCCTTGTTTTTCTGCCTAACGCTCTACAAGCATTTTTAAGAGACCGCTGTAGGTGTATACAGGGTTGTCAAAAAGTAAAGGATGGCGAATTGATATATTGATAAGAGGAATCCCCCTCATTTATATAGGAGAAGGGGCAAGCATACAACCTTTAGACTAAACCCTAATGGGCCAAGAGACACTTGGGCTCATATACAATTAGACTCAAATAATTTAATTAATTAGACTCTAATACTCCCCCTCAAGCTGAAACTTGGGAGAATCCCAAGTCAGCTTGCAAACAGACAGACTGACTAAGAAACTAAGAAGCAGAAACAAAGATAACCTAAGCCCATACAAGAATTTCTCTCCCTCACCCATCACTCAAACATTCCCCCTCAAGTAGATAATCCAAAGAAGATATGCAAACAGGACGAATATGAGTCTGAAGCATGTTGCAAGCCGCCGGTGCAAGTCGCAAATTATTGAGATATATTATTGTATTTACTGTTTATTGTATTTCTGTTTAAGTCTATCCTTTATTTTGTAGCATGGGCCTTTGTATAAAGAGGCCCATTAGGGTTTTCAGTTCGCTTCCTTGTACAGCCGCCTCCTATTTATAGGAGTGAGTTTCCTCCTTTGTGAATATAGAAAACACGACACACTTTCATATGGTATCAGAGCAGGTCACCTAGGCCTAATCTCCACTAATCACCGCCGCCTTCTCTCTCTCTCTCTCTCCCCCTCCGTCAGCCGCCGCCATTGTGTACATCCTACTTGACTTCCGTTGTTGATCACTCCTAAGGAGATATAAGTTTCTTTCTAGCCCTATCCTCTTCTCCAACAAGAGGATCTAGGGATATGACCTACGGTCCTTCCAAGGTTCTTATGCCCTGAAGAACTGTTATTTGGAAGTACCGTTCGGCAGATCTATGGTCATTCATGATCACCTATTCTAGGGCTCTGCTCACTTTATGAGCGGTATGATTGGGTATATCCAACATATCACCTTTCTTCGTGGTGAATCATAGTATTTGCCACTTACTCTAGGTCATCCTTGACCTTATTTTGTTGGGATTCACTGTTTCTGCTCCTGGTCTGCTGCTACCCCGACATTTGACACGTCGTGTCCCAATCCGGTGAATCCTCTGATCTGATGTTGTCCTCTGATCTGTTGTTGTTCGACACGTCGTGTCTTTATTTGACATGTCGTGTCTCAACTCTTTGACACGTCGTGTCTTAATTTTGACACATCGTGTGCCATTCCATGCGACTTTCTGTTGCTCTTTGACACGTCGTACCTTGTTTTTGACACGTCGTGTGCCATTCTAGGCGACTTTATGCTGCTCTTTGACATGTTGTGTCTTAATTTTGACACGTTGTGTGCCATTCCAGGCGACTTTCTATTGTGTGTTGCTGCTTTCGGAGATTCGTTAGATATCACCTTTGCTTTATAACTTCATCTTCCTATGAGATCATGGAGACACATCGTAGATGTGTCACGTCTGTCAAGTTCAATGGATCCAGCTACATTTTGTGGGCACGGTCTTTTGAGATTTATGCTCACTCATCGGGCAAACTTGAGCATCTCACCGAGGAGCCTCCTCCTAGAGATGAAACGTCTGACAAAAAGAAAGTCGACCATAAGAAATGGGCAGAATGTGATTCTCAAGTTCTGTCTTGGATTCTAAATAGCTGTGAATTCCATGTCGCTACCAATCTCCTGTTTACTGACACCGCCAAGGAAGCCTGCGATCATATTGCTCAGGTCTATTCCAGTAAGGGAAATGCCTCCCGAGTTTTTTAGCTCTATAAACACTTGCATTCTCTAAGACTTGGCGATGCTACCTCATTTGCTTCACATTTTAATACCTTCAAAGGTATTTGGGGAGAGCTCAAACTCCATCATCCTTTATCTATTGATCTCACTAAATTACAAAAACAACAAGACGAAGTTCAGCTTTGCCAGTTTTGGGCATCCTTGCTCCTAGCTATGAAGCGGTTCGTCAACAAATCCTTGCATCAAAACCATTACCCATGTTGGATGATGTGTATCTTTGGCTATCTCGCTCAGTCTCTTCTGCTACCAAAGAAGAGCCAGCTGCTCTAGTTGTTGCTGATCGAGGGCGTGGTAACTCTGCTCGTGGACGGGGCAGAGGTCTTAATACTGGTAGACGGGGGCCTCCTCCTCAGCCCTATGGAAGAGGGTTTTCTTCTCTTCAACCTCGGTACTGCAACTTTTGTAAACGGACCAATCATACTGAGGACAAATGCTGGAAGAAACATGGAAAGCCTGAATAGGCAAATGAAGTCTCTACTATTGATGTTGATGAAGAATCTACATCTAATATTGCTTCTCCTCAGATGGTTACACTAAGTTCGTCTGACCTTGACAAGCTTATCAAAGCCGCTTCTGCAGCTACTACCACACCTCAGGCGAACATTGCTCAACACTCTGGTGTTCCCTCTTGCCTTCAAGCTTCCTCTTCTTCTACAAAAGAAGATTGGAACGTTGATTCTGGTGCCACGGCCCATATGACAGGTAATAAAAAATCTCTTCACTCGTCTAAAGAAATCTACATATCATCCTTCGGTGCGTCTGGCAGATGGATCTACTTCTCCGATTTACTGGAATTGGGGATGTTAACAATCATCTCCTTAAATTTGTTTTGTTTGTGCCTATATTTCCATTGAACTTGATGCCTATCAGTAACTAAAATTACCAAATCTTTAAAATTGCAGTGTAATGTTCTTTCCTTACATTGTCTCCATGCAGGATCTCAGGACAAAGAAGACGATTGGTGGCGGATATGAAGGTGGAGACAGTTTGTACTACCTACAGACCTCGTCAAATTTGCCTGCTACCGCTCTTATGGCTCACTCTACTTCTCTTATCAATGACACCTAAGGCTTGATCATCCTTCCGCCCAAAAGTTGAAGTCCTTATTTCCTAGTTTGTCTTCTGAAAAGCTTACATGTCAATCTTGTCAACTTGGAAAACATCACCGCTCTGTGTATACTCCTCGGTGTGATAACAGGAATCCTAGTCTGTTTTATTTAGTTCATTCCGACATCTGGGGACCATGTCGTATTGGTAATCGTACGGGTGTGTGATATTTTGTAACTTTTATTGATGATTGGTCTCGTGCCACTTGGCTTTATCTTTTGAAAGATCGCTCTAAAATTTTAGATGTTTACTCCAATTTCTTAAATGAAATAAATACTCATTTTTCTGTTACTCCTAAATTGGTTTGCATTGATAATGCTTCTGAGTATGTACAACATGGCTTTCAAAAGATTAGTACCTCCATAGGAATTGTTCATCAAACCTCTTGTGCCTATAGTCCACAGCAAAATGGTGTTGCTGAAAGGAAAAATAGACACCTACTTGATGTTGCTCGTACTCTCCTAATTGAAATGAATGTTCCCAAGTCCTATTGGCCTGATGCCATCTTGTTAGCCAACTACCATATCAGCCGTATGCCTTCGTCTATCCTCTAAAATCAGATTCCATACCAACTCCTCTACCCTCATGAATCTATTTTTTCCCTACCACCAAGAGTTTTTGGCTGCCTTTGTTTTATCCATATTCATCAACCTAGACTTGATAAATTGTTTCCACGAGCTATCCGTTGTTGTTTTCTAGGGTATTCTCGCACACAAAAGGGATACAAATGTTTTGATCCTGTTGCACGTCGCTTGTATGTTAGTGCGGATGTCACCTTCTTTGAAGATACATCATCTTTTATGAGCCACGTTCACAGGTGCCTCCTCCCAATGTACCTCTTCCAAATGTACCAATTTCTACTATCCCATTCTTAGACGAATCTTCCACCCATGTTCTTAAATTCTATGAGCATCGGCTCAAAAGACCTCTACCCGAAGTATCCCATGCTATGACCTCTTCAGAAACTGATGATCCACCACCAGATAATGGTAATTCTACTGACTCTATTCAGATTTCTGAGTTGGACATGCCTATTGCCTTACGAAAAGGACAGTGGTCTGGTACCAAATATTGTATTTCTAAGCATGTTTCTACTGATCATCTCAATGCTTCCATGGCTAAATTTGCTGCTGCAATATCTGTTATCTATAGTCCAAAGAATGTTCGGGAAGCACTTCTACATCCTGGATGGAAAAAGGCTATGGATGAGGAGATGGATACTCTTCGATCTCGTGGGACATGGACTCTTGTTGATCTTCCCCCAGGCAGCAATCATGTTGGATGTCGCTAGGTATATACTGTTAAATATCTGCCAGATGGAACGATTGAACGCTTAAAAGCTAGATCGGTAGCCAAAGGGTACACACAGGAGTCTGGAGTTGATTATTTTGAAACATTTTCTCTCGTTGGTCGTCTTAACTATGTGTGTATTCCTATTTCTATTGTTGTCATTCAAGGCTGGTGTTTGCATCAACTAGACGTCAAAAATGCATTTCTATATGGTGACCTGTAGGAGACTGTTTATATATCCCAACCTCCAGGCTATATTGTTGAGGGGGAGTAATCTGGAAAAGTTTGTCTTCTTAAGAAGGCTATTTATGGTCTTAAGCAGAGTCCTCGAGCATGGTTTGACAAATTCTCTCTTATACTGCAGCAATTTGATTTCACAAGGTCTCAATGTGATCATTTTATTTTTATCAAGACCACCTCTTCTGACATTATTATCTTATTGTATATGTGGATGACATCATTATATCTGGTAGTGATACCACAGGGATTACTAATACAAAGAAATATCTTATGAAGCACTTTGTAACCAAAGACATTGGACGTATTCGATATTTTCTTGGTATTGAGGTAGCATATAACAAAAATGGAGTATCTCTCTCATAGAGTAAGTATACTCTAGACTTATTATCTGAAACAAGAATGTTGGGTTGTCGACCTGCTGTCTCACCTATGGATCAGGCACATGATCTATGAGCTGAGTCCACTCATCTCTTAGAAGATAAATATTGTTACAGGCGACTAGTTGGCAAACTTTTGTATCTCACCGTTACCAGACCAGATATATGGTTTGTTGTGGGAGTTCTTAGTCAATTTATGGATTTCCCTCGACAGTGTCACTGGGAGGCTGCCTGTCGTTTTCTGAAATACTTGAAGAACACACCTGGACAGGGGTTATTTTATAAAAGAAATGGTTACCTTGATGTTATTGGTTATTCGGATACTAATTATGCAGGATGCAAGTCCGACAAAAGATCCACTTCGGGTTATTGTACCTTCGTAGGAGGTAATCTGGTTACTTGGAGAAGTAAGAAACAAAATGTAATTGCCAGATCTAGTGTTGAATTTGAGTCTCATGCAATGGCACATACTACTTGTGAACTATTATGGATTAAATCTATTCTTGCAGACTTTGGGTTCCCTATCACCTCTACTATTCCGATGTACTCTGAACCTGTAATAATCGTGTTGCTACTTTCATTGCTAGCAATCCTGTTTTCCATGAGAGGACCAAGCGTATTGAAGTCGACTGTCATTTTCTTTGAGATGTTGTACTGGATAAGAAGATTGCTACTCCTTTCCTGCCATCAAATGAGCTAACTGTTGATATATTACTAAACCTCTCTTTGGCAAGCGAGTTGAGGAGTTGTGCTACAAGTTGGGCATGATTGACATCTATGCTCCAACTTGAGGGGGAGTATTGAGATATATTATTGTATTTACTATTTATTGTATTTCTGTTTAAGTCTTTCCTTAATTTTGTAACATGGGCATTTATATAAAGAGACCCACTAGGGTTTTCAGTTTGCTTCCTTGTATAGTCTCCTATTTATAGGAGTGAGTTTCCTCTATGAATATAGAAAACACGGTTCATACAAATAAGTAGTAGAAGCTTCTTGATCAAAAAGATGTGGCATCTGGAATAGTAGTAAACAGCAGCAAGGCGTCAAAGTCTTCATCACAGTCGCTATCGTCGCAGTCCAGAGAATGTTGGGTCACAACATCAGTATTAGTCAACATGCAAATAGAGCACGAATGAACTATAGAGTGTTGAATCACAGTAGCAGAAAGTCAACACGCACATAGAGCATGGACAAGTAGAGAGTCAACATGCGCAAAGCACAAACAAGATAGAGATGTTGGTTCGTATAGTACCAGAAAGTCAACATGCACACAGAGCATGGACAAGTAGAGAGTCAACTGCGCAAAGCACAGACGAGCCAGAGAGTGCTGGTTCACAGTAGAAAAGTCAAGAGATTACTAGTTCACAGTAGAAAAGTCAACGTACAAAGAAAGAACATACAAGTAAAGAGTCAACATGTGCAAAGCACGGACAATGTCAACGTGCAAATAAAGCAAGGACAAAAAGTAGAAAGCAGATTCGACGTAGTCAGATAGAAGACCATCAGGTTGAAAAAGGAAGCAGTAGACATGAAGCTCCACATAGTAAGTTCTCCAAGAAGTAAATAATCAGCAAAAGATTTTTCAGATGCAAATATCAATAGTAGAAGTCAACAAACTCTTCAAGAAGTGCATAAAGATCCACAAATACATTGAGCAGTAGAAAGTAATCTTCCTCTCCTCCATCCCATATGTCCTCTATTTCTCCCCCTCACACCAACCACAGCGAAAGTCAAGAGTGGTTGGGGTGGACAATGATAAAGAATCACTCTAGAGTAGAATAAGTCGTAGCACTGTCGGAGGGTTTAGGGGGGCGCGGCCCCCCAATTAGGGGGTTCCGCTGTCCCTTAGCAGGCGGGAGTCGAGGGGAGGTCGCCCCTCGCGGGGGCTCGGGAGCAAAGCCCCAAAAAAAGGTCTACAAAGATTTTTGAAGAGAAATCAAGCATTAATCTTCATAGAGATGAATATCATGACGGATAAAATCCATGCCAATTTGCACTAGTGAGTTACAAGAAATTAGTAGTCTTCCAAAAGTTAATAAGCGCGGCCAAGAGTTTCATGGAGCAAACTAGGCCACCGGCGACTGAAGCACAGGGGCAATGTAGGCGGCAATGTAGCAAGGAAGTGGTTGCTTGTAGGTTCGTTGTACCATCCCCTTGCAGTTACAAGTCGGGGAGGTTAAGGAACTTCAACTCCCTAGTTGATGCATTAAAGACGACGGCACTCTTGGAGAAACAATGATTACGTTGTTCAAAGGGAACGTCCCAGCCGAGCGCTACCTCTTCCTGGGTCACAAAGCAATGTCGGCTGGTGATGTTGGCCATTCACTCAATGGGGGACATCAAGTCTGGAAGGGGAGGAATACGATCTGCGGGGGAGGAGTTGGCTCGGTGAAGTTCGGTAAGGCAACGATGCGTTGCGGTAGGTGTATTGCCTGCACGGGAGACAGTGGGTCTCCTGTGCGGCTGTCAGGGAGTACGGAGGTTGGGAGGTTCATGGAGGGAAGGAGCAGTGGCGGCGCTAGGTTTATTTAGGGGCAACAGTGGATGTGCTAGGTTTATTTGTAGGCAACGGTGGATTAGCGGCAGTAAGCGAGCGGATTAGCGGCAGCATGAGTGGATCTATGGCAGTGCCCGACAGGCAGCCAAGAAGCGGCTACAGCCGCCCACAGGCAGGAAATTCTTCTCTTTTCTTTTCGTTTGTGTTAGGGTTGGATCACTGCTCTGAAACCATGTCAAAAAATAAGAGACGGCAATTTGATATAATTGATAAGAGGAATCCCCCTCCTTTATATAGGAGATTGGGGAAGCATACAGACTTTAGACTAAACCCTAATGGGCCAAGACACACTTGGGCCCATATACAATTAGAATGAAATAACTTAATTAACTACACTCTCTAATAAGGGTATTGAGTTCATACTCTAGGCACTTGTAGCTCCATTGCCTCTAATTTATGTTACATCGTGTTCCCGAGTAGTATATCGATACATTTATATGTTTGGTTTTGCCTATTGCATTGCGCAAAGTCCCACAAAGTTATACTTCTCACTCATGTTTGCACCTCTAAGCACTAGAGTCGAGCCTCTCTGCTTTTACAAAAGCACTCTTGGTTGTATTTGTTCAAAAGACAATTCTTGAGATGCTAGCCAATCAAGGTTGGAGGAAAACCATGGGGAATAAAATGAAAGTCGTGTCAAACAGACACACTTCTAAGTTGGTCTCTCTACCTATCAATGTTGAAGCTTCTTATAAAGACATGTAGGAGATTGTTTTCATAAAGCAACCTCCAAAAATTGTTGCTTAGATGGGAGCTTACTAAAGTTTGCCATCTCTAGAAAGCCATCTCTGGTCTCCAGCAAAGTCTAAGAGCATAATTTGGCCCAGCACTATTTTGGAAACCTTGTACATCACACGCTCTCAACTTTATTATTTGGTGTTACCAAAAAGACTACACATTGCATTGAATTCTATTTGTGTGTGGAACTGTGCATGATATACTTTTTTCTAGTTGTGTCATGTTGGTATTTAGGAAACAAATGAGAGTCTACAAAAGCACTTTACCAAGGATCTAGGAAAGCTCTGGTATTCTAAGGGTATTGAGGGTGTGAGAAGCACCTATTTGTCCAAACATAAGTACACCCTAGCTACATAAGACAGACGTGCGCTTGGGTCCATACTTACTAGTATGCTTTTAAATCCAAACATTCCTTGGGATGGTGACTAGTCTCCACCCTTTACTGACACATCCAGATACAGTCGCTTGGTGAGTAAGCCGATTTACTTGTCAGTCACTAGACCCGGCATTACTGTTGTATTAGTTTAATAGGTAGGTACCTAAATAAGCGAAACAGTTTATCATCAAAATCTCATTAATCATATCTTATGATACATTAAGAAAACTCATGGGCAAGGCCCACTATATAAAAGAATGGACATTTCAATATAAGTGTTTTCGAGTCTATTAGTAGCAAAATAGATCAAAATTCTACATATAGTTGTTGTGGACTTGTTGGAGGAAACATTGTCACCAAGAGAAGCATAAAGAAGGCATTGGTTGTCAAATCTAGTGCACATGCTAAATGTTGGGCAATCATCCACACTACATGTAAGCTACTTTGAGTGAAGAGATTCCTACAAGGCTTCAGAATTTAACAACCTAGACTTACTCAGGTCATTTGATGTGTTGTGACAATAATGACACCTTGTTTATTGTCCATAACCATGTATTTCATGAAAGGACCAACCACATAGAAATAAACTTCACTTTGTGGTTAAAGCCATAATCAAGGGATGGATGTCTGCTCCTTACCTTACATGCCAGTTGAGAACCAAGGGAGCTGATCTCCTTACAAAGCCTTTGGCAAAGTAATCTTTTTGTCATCTACATGGCGAGAAGAGCGTGTCAAACATTTGTGCTCCAGATTGGGGGTGTAAAGTAGTAAACATTTTATGTATTTCCTCTTCTCTAGCTTCTATGTAATTTCTTCTATGATGACATGTAGGTCCACATTGTGTAAACTTGGTTTTTCACACTTCCAAGTCTATCAGTAGAGTGTGGTATCTTGTTAATAAGATTATCTGCAGAGACGTAATGTCTCCTAACACGTGAAACCCAATGGTTAATTTTGAATTAGTTGGTTTAATATCCAAGAGAAAATCGCTTCCTATTAGATAGTGTAAATGGTATTGATGTTGTATACAATTTCATAACTTTCTATGAACTCTTAAAACACCCTCTAAATCCTTAAAAACTTCCCTATAACTGGAGGCTTCTATATGCAAAACGGCAAAGTTAGATGTTTGCCCCATGTGTACATGTTCCTCTTGATCAGAACCCATGTTTACCTAATCAAGAAATGTGTAGCTTCAAATTAATTTATATAAACAAATATCAAAATCAAAAAACTAATGTTATCTTATTATTTAGGGCAACTCATGTCGCATGCCCTTGAGCATTTCATATCTAACAATTTTGATTTTGTACTAACAACCATGTCCTATGTTATGAAAGTTAAACCTTCATTGGGCAGAGAGTGTAAAATAGGTTTCCTCTGTTGTATAGAAAGAAATGAAGTACATGGTCCTTATAATGGAGAGGGTCAGGGATAGGAAATGATGTAACATAACAGACACGAGACAACAAATGACAAGAGAGAATAAAGTAAGGAAAATCAATATTCTAATGCATTATGCACCATTGTTCTCAAGTTACTTAAAGTTGATAAAATATAGAAATTTTAAGAGTTGTTCACAACTATTCAAAAGTTAATCACTAAGCTTGGTAGACAAAAAAGCAATTCTTATAATGACAAGTACAAGAAAGCATTTTAACAAGGGTAATATTCACTACAAATTCAAGGGGTAAGCACTACTGCATCAATTGCCTTTGCAAATGCTACATGCCAAATGTCTATATAAGATTCCACGCTTCATTGTGATAAATGAGGCGGGAAAATGAGAAGCATTATAAACATGAAAGCCATTCAGGCCACATTTAATAACTCTACTGGAGAACGTAGTCATATCTAAAGCCTAAGGGAAACCGACTAGTTGTACAATGTCACTTTGGTGGTAATGCAAGTTATATCAGAGCCTCAAAGGAAAAGTAAATATAGATGATACCAATATATCCCTCTAGCAAATATAATTCTTGAGATAGAAGAATAGATACCTCTAAAGCCTTCCATGGAATGAAGATGGCATGTAAATTCATCCAAAGATTTCAATCTTTTAATTTTATCTTCTTCAACAGGTTTTACTAAAGAAAGAATAGTAATAAGAGAGGATTCCAACACTTTCTGATAGTTGCCATGAGCACAGCTTGAGAATCTTCTTGATATAACATACATTGAAGTAATTGCATCTTCTGCATAGTCAAAGCAGAACCATGTAATTCAATTGAAACATACTTGACCAAATCATTTGTCGAATAAAACTAAAAATAAAATCTGAACAAACTGTTATGCCCCAAATTAGCATTTAAACTTAAAAAGGCATTGATACTGTTTATTCATTGCCAAAAAACAATGGTCTCGGAAGCCAGACTCCAGCAGCAAGTTACGACAACTATGATAACCAATGGGGCCTGAATAAGTGCATAAGAACCATCCTAGACACCCTAAATCAGTGTCAACTGGACTGAACCCATTGGATTTCACTTCTAAGCTAAGTATAAGTACATCAAGCAAGCATTACAGATTTAACGACTGAAAAAGCTATGCTTGGGGTGAGGGATGAGGGTTGCCAATTTTACAATGAAAGATAGGAGGACCCTGTACAGTCTTTGCCATTACTCAAATAGAAGGTTTGGGTTTCTTCTGCAAAAAGTTTGAACCTTAAACCACACAAACAGTCTTTTTCCAGATATGTACAAGCAAAATTGCAGTGGTTTGAAAAATCTAACACTGTCACACCCCAAAGAAAAACATTTGACCAACATTCTTTCGGCGCAGAGTGGTATAGGATGTCTGGCCCAGTGGGGGGAAAACTCCCCTAGGAGACCCTATAACCCCAAAAAGACTGATGGGAGGTGATAGCACAACGTAGCAGTGATACAAACAATTGAGACTTCAGCCGCTTGTAGACCTCTAAGACACAAGAAGGATTGTTGAGGGATGCAACTCATTCCAGCAATCCTAGAGTTATTTGACAACATTCAAGTAGATCGTGGTGTTGCTATGCAACTCCATTCTGTAAAGAAGTGGAGTCAAGATTTGGGAGTTCCACATGGACCAAGACTTCCATATCCGTAGTTTCACAGTGTCCTACTCTTATTTACGAAGGTCACCCTAAATATAAGAATCTTTTTGCACTGTGGACTAGGTATACATCCGCAATATCACTAGAGAACAGGAAAATTTATGCCATCCTATATAATCAATGTCACCTGAAGATGAGATTGAATTTGGGTCACAGAGATAGAAGTTGAGGCCCTTAAGAGTGAAGTCATCTTGGTGCGGGAAGGCACAAAAGTCATTGAATTGGATTGGCAGGCAGAGCGAAGCAAGCAGTGGGACATTATACCCTCAGGTAGGCAAAGGAGAGAAAGAAACTAGCCCTGACTGCTCCTTTCCTAAGGAAGAAAACCGTAAAAGCATACAGAAGAAAACATCAACGATTGCGAAAGACATTTTTGGTTCCCTAAAGGGACAAACCATTTAGGTGGAATAACACTATAGTACTTGATGGCCATCTGATTCTACTAGTGGACAACAAAAAGCTGAGGTGGTGGGTTACTTCTCACAAGTGAGAGATGGTCCTTAGTAAGAAACAACTAGGAAAAAGACTTCTACACTAAGAAGTTTGGTCTACCGTTCATTGTTAACCCGCTAACCCATGCTTTAGAATTGAGGTAGAGGCGAAACAAAGATTAAATTAGAGAACATTTGGTGGAGATATAGTGCCACATTATTCTCCGTAAGGATTTTCATACTCTAGGTAATCATGCTTCTATCCTTGGCGATCTCGTGCAATGTAGTTAGTAATTTCTCATATAATTAATTAGTAAGTTTATATTTAAATATATAATTGGCTATTATCATGAATAGTCTTTTTTATCTAATCAACTCTATCTAGGATATAATCTACACATCAAATGAATTTTGAGTATATCAAAATAAGCGTAGATGGTTTTGATAAAGAAAGTAAGCCTTCAAGGCCTTATTATTTTGACTGGTGATGACACCAGTTTTTACTCTATATGCTCTCATATTCCACTACAGTTGTGGCAACTAGAATTAGTAATTAATTCCAATGTCGTTTCCATGGCCTAGAAGTTGATATTGTTGAAAGTTCAATTAAAAGTTTGACATATTGTTTTAGGCCATTTGCAAAGAAGGAATTTATTCATGAAACTTTGCATGCATAATTGTTGAAAATAGATAGGCATATTCAAGAAAAGATTTGCTTAAGAGGGAGTGGTTCATTGAAGGGGAAGGACTAGCGCACTATGTGAAGGTATAAGAACATAATTTAAGTTGCCATCATCATTTATGCCCCGATGCTAACCATGTCGGGGTCAGCTACAGAGATTTTCCTTCCCATTCAGCTCTATTTCCGTTACCAAAATTAATATATTATATACAGAAATTTTGAATATCCATTAAAGTAGATAGCCAACGCATCAAAAAGAAAATGTTCGTCCGGTCACCTATTAGTCAGACTAGGATTATAAGAAGAAGAATAAATTTGAATGTTGCGAATTGTGATATGAAGTATATGCGCCAAATCAGACTTCTTATTGGGTCAAAATTTTCCCAAGCTATCACGAATTTTGATGTATTTTCAGTCCATGATTGTTCTCTGTGCCCCCCCACCCGACCCCCAAAAAAGAACTAGGTTCACCATTCTGTCCCTATCACCCAATCACTGGGAGCTGAATGGTGAATAAAAATAGAGGAGCAACGCGCAGTAGTCTGAACACAGAAAACTAATAACAATTTTGAGTACAGAAGACTAAGAACAAGTCTAAACTAATGCTATGAGAACAATAGACAAATAAGCTAAGGGCAAGCTGCGTCCAAGTTCATGATAGGTAGAGTGCATAATGGCAACGGCAACGGCTTACTTACTGTGAGTTGGCATTCCGCAGACAGCCCATTGAGGCGCCGCTCGCCGTACAAAAGCGCCCAGCATAGGCGACGCCTCTTCCTTCACGAAGTTCCCGACCTTAAAGATGCCGCCCACGGAGAAGTAGGGACCAGACCGGCAGTCCGCCGTCGGTCGCCTCAGACAGAGGAACTGCTGCCGAAAGTTCGAGAGCGCCACGAAGAAGCACCCGACCGGATTGTCTAGAAACCTGAACCGTATGCCCCGCGCATGAAAGAAGTGCGAGGACGCTGGTCGACGTCGACGCTGGAGTTTCTCTGGAGCCTAGTGTGAGGCACCGGGAGGAGAATGGGAATAGCACGTGAGTGAGTACAGCTGGTGACTGACCGCCGATACGTAGTCGTATCGCCGCCGGGTTTTACCACCTGGCCGCCTCCCCGCCTATTGCCCACCGCATGGTTGTAAATCTGTTTGCGATGGAAAACATGTAGGGGAGCGATTGTCCAGCTCTAGGGATACAAATATACTGTGACTTCTGCAAACGTCGTTGCCAAACGCCAAGATGACCCCACCGTGATGGTCCACAAAATGTTCCGAGGTTGCGGACACGATAGATGGCAAGCACAGGCGGGCCCGGAGTCCGGACCACAATTTCATCACTTTCGCAAATGTGAGAGACCAAGAACCGCTGCTCATGATTGTCCACTATTATTTTAGATAAATCATTGTCATTTATTTATTTATATATCTAAGTACAGAAAAAGCACGCGCATACTCTATCAAAACATAGAATGGCCATCGGGGAAGTAGCACTCATATAGCACGAAGAGGTGAGAATAAATTCAAAAACCCACAAAAGTACTAAGCCCTATAAGACAAGGACTATAGGTCCCGGGAGGAGTACCATTAGCATCTAGTTAAAGTATTTGTTTTATGAATTAATAAGACATTATGAATCATGTGTAAGAGGCAATCAGAAGTCCCATTCTAAGTATCCCTATAATTTTGAAAGAAATTATTCTATGTTTTCTTAGAGTGATTACAATAATACAAGATTTGATTAATATTTTCTATCATTATAACACAAATAACAAATATAAGCCCAGTGTAACATCGGTTGTGACATTTCGATCCTTGGAAAATTTTGTTGTTTCCAATCGGCTATAGGAGAATGTGAACTTTAGGAATGCACTTAAATTTTATAAGTTATTAACCATCGAGATGATGACCTTAATGAATAGAAGAATATGGTAAGCTTTATTAACACTATATATGTCTATTGAGGCCATGATGTGGTTGGTTTTGTGGTAGGGTTTGGTAAGAAAATGAATGAGATTAAGGACATAATCGTTGAGGTTCATATATGTCGTGGTCCTCTTAAAATGGTTGTTTCTCAATGAGCCTAAAAGAGAAACCTAATAGAGAAAATGCCTTCTCTAGAGTAATATCCTTTAAAGAATATGGAATAGTGCACTCACTTTTGAGCCAAGATATACACCCCAAATGGGACCATTGGTTTGTCCAAATAGATATCTTTTTTCCTGATTGAAAGGAGATGTGAATAATTCCATATATAAGATGTTGACATTTATCGGCATGCTTCCAAAAAGGTGAAAAAATAGTTTTATTTTTTAGGTCACATGGAGACTTCACTTTTAATATATATATATATATATATATATATATATATATATATATATATATATATATATATATATATATATATATATATATATACACACACATATAGAGAGAGAGAGAGAGAGTCAGGCTAGAATACACTCAAGTGTATTCGGAGCAGAATACACTCAAGTAGTTTTTCATGATGCAATATGTTTTTCAAAAATCTAATCTGTTGATCTTCTTAAACATCTTGTAAATAGCTCATACGCAAAATTTGAGCACATTTGGACATTTATAAGTCATGTTACAAAGACTGCAAAAATTATGCATTTCAAATTAGTTTCGCGTGTCGATTTTGTTGCCCTTAGATGAGTGACTTACACTCATCCAAATGGGCTCAAAATTTGTATGTAGCCTAGCTATAGTATGACGGTGAAGATCAATGGTTTACATTTTGCAAAAAAATAGTCTTGATATGCAAACACACTTGAGTGTATTTGTGCGATCTGTACACTCGAATGTATTCTAGCCTGACTATATATATATATATATATATATATATATATATATATATATATATATATAATGTGTGTGTGTCGCTTTATATTTGTGTTTATGTGACATAATTATGTCATGTGTTGCTTCAATGAGTTTTGCTATAATCTTGTTGGACATACATTGAGGTCTAACATTCCTCATCCACTTAGTTTCTTAGGTTTACATTGCATGGTCTAGTTAACATGATGTATATGTTAACATTCTTAGTTTGACCCCATAAAAAGCATCCGAGAGAACTTGTGATTTTGTTCTCAATTATTTAGTAAGCGTTATACTATGAAGGTGTTCTTAAAAGAGACACATTGATAAGAGTATGTCTACCAACTTTACTTAAAAAATTATTTCCTTCAAGAGGCCAAACTATGAGATATCTTATCAAAAATAGGTTATCAACTGGTTGAATGAAGCTTGTAAGGTATAACGGGAGTCTGGGTGTTTTTGGAATTTGCAAATTATCAAAGTACTATATTTCATTTCATAGTTTGTCATGCATAATCTCGTAAGAGTAGTTTTTCAATGTTTTGTCCATAGATGTATTTGAAAATGCCCAAAATTCTCAAAGTGTCGATAATATTCTCTTCAGGCTTGATAAAGAGTATAGTGCCATCGATGATGATGAATGTCATTATCATATAGATTGATGACTTAGGCAATCGAATTATTTGTCAAACCTGATTTTAACATTGAGGCTAGAATAGATGACATGATGATAAAAAGATTTGGTGAGATAGAGTCGCCTTGAGAAAGGTCGTTTGAGCTCTTTAAATACCCAAAAAGAGATCCATTTGTTATCACCAAGGATTTATCGATGTTGATGCATTAATAGACCCATTCAATCTATTTATCATGAAAAGTGTATCGGTGACGTCCCCAGATTTTGGCTTCTCCATACCCTATTGGGAATGAGAGGTCAGAATTCGAAAACATCATCCAATCCTATCAGAGAGTGATGCGGAAGCATAATACGCATACATGAACATACAACCATAACATACTCAACATTCAACATGAATATTAATTATAACATGAACTATTACATGTTACATTTACACATTGAATAGAAAATTTTACATAAGTCTATGAACATGTACGCTATCTAGGATCTTAGACAATAGGTACAACCTGGACAACTGCTCACTTCTCGTCTTTTATCCCAAGCTAGCTCTGAACCTAAAACATACGTGAAACAACGAATCAACACACAAGGTGTTGTGCACGTGGGTAGAAAGATACATACTAATATGATTGCATAATTGAAATAACTTGAGAAAGAAAGAGTAATAGAAAACATTGTTTAAAGCGATAATCGGGTAAAAATATATTTTTAGATGTCTTTTGATGCATTTGTACTACTAAGTGGTATTGCACTTCACTTTTCCCCGCCCCTTGGGCTATGGGGACTGAGTGCCAACCTTATATTTAGAGGGGAGAGAGAGAGAGATGCCACACTTCATTTTTCCCCGCCCCTTGGGCTATGGGGACCGAGTGCCGACCTTATATTTAGAGGAAGAGAGAGAATTGAGGGAGAGAGAGAGAGAGAGCTTATATCCACTTAGTAGCTACAAACCATCTATACTCTTTGTTGTTCTTATTGACATGGCGAAGATACTACAATCATAGTACATCCAAGCAATATTCTCAAATGAAGACAAGCAATACATCATAGTTATTGCACACAAGAAAACTAGTCATATACTTAGATAAAGCCCACGTACCTAAGTTCAGAGATTCATTAATATCTTTGATCATCTAAACAAACTGGTCAGCACCTGATTAATAACAAATATTCATCATTAATACAAGGTTCACCATTATTAATGGTATTTAGGTCCAAATTAGGGTTTAAGCCAAACCTTGGTTCAAACTGATCTAAACTTGTGTTTGATATGTTTATAATGATCTAGAGGTCATTATTTAGGTCTGGTTCAATTTTCATAATTTTATGTCATCGTTTAATATTTATTATCCATCATATAAGCATTTCACATCTTACACTATAGTACAGATATTAAAGTATTAAAAGGTTTATATTATGTTTCTATATTGTTCTACGCATTTTTCTGAGAATAACGGTACCTTGTTTGTATATTTCTGATCAACAGGTATTTACTACGAATTATTGAAGATCTATAGATTATTACCTCTCTGAGCCAATCGCTGGACGCCACGTGGCTACTAAGGTTGGCGCAGCTCCTTTGCTTGTTGCGGCCGGTTCAGGCTAGGGATTGACCCAACGGTTCACACCTAATCTCCAGCTAGACCATCCGGTCTGGGATTAGTTTGCTGGTCCACCCACTCCCTCTCTCGCGTCCGAGTCCCCAGCGGACTCCCCTTACGCAAAGCCGCCGCCTGACACAGGTTCAGCAGTGTAGGAGGGGGGATCGTGCCTCTTGATCTCTCTCTCGACCATCGTGTTTCTATGGATAGTTCTGGTATCTCCTCCCAGTCGCCTCCGACTAGGTTCAGGTCTCTCGAGTCGCACCCTCATGAGCCCAATGAAGTTGTCGCCGATGGCTATGCTTCAGATCTGCTTCTTGACGATTGGGAGCCAGGTCTGGTTCTACATGAAGCAGAGAGGGTGCCGCCGCATCCATGGCTCCTCGAGGAATTCGGGAAGCAGTTGACTGCAGATCATGGCACCATTGCAGTCTACTAATCTCATGATCTGCGCCCGTGAGCCGTCGTTGATGGTTGTGGCTGTCGTTGTCGGTTGCTTGGGTCCCCAGTGGGACTCTGCCAGAAATGACCACTGCCACCACAGCTAGGGACGCTCCTCCTGCTTGGCCACCATTGTGAGCTCGGACCCAATGCTTATCTACGAGACTTGGTCGTTGTATCCATCTCCTCTTCTGTTTCATAGATGTCCAGCAGCCTCAACATCTAATTCTGGTTTGGGAGGTCGTAGTGGAGAAAGGTAGCAGGACTTCGACAGATGTTTCGTCAGGTCTCAAAGAAGCCTTCTGCATATTTCCATCCATCTCTTTCACCAGCAGAATCCCTTGGACTTGGGGCGATGAGCTTGCCGTCCCTACTGTTGTTGAATCTCAGATCAAATCGGATATCTGATCTAGCTCACTCCTTCCTCTTGAATCACATTCTTCAATGCCATCTACGGAGACCTGTTGCATGTGGCTTTGCTCACATGAGAGAGTGTTCCCGTAAGGTCAGGCTCTGGTAGTGTGACTGAGCAACAGACCTCCAGTGGGAGCTTTCGCCATCGCTCCTCCATCTAAGTCTGAGGGTGTGCTTCTCGCAAAGCTTCAAGCGGAAGGTTGGCTGGATTACTGGAGTGGTGAGGGTCATGGTGTGGTGGCAGCTAGAGATGCCGCAGAGGAGGGAGGTTGATCATCGCACTCCTGCCACCAAAACCTTAGACTGGGGTCGTTCTCCGAGTCCACTAAATGAGGTGCTTACACCTGAATAGTTAGAATGACGATAAGATCTAAGATTTGGGGTGAGTCTGTTGCATGGATTGCGGTGTTGTGGATCTCACTTCCCCGTTGGAAACTCCAACTAATACGTGTTTCACTACTTGGTTGGTGGGTTAGGTTGTGACTAAGTCCTCCACGTAGCTGGGAGGTGGAAGATATTTAAGAGGCCTGCAATCCTCCCTAGTAGGATTGATATTGTGCTACCTCGCCAAGCCATGTGCATTAGCAAGGGGAGATCAGATCCACAAGACATATACGTGTCACAACTACATTCAGTTAAGCTACAAACAATCAAGTATGTGATTCTTGTATCTTCTAGCATAAGGCTTCAATCCGAATGAAATTTGAGCCATGAGTTTTCTCATCATACAAAATCTCTCCTTATTAACCAAAATCCATGATTCGATCATCTAACCTAATTATTTGAATAACCTCATATAAAAGTGTATAATCTTAAATACCATTCATTTATAATCCAATCTAGATTTCACATGTCCAATTCACTTAGCATGGTCTTGATGCATCCCAGGGTTCATTAGACAACCATTCATATTGATATATAATACTTATGGGTGTTTAACAACATATAAAACACACATGAATCCTTGAATTCTATATTGGGTATAAATGTCAATATCAAGGTTATCACATTCACCCCACCTTATTTGGAATTTCGTCCTCGAAATTCAACTAATCTCATCCTTAAGAGGCTATATAAGAGGTCAACTTCATATAAATCATCATTGCTTAGGTTCTAAGACCACCATAGGTGCATGCACTCTAAGTTGTCAGCTTAGGGTCTAGAGATTCTTGGGTGTGTCCAACCCACCATATATATATGTGGAAGCATCACTTAACCATAACATGACATTATGATATCTTAGGATTACATCACCCCTACGGGTACATGTTTTGTTCATACTTTTAATGTTCAGGAGGAATTCATTTATATGCCATGATATTCAGATCGTTCAAATCTAACATCATTAATATGTTTTATGATCAACATCTTACAATGATTTTAGCATTAGAGGAGATTTATCTTCATCCTTGATATTAGATTTTTTTTTAAACTTAAGAAGGGCTTACGTAACATGTTTGACCATTAGGGTTTCACCCTATGGTGTGATATTCATACTCAACTTAGAAGCATATATTGAGAAGGATCAAAGTTACGAACTATATTTCTGATCATATATCTTATGACCCAAAAATATCTTTATATCAAGTTCATGAGTTCAACTTTTTATGTCTTGCATGTATTATGTGAAGGGAAAAAGAGAATATACTAAGTTTATCCCATAATCTCAACATCGTATCTTTCATATTTCATATGAAGGGGAAGATAATATTTTAAAGTCAAACTTATCATGATTTCAATCTTGGGCACTACATGTATGATATAGGGGAAAAATATAGAATAGGTCAAGCTTATACGAGTGACTCCTCATATATAAATCATCTATATAGCTCAAGTGAGGTTTCCATCATCATATATTAAGAAAGAGAAGAAGAAGGGAGAACCTATATTTTGAGTATCTTTTGCACAAAACATCATACTCTCATAACTAGAGTTCATATATTACCTCACTTGCAACTAATGATGAGATTCACAAAATATGTCACTCCAGCTAGGACCTAACTCAGCCAAAGGATTGACTTTATCATATGGGTCATCTACCCATCCTTTTATTTTACCCAATTCTCACCTATAGATTTGAATCATGCATAAGGACTCAACTCAACACTCGAGAGTAATCTAGTATAGGACATTTTTTTAACACATATCTCATATATTGGAGGCTAGGTCCTATGACCTTCTCTCTGTGGGTCTTACTCTTTCTACAGTTCACCACATATCTCATCCTACAACTAGACATCCTCCTTGTATACGAGCTTGAGGCTCATGCACACTCATCTCTATCTTAACTTGGCTTAACTTAAGTAGGAAAAGGGAATGTACTTCCATCATCATGACTTAGCATAGATCCTCTAAGAGTGGATTCAACTTATATACAACTCAAATCTTAATAAGGAAACTTATACCATCATAGATCAACTTAGGTAAGATTCTATATACTTATTTCCTTCATCTTTCTTTTGTCTATCTATCTATCACATAACCTTATGAAGCTCTAGACATCTAATCTATATCTATTCTCTCTTCTAGACTGATGTCACTCCCTTTCACTTAGATTGCGTGAACACTAACTACTCTCCAGTGTGAGGGACACATTTTATATTTACATATATTTCATAAAATATTATATAGTTTTCCTCCGAGAAAAAAAACGTCAGAGAAAACTGTCGAGGCTCGAGCCGATTGGAAAACAAAACCAAATCAGAAAAACTGAGTGTCCCACACACTTTAGATAGTCTAGTGTCATGTCACCTAGTGAAATGGTGAGAACATGGTGTATATTAGTGTAGCTACCCAATGCATATGAGCTCTATATGGAAAGGGTTTCACACACTTATCTAAACCTAGTTCTCGAACATCTAGGTTCTAACTTAGAGGCTAAGTAAAACCTTATTCCTACATAACAACTTACTAAGTTTCTAGGGTTTAAAGTGAAAGGTGAAAATTAGTTTTCATGTTTCATGGTGAGTAATTGTTAGGTGTAGCTGTTGTTCATGCTCTGATACCAACTGTGACGTCCCCGGATTTTGATTTCCCCAAACCCTATTGGGAATGAGATGTCAGAATCCGAAAACATCATCCAATCATATCAGAGAGTGATGCGGACGCATAATGCGCATACATGAACATACAACCATAACATACTCGACATTCAACATGAATATTAATTATAACATGAACTATTACATGTTACATTTACACATTGAATAGAAAATTTTACATAAGTCTATGAACATGTACGCTATCTAGGATCTTAGACAATAGGTACAACCTGGACAACTGCTCAATTCTCGTCTTTTATCCCAAGCTAGCTCTGAACCTAAAACATACGTGAAACAACGAATCAACACACAAGGTGTTGTGCACATGGGTAGAAAGATACATACTAATATGCTTGCATAATTGAAATAACTTTAGAAAGAAAGAGTAATAGAAAACATTGTTTAAAATGATAATCAGGTAAACACATATTTTTAGATGTCTTTTGATGCATTTGTACTACTAAGTGGTGTTGCACTTCACTTTTCCCCACCCCTTGGGCTATGGGGACCGAGTGCCAACCTTATATTTAGAGGGGAGAGAGAGAGATGTCGCACTTCATTTTTCCCCGCCCCTTGGGCTATGGGGACCGAGTGCCGACCTTATATTTAGAGGAAGAGAGAGAATTAAGGGAGAGAGAGATAGCTTATATCCACTTAGTAGCTACAAACCATCTATACTCTTTGTTGTTCTTATTGACATGGCGAAGATACTACAATCATAGTACATCCAAACAATATTCTCAAATAAAGACAAGCAATACATCATAGCTATTGCACACAAGAAAACTAGTCATATACTTAGATAAAGCCCACATACCTGAGTTCAGAGATTCATAAATATCTTTGATCATCTAGACAAACTGGTCAGCACCTGATTAATAACAAATATTCATCATTAATACAAGGTTCACCATTATTAATGGTATTTAGGTCCAAATTAGGGTTTAAGCCAAACCTTGGTTCAAACTGATCTAAACTTGTGTTTGATATTTTTATACTGATCTAGAGGTCATTATTTAGGTCTGGTTCAGTTTTCATAATTTTATGTCATCGTTTAATATTTATTATCCATCATATAAGCATTTCACATCTTACACGATATCACAGATATTAAAGTATTAAAAGGTTGATATTATGTTTCTATATTGTTCTACGCATTTTTTTGAGAATAACGGTACCTTGTTTGTATTTTTCTGATCAACAAGCTATTTACTACGAATTATTGAAGATCTATAGATTATTACCTCTCTGAGCCAATCGCTGGACGCCACGTGGCTACTAAGGTTGGCGCAGCTCCTTTGCTTGCTGCGGCCGGTTCAGGCTAGGGATTGACCCAACAGTTCACACCTAATCTCCAGCTAGACCATCCGGTCTGGGATTAGTTTGCTGGTCCACCCGCTCCCTCTCTCGCGCCCGAGTCCCCAGCGGACTCCCCTTACGCAAAGCCGCCGCCTGACACAAGTTCAGCAGTGTAGGAGGGGGGATCATGCCTCTTGATCTCTCTCTCGACCATGGTGTTTCTATGGATAGCTCTGGTATCTCCTCCCAATCGCCTCTGACTAGGTTCAGGTCTCTCGAGTCGCGCCCTCATGAGCCCAATGAAGCTGCCGCCGATGGCTATGCTTCAGATATGCTTTTCGACGATTGGGAGCCAGGTCTGGTTCTGCACGAAGCAGAGAGGGCGCCGCCGCATCCATGGCTCCTCGAGGAATTCGGGAAGCAGTTGACTACAGATCATGGCACCATCGCAGTCTACTAATCTCAGGATCTGCGCCTGTGAGCCGTCGTTGATGGCTGCCGCTGTCGGTTGCTTGGGTCCCCAGTGGGACTCTGCCGGAAATGACCACCGCCACCACATCTAGGGACTCTCCTCCTACCTGGACGCCATTGTGAGCTCGGACCCAACGCTTATCTATGAGACTTGTCGCTGTATCCATCTCCTCTTCTGTTTCATAGATGTCCAGCAGCCTCGACATCTAATCCTGGTTTGGGAGGTTGCGGTGGAGAAAGGTAGCAGGACTTGACGGATGTTTCGTCAGGTCTCAAAGAAGCCTTCTGCATGTTGCCATCCATCTCTTTCACCAGCAGAATCCCTTGGACTTGGGGCGATGAGCTTGCCATCCCTACTGTTCTTGAATCTCAGATCGAATCCGATATCTGATCTAGCTCACTCCTTCCTCTTGAATCACATTCTTCAATGCCATCTACGGAGACCTGTTGCATGTGGCTTTGCTCACATGAGAGAGTGTTCTCGTAAGGTCAGGCTCTGGTAGTGTGATTGAGCAACAGACCTCCAGTGGGAGCTTTTGCCATCGCTCCTCCATCTAAGTCTGAGGGTGTGCTTCTCGCAAAGCTTGAAGCGGAAGGTTGACTGGATTACTGGAGTGGTGAGGGTCATGGTGTGGTGGCAGCTAGAGATGCCGCAGAGGAGGGAGGCTGATCATCACACTCCTGCCACCAAAACCTTAGACTGGGGTCATTCTCTGAGTCCACTAAACGAGGTGCTTACACCTGAATAGTTAGAATGATGATAAGATCTAAGATTTGGGGTGAGTTTGTTGCATGGATTGCGGTGTTGTGGATCTCACTTCCCCGTTGGAAACTCCAACTAATACGTGTTTCACTGCTTGGTTGGGGGGTTAGGTTCTGACTAAGTCCTCCACGTAGCTGGGAGGTGGAAGATATTTAAGAGGCCTGCAATCCTCCCTAGTAGGATTGATATTGTGCTACCTCACCAAGCCATGTGCATTAGCAAGGGGAGATCAGGTCCATAAGACATATACGTGTCACAACTACATTCAGTTAAGCTACAAACAATCAAGTTATCACGTAATATTTAAATCAATTTTGGTAACTCCAGATTCTTGTATCTTCTAGCATAAGGCTTCAATCCGAATGAAATTTGAGCCATGAGTTTTCTCATCATACAAAACCTCTCCTTATTAACCAAAATCCATGATTCGATCATCTAACCCAATTATTTGAATAACCTCATATAAAAGTGTATAATCTTAAATACCATTCATCTATAATCCAATCTATATTTCACATGTCCAATTCACTTAACATGGTCTTGATGCATCCCAGGGTTCACTAGACAACCATTCATATTGATATATAATACTTATGGGTGTTTAACAACATATAAAACACACATGAATCCTTGAATTCTATATTGGGTATAAATGTCAATATCAAGGTTATCACAGTATCCTTTCCCACATTGTGCTAAATTAGACCAATTCATATTGTCCATGGTGTTTTCAAAATTCAATTTGAGTATAAGAAGGGGTCATTAAATGATAGGAAGAATAAACCACTTTATTGGCCATGGTATAGACATCCTGGATGTTTTTGTCTTTGATAGAAATAGTTTGTAACTTTTTTTATGTTGTTCCTATGCTTTTTGATCCAGTGTTAAGCACTTTGACATGAATTTATACAAATTATTAATCAAATTGATAAGTCTAGACTGTATGATGTCTTACATTCATGATTGGTTGTTGGCAGGTTTGGAGGAGAAGAAACCATGAGGTTTTTGAAAAGATAAAGAAACCTAGAATCTACCTCATCTACCTTATCAACAAGGAGGTGGCTGAGACTAAGATTGCCTGGGAGAACGAATAGAAGGAGAAAAATGGAGACACAGTATATACTGTGGGCTGGAGGAAACCTCAAGTTGACACTCTGAAACTCAATATTGATGCTATGTTTAATAATAACAAATCAAGTATTGTAGTCATCTATCGTGATAGAAAAGGTACATGGTAGGGGGATGGGAAGGAAGATCACAACGGACAGTGTGATGGAAGCGGAGCTCCATGCAATTGAACTTGCAGTCGATGAGAGACAATCCCTAAACTATAGGCACCTAAGCATTGAAATAGATTATAGACTGGAAAAGGAGGCAATTCGAGGTGATGTCGTTGATAATCCAAAACCGGAAAGATGGATAGTTGCTATCAAAAGGAAGTTGAAGAATAATTGGCACTATTCCAGTGTCAAAAGGGGAGGGAACATAGTTGCTTATTCGCTAACCAAATTTCATGAAAAAACTCAAAGTGGTTTCTATTACTATAGAAGACCACCTAGGGATTTGGTTGAGGTCATCAACCTTGAGTCCTGTAATGGTAGTAGTACTCCCAATTTCAATTCTAGTTTGAACAATGTAGAATGTAATGAATCAACTATTTTTTCTACTATGAGAGGGGTGAAATGAATAAAGACCCTCTAACTTATCCAAGATTGTCTGATGTCTGTTATCCAACTTTTTATCAATACAATTTTAGTTTGACATAATATCAACAACATAGAAGAGTTTCCTTTTTCAACGAATGACCACAATAATGCATTAGGAATGACAATACATGTTGATTTTGTCAAATAAAGCACGATGCAAAATATAAACAATCAAAAATTTTGAGTTTGGTAGAGTATTAGTGTTTTATTTGACATAGTAGTTGTCAGTGGTAAGAAGTGACCAACAATTGAGAACAACCAAATACATAACTTCAATCGCTCCTTTTTATGATATTAAATTTTCACCATATTGATCAATAAATATTATAAATTATGTATTTCTTATCTTGAGAAATTACCAAGTAATAAAAGTTATTAATAACTATAAATCAAAGCTTTTCCAAACATTGCATAGGTTCCAAACACATATGTTGCCCATAATCAGTCCTTGATATTATGCATAGCTCATTGTGTTGAGCAACAAATTCCAAAACATTTTTATGTTGCATTTGGGAATCCGGTCAATGGGATTGATGGTGGCTAAATGTTGCATTACTTTGGTAGATTTGGGTTGTGGAATTTATTAAAGTTATGAATTTAACTCATTTTTTGCTAGCAAATTGTTGGCCCTCAAAATAGAATAAACTTGAATGTTATATTTTATTTATGGTATTTTTTGGTGAACCCATGCATGCCTCTTTCTATTCATAACTAAAAGGTAAGGTCTTGCTACAAGGTATAAAAAGAAACAAAGAAAAGGGAAAAAAATATAAAAAGTAACTATCTGTATCTATTAAAATTGATCTCTAAATCTTCTCAGGATCAGTCTCCAGACCCATAAATATTTTGACATTCCTTTCTCTCCATAGGTGATAGCAGAGGAGTCTTGCATCTAGTTTTCTATATTACTCAGATTTAGAAGCTCATTCAGAGAAGTAGCCAATTTTTTAAAGTGATGGTGGAACCTGCACCATATTCCTTTAGACAGACTGCAATCTAAGAACATATGTGAAATGTCTTCTTCATTCCATTCATAGAGGACACATTGTGAATCTATTTGAAAACCAATCCTTTAAGGACATAAATAGTAGATAACCTATTCAATAAACATTTCCACCATATGAAGAAGCATTTTCTAGGAATTCCATCCGACCAGATCCATTTACCCCAAGGAACCGAAGGGTGAATGGATCTACATATATTCCAACCATCTTTGAGCCAAAGAGAGGATTTTTTATTATAAAGAATATAATCTTTTAACCCTATAGGAGGTTGAGATGAAAGAAGGATGGACTTGAGGGCATCAACCCCTTTGAAGTCTGGAATAAGCAAGGAGTTTCCCTTGATACAAACATTCAATTTTCAATTTATACCCTTGCCAAGATGGAACATCAATTGACTATCAACAAGATCAAACAACTTGCGACCCTTAGGAAGCCACGAGTCTCTCCATAGTAGAAAAGTGAAACCATCTCCAGGAGAAAAAGGAAGTATGATTAAGAAGAGCATATCTTTTGTTCAAAAGCCTTTTCCAAATCCAAGACACACTATGACCTTCCTTGATTGACCAAATGGAATAATGTTTGAGGTACTTTTCATGTAACCATCTAAGACAAAAAGATTTTTTGTCACTAGATATGTCCAAAAGATTCTTGATCAAGCCAGCATTGCACCAATCTTTGATAGGTCAAATACCAAGACCTCCTTCAAATATGAGTTTTCAAATAGAACTCCAAGAAATGGTACAAATATGCCTCTTGTCAACAGTATTATTCCAAATAAAATTCATCATCATCTTTTTAAGGTCATCAATAATAGATTTAGGAAAAGGGAAGGTTGAGGACCAAAAAATGTTATAAGTAGAAAGGGTGGATATAACAAGTTCCACTCTCCCTACAAAAGATAAAAGTTTGCTTTTCCAAGAATCAAGCTTGCATCTCACTTTATCTAGAATAAGTGAATACATGTTTTTGGTGATTCTACCAGTAAAAAGGGGGAGACCCAGGTATCGAACAGGCAGGTTACAAGTAGAAATATTCAAAAGATGATCAAGATCAGAATCCTCACAAGACTTATTCAAGAACAACTTGCTCTTCTCATTATTTAATTTTAGGTCAGGACTTCATAAAATTGTTTGAGAGCATAGGCTATAGCTTTTGCATTTTTCTTGTCAGCTTTGATAAAGAGCAAAAGGTCGTCTGTGAAAATAATATGAGAAACTCCATTATTAGTAGAGACAAAATACTAATTAATGAGCTTGTGGAAACGGAAACCTCAATAATTGAAGAGAATCCTTGCATAGTGAAGACAAATAAAAAGGGGGACAGAGGGTCCCCTTGCCTAACCCCATTAGAGGCTTGAAAGGGAATAAAAGGGTAGCGATTAATGAGGACTTGGAAAGAGTTCTAGTTAAAACATTCCTCAATCCATACCAACCAACACTACGGGAACCCCATCTTCATCATAATAAAAAGGATATAATTCCTACAAATAGTGTCAAAAGCTTTGGAAAGACCAGCTTTAACACACATAAGCTTTGGGCCATGAGAATTAGGAAAGGTGATGAGCGTCTCGCTTTCTAGAAGGATAGAATCATTCATAGATCTACCATGAACAAAAACATTTTGGTTCAGATCAATAAGGTCACCAAGAACATTCTTCAATCTATTATCCATGATCTTCGAGATGATCTTGTAGACCAAATTGTAGAGAGAAATAGGTCTGAAGTCCTTTATACTTGAAGCATTGTAAATCTTGGGTATAAGGGTGATAAAGATATGGTTGCACTCTCTAAGAAGCTTTCCATTTTCAAAAAAAAATGACAGTAGTCACATCAGGGCCAATAGTACTCCCAACATTTTTTCATGAAAACAGAGTTAAAACCATCAGAGCCAGGGGCCTTCTCATCACTGGATTTCTTCACAACCATCTCCACCTCCTCTTTAGTAACCCATCTTTTAAGAAGATTGATATTTTTACTAGAGAGATGAGGGAAATTCCAACTTGAGTTCCATTCCACTGGACTATTACTGGTAGAATTGAAAATAGACTTGAAGTGATTCACAATAGTATCTTCAATGATATCCATGTCATAAGTGATTTGATCATCAATAGAAAAAAAGTTAATACTATTACATATTGTTTTTGTTTCAAGAGAAGCATAAAAAAAATTGAGTTCCTGTCACCAACTTTTAGCCATTGAATTCTTGATTTTTTTCTTAAGAAAATCTCTTCTTCCTTTTTAGCTTTAATGGCCTTTTTCCTAGCAGAAATCAGACTGTGTTGAAGATCAGGATCCCTCATATTACTGTCAATCTTACATTACAAATTGAAAACCTCTGCTTCAAAAAGGCTTGCATTGGAGAGGTATTTGAGAACTTTCTTAATATTCTAAATGATTAAATCCTCTCTAAGATCATTTAACTTACTGTAGACTCAAAACGTAGGGCACCAGAGTAACCACTTTTCTTCTATGTACATCTTTAACAATGTCTAAGAAACCATCCTCATTTATCTAGTTATTAATGAATCAAAAATGAGATTTTTTTTCTTCTTTTTGAAGCTAGTTAAATGGAGGGAGATTAGATGATGATCACTGATAAAGGATTTAATGACTTCACCCTAAGCATTATGGAAGATATCTAAGAAAGCAATGTTGGAGAAAATATGGTCAATATCGGAGAAGGTATTGTTGCCTTTCTTGCTTCGACTAACCCAAGTAAAAAATTGACCTTTTGTGGTAACTTCAAGCAAACCAGTATCAAAGATAGCCTTGTTGAAGTCCTTAATAATTTTAACAAAAGGGGGATGCTTACCCAATCTTTAGCATTAAGCCTAACAGCGTTGAAGTCCCCTAAAATGCACCAAGGTAATTTCAAACCTGAGCTGATAGAGAGCAAACCATCCCAGAGATTTGATCTATTGTTATCAACATTTGCACCATAGACAGTAAAGAAGAGGAAAGCTTGATCATTAAGAGCAGCACCGCAGTGCAGGATTTGGTCATTTACCCATAAATTTTGAACATTTATGGTATTTGATAAGAGTGGGTGTGTTTTTGACCAATTTTGAGGCCCGCTTGAATTTGGACGTCTCTCAAACCAATAAAAAATGTACACAATTAAACTCAAGAATACTAACCAACACAATACAACACACCTTTTGTTGTAGTGTTGTCATGTTTGTCCAACACCACAATAAGAAGGTATAATGCACCTCTTGGAAAGGTGTTACATCCAATCGTGCATATTTTGGTGATGACAAGCAAAAAAATGAAATCATGAAACAACTAACACACAACCTAATTTATAACCAAGAAAATGTATTGTAGACCACCGATGTGTAGGCATTTTTCTCTTCTTACAAACTGCTCTAAACATTGACCAGGCAAACATCACCAATGACTTTACAATTTCTCTTAATATTGCCTCTATAAATGCAAACACATCACCGAATAGAACATTGCATTCAGCAATCAAGCCTTTGGCACATCATCTATCATGTTTTCCAAGGTTAGTTGTCATTGCCGGATCATTGGCAAATGCTTTGTCAAACACCACAAATTATGTTTGGCATAGCATTTGCAATTTTTCTATTTATCACATTGGTCTAGATGGATATAGTCTTTGTTTGGCAGTGCGTAATTTGAAATGTTAGTCATTCATCTGTTATGAGACATTGTGTAAATTGGTCCAATGGACAAATCATAGTTGAGTGATCGCAACAACAATGTGGAAAGCATATAAAATTTTAATGGTTGTCAATCTTGTGTTTTAGGACATTTTTGGTTGTCAATATTTGACCTTTGATCTTCCCTCACTATTGTATTTATAGTAAACACATTATCAAATGTTGTCATAGACTATAGAGGATTTATCAAGAGAAAACAAGTCCTCCCAAATGGCATGAGCGATACCTTATCTCATTTTTTTTGTATTGCATGACCAGCTAGCACTTGTATGTGTTATATTCAAATCATATTTTCAGTTGTATTTCAAACCTCTCAGCTATCTTTAGTCCAACATTACTCTCTTATATAGTGAGAGGGATCTACTTTAGTGGGATTGAAGACCAAAGGCTTGTGTACCCTTTTTGGGGCTTTTAAATTTAAGGCTGATTGGGATTGTGTGTGCTTAGGGTTTTGATGAATAAAAAACACACAAACATATACCTCGCCAAGCCACGCTTGACCCAATTCATGCGTGCGAGTTTATATTTTTATCAGGCAAAATTCTTTTTATTTAATTTAATTTAAATAATATTTAATTTTTGGTGTTTGAAAATCTAAAGATGCACAATTTTACATTCCTTAATTGCCTTAGAAAGGCAATTGCCTTGAGTCATCCAAGCAATAATTCTCTTTGAATAAATCTTGTAGCCTATTTTGATCCACGTTTCTTAACCTTTGATTGTCTAGTTTGAGTCCATTTAGTTCATGTTTGGTTGCACTCAACGAATTATTTTTTGACAACCTTTTATCAATTATTTTAGAGGGAAAAATGACAATCTTGGGCGCCTATATATGGTTTTTGTCCATCTATAGAATGGACATATTTCACCATTTATAAACACTAATAAGACATCCAAAAATATACTAAGAATAGTTTAGTGTGATAAATTTGATGTGTGTGACTTTGTTCTTTGTTGTGTGTTGTTTTTAGTTATTGTGTGTGGCCACCACCACCTTGCCATCAACACATTACATTATGTTCTTCTAACTCATTTTTTTTACTTCTTTTCCACATGCTACTATCCATTTTTGTGCATATGAGTTTGATTATTACATAGTGTTTTTTTAGCAAAGTACGAGGGCCAACAGGCTATTTGACACTACTCTCTTGATTGCATGGGGAGGCATTACTAAGAGCTGGGGATGATTGAATCTAGGAGGTAAACCACTGATTAAGCTTGTGCATAGGAGTGATAGATTTTGTCTTCACGATAGTAACCTTCCCAACATGCCTTCACCCATAGGTTCTTATGAATTATTTATCTTTGTTCTTTATTTCGGTCAGATTATATGTTGTCTTAAACTAGTAAAAGATTGTTAAACAATAACTAGAAAATCAAAATACCTCCAATATTGGTGAAGACAAAATTATTGTTTTAGTTATTGCTTCTTTGTTGTTGATATGATTATTAGGGTTTACATAATGTGGATCCTAGAACCATGATGACCATGGAAGACATATCTAGTCTCAGGCCTAAAAAATCATGAGGTCATATTTTTGTTGTTAGCAACAAAAGATGAAATTATGATCACTTCCTTAGGTTTTGGTTTTTTCTATCATACCACTTGAGGAATGTGAACAATCTGGTAATTCCTTTCCTAATTTTATTGATGCCCTGACTACATCATATATTTATCCATCTTCTCCTGCCAAGATAACCAAAGAAATAGATAATCTTTGTCATGGTAGGATCTTTTCCTCTCTTTCCAATGAGCTTTATAACATATACTACAAACAACCTTCTTCTTTTTGTTCGGTCTAGGGCTCTAGAGGGTGGGGGTGAATGGAGATTCAAAATTCTCACAAGATAAGTTTGACCTTAAAATTATATCAATCAAAACCAATAGCTTAAGAACAATTTGAAGTCCTATATAAGCAAGCATAGCAAGGATGAGAGAAATTGAAACATGCACTTAGACAAGGTGGTTTAGAGTGGTTCTAATCTCCAAACTAGGAGATAGTCGATCCACTACCTAGAGAGGTCAACCTCTAGGACTTTGCAATCCATGTATACTTATATTCATTCATAAGAGATACAAGGAGACCACCATACATCTAAGGACTTGTCTACTCAAGACAAGAGTCTTCCACCTACACAAGGACTTACCCACTTGATCAAGATGTCTTTAGCCTTCAACAAGGATGGACTTGCATCAAGTCTGAGACCTTGAAGGATTTACCCACTCTTCTTGAATCTTGGCCTTGCCCTTCTCCGTCACCTGGAGAAGATCTTTACCTCTTCTTTAACCTTAAAGAAGACGAACACCAACTTCACCTTCACTCGGAGTAGCTTGCTTCAATCTTTGCACTTTGAGAAAGGGGGTAGAGAAGATGGAAGGAATGAGATCTTTACAAGGGCATGAAGGTATCTCTCTTACAACTTGCCTAACTCACTCATAATCATGAAATGATTTGTAAATATGAGAGAGAGAAAGGGGCTCAAGGTTGCAACACACTCAACTATAGCAAGGACTTAGAATAGCATGAATGAGCAAACTTAGAATAAACTTCAAGGGGTCCTATTTATAACTACGGGTGTTCCCTCGAGTGTGGGATCACTTAAGGACAAAATATATCCGTTTTCCATGTTACAATGGATCTATTTTGACTCACAACAACTCTCCAACTATTATAATCACTTTTTCTGTATTTTTCGTACAATACATTCAGTCGAGTTTCAACAAAGGTAATTTGACCGATCCACTAAGTGACAAAGCCAATTTTCAAACTATCGGTCAAGTTTGTTCTAGAAAACTTAATGATGAGTCAAAATAAGTTTCGCTTAGTTGATCGATCGGTTGAGTTTTGTGAGTGTGCAACTCAACCAATTGGTCATCTTTAGAAAATCCATCACTGGATCGGTCGAGTTTCCAATTCGACCGATAAACAGCATGTGAAAATTTTTCTAATTTGACTTTTGAGTGACTAAACAATGGAATTAAATGTCCCTAATTTTTTATCATCTTAGTTACAAGTCATATCATCAATACAAGTGATTACAAAATTAATCTCAGGTCATTTGGAGTGATTTCCCAAAACGCACACTTGCATTGCTTTTGACTTGAACTTGGACAAGCTAGGGCTTGTGTAATTTGATCCTTTTCATGTACTTTAAGCCTAAAATCAATCTTGAACAAACATATTAGATACATAGGAATGAAATGGTTAAGTCATTATCAAAATATGGGCAATGTATAACTCTCAAGTTGACAATCTCCCCCTTTTTGACAATGACAAATCATTCCTCAATCATATTGAAAAGGATATGTAAAAGTTATACCTTTGCCTTGTGAATTGCAGGGGGATTCATGATTTGAAAAATGTGAATTGGTCCCCCTCAATCTATGCTTACTCTTACCTACATAGATAGTCTTTCTACACAAAACAATATAACATGTATAGTATATGGTCCTTTAGCAAGTCACATGATAAAGCATATAATGAACAAGAAAAGGATCACATAAGAAATAAAAGAAATATGGTTGAGCTTCAAAACATTAAACTTCTCTCCCCCTTTTGACATTATCAAAAAGAAAGGGGGTAGAAGAACAAAAAAAAGGTCTTCTCCAAGCACAACCAGACATACATCCTCAACAGAAAACATGCAATCTCAAACCATACACCAAATAGAGATGAGAGAGAAACAAGCAATCAAAATATGGTAAACATGGCACCAAATCATGAGATATAGTAAATCAAAGAGTAAGTGTACATAGGATTAAGATTACAACACATAGAGCATGTCCTCAAAAGCAAATACAAGTCAAAATGATGAAACCACCATGATGATAAATACTACATCTTAGATAATGTACCCAGATGTTTGTAGTACAAAATAGTCTAGGAAGATATATATGATCGACATCTACAACCTAAAAACTAAAACATCTAAACATCTAGGTCATCTATGTCCACAACATCATCATCACCATCATCAGTAGAGGCTTTTGGCTCATAGTCATCATCTCTGTCTGAAGGTGCAACAGAGACAACAACATCACCTTCATCACCAGAACCATCAGTGGAGCCATATGAACCATCATCACCATTGTGACTTATGTTACCAAACATCGATTAAGACAAACGCGGAAGCGATCGTTAGCAGCGAAATTACTGAAAATCACTAAAAATTAAAACTTTTTGCACTAAGATCCACAAACTATAAAACTATTTCATAAAGAACCAAAGTAAGTTATTTACATTTTGATACATCAGTACATCTCTGTATCATCTCATCTCGAGAGTCATAAACATTGACTAGCCTGTTAAACTGTACATGAGCAGTATACAAAAATCTCGAGGCTTCAAGCCAAAAATCTCAGATCTATATCAACCATCTACTGACTCCTAGGACCTGAGAGTACAGAGATGACACATAGGACTCTCTATATACAGAACCTAACAGACAGTGCCTCCATCTGAAGATCACTGTTGTCCTTGTTGTTGTTGTTGTTACTGTTGTGGCTGTTGTTGTTGCTGCTCACCCACTGAAGGGTTTCTTCTTCCTCGGCGTCTACCTAAAAAGTTGAATCCCACGGGGGGTGAGACAATTGAAAATTATCCCAGTGAGAGATATAACTCTCCGCCAAAAACATTGTTATTGCAGATAATAGAATAACACTGAGCAGTAGAATTATAAATATCCAACAGTAGGTACTTCATTGAATAAGCTAAGTAAAGCAATATTCTCTATACAGTTCAATTCTAGTTATAACTTGATTAAGCAACAAGTCATTAATTCAATAAGGAATATGAAGAACATGTATATCATTTATCCAACTAGGACATAATAGACAATGTATCATCAATCATTGATTATCATAATTCAACCCTAAGCAAATATGCTACACGGCTGATTACATTTTACAATCATACTTATACCCTGAGAAGATGAGGTATACCGCTCATACTCCAACCGACCATTGCAAAATCGAAATCGAAATCGCTACCATACATAGGTCAATAGAAGAGCCGGATTTCTATGACCTCATCCTCCTCATACAATAAGCGGAACAACATACATGACATCTTGTGTCTCTGCCATTTATATAGCTTTCCGGGGTATATTGGCAACTTCACTATTAGAGTTACAGTGGCATGTTGTACTCTCTTCGCAATCACGAGATTTCTTATTTATCTCACCTCGATTCGACATTAACATCATCATCGGGAGATTAGTGGTACATCATCTCGGCATATACATATAATGAAGGATTGAGAGATTTAATGTTTATCTCACATCAATTCTTCCATTAGGGCGTAAGGATATTCGCGCCCATTACCCCCACATACTCAAAAGTATGCTCTCCAGGAGTTCCCTTAGGAAATCCTGTTTCACCATCACCAAACTACTGACGATGATGGATCTATGGTCATGGCTCTACATGATATCATTTCACTTGATTATTTAAGTACATTACATCATTCTTTTAGCATCAGGCATGTTTTCAAACATAAACCTTTACAACAATTACTATAAAGAATGAGTACTATTTCTATCAAGTTCATCTCAAAGCTTTAATAGCTTTGGGAATTCAATCCCTTATCATCTCATCATCATGATTCAAGAATATGGGTATTCAAACCCTTAGAACATCAATATACTTGTTACCACTTAAACATGTAACATAATGCCATCAAGTCATTTGACAGTGTAAACATGATAATTGCAATGCAGGTATTTCACATGGCTCTTACAACTTATTAATCTCTTTTGTTACCTCTCACTAGGCAACATAGCATATCATTGCTTACAAAGCTCATAAAGTACTTTCAATCAACAAAGCATCATAGCTCATACCTGGATATGTTCAATATATCATAAAACCTACATTATTAGTACATATGATAATAGGCACATCAATTTCATATCAGCACAATGTAAAACAACTATATTATCTTTAATCAAGGAATACACCAATATGCCCTTACTAGGGTTAGGGTTTCCCTTTTCAATTCAATTATGGTTAATCATCCCCTTAGCTCAATTAGGATTAATGACTCATCATTTCATTATCCAACCTTAGAGCTTCATGCTATAAAGTATAACCCAGAATTAGGGTTTCACACTTTCATTTACTTTCTTTAGAATTAGGGTTTACTATTCACATTACATCACCCTTGATTAGGGTTTATAACCAATAACCTATAATTAGGGTTTACTATTCACATTACATCACCCTAGATTAGGGTTTACTATTCACATTACATCACCCTAGATTAGGGTTTACTATTCACCCCAAGTAGGAGTGAACATCAAAGTACCCTGAATTAGGGTTTCTCATGTCATCACTATGAATTAAGATCATACCATCATCATGTATTTGGATTTCACCTAGAAATGCCCTCAATTAGGGTTATGATTCATTAACCTTCATAATTAGGGTTTCATGATCTCACTATGAAGGATCATACCCTAATTAGACATTCATCCTTAATGAGAGTCCATTACATAATTAACATTCATGTAGGGAGTCTTCTCTCTCATCTTCTCTAAGATGATGCTTACATCAGCCTTGATTAAGCTAAGTCAACTCAACTTGAGAGAAGAATTGACATCATGGATTATGTCATTATCACCATGATCATTAAAGCTTAATTATTCAAAGGGTAATAATCACCTTATCTCATTAAGATTCAATTACTATAATCATCTTTGATTACATCATGTATTGATCATTTAATCAATCTGTCCTTTAACCACTTTAAGTACCCATGCAGTTTTGGTTAGTTATCCACCAAACGGTCTTGGCCACTTAGACCCCAAACGGTCTTGACCAAATCAGACCTCAAACGGTCTTGCTCAATAAACCTCCAAACGGTCTTGGTTACATACTTGAAACTGTTTGGTAAAGTTGAGGTTGAAACCGTTTGCCAAAGGTGACCCTTGAAACCGTTTGCTAAAGGTGACCTTCAAGATCGTTTGCAAAAGGTGACCTTCAAGATCGTTTGCTAAAGGTGACCTTCAAAATCGTTTGCTAAAGGTGACCTTCAAGATTGTTTTCTAAAGGTGACCTTCAAGATCGTTTGCTAAAGGTGACCTTCAAGATCGTTTGCTAAAGGTGACCTTCAAGATCGTTTCCTAAAGTTGGTCACTTGAAACCGTTTGCTAAAGTACCTTTTCGAAACAGCATGAACTCAACTGGTTTGGGATCGTTTGGTCCCAAATGGTCTTGAGAACATTTGGTTCCAAACGGTCTTGAGACCGTTTGGACTCAAACGGACTTCAGACCGTTTGGTCCAAACCTCCTCAAAACCGCATGGACCAAATATGGTCTCAACCAATCAAGTTGAATTAGGGTTTCCAATGTTGATTCCTTTAATCATTGAATTCATGTAACCAATCATCAATTGGACCTATCATAATACTTCAATTGAGTTAAATAGGTCAACCTTCAAATGATTTGACCCTCAATTGGTCATCAATTAGGGTTTGAATCAATTGGATTAGGGTTTGGAATCGATGATCCTTCAACATTAATCAATGTGTAACTAATTACTTTGAAACTATTGGACCATCATCCAAATTGAACATGACCTGACCCCAAACGGTCTTGAGGTCGTTTGGATGACCTCCAAATGGTATTGAGACCATTTTCCCATGTCAACATCAAAATCCAAGTCAACCAATTAGGGTTTGGATCATTGGATTGATCACCAAACCAGCAATTGATTACACTTCAACTTAATATCTTTGGATATTCAATTGCTCAACCATACCTAACCCTAGGCCTCCAAACGGTCTTGAGTGATCACCAAATGGTCTTGAGACCGTTTGGGTCAATCAACCCAAGTTTCACACTCAATCAAATTGGAAAACAACACTTAACCCGATTAGGGTTTTGGTGATTGTTGGACCTTCAACTCATGAACCAATTAGAGTTAATCAATTATAATGGGTGGATCATTAACCTAGATCATTATGAAAAAATTCCCAAATGGTCAAATCTGGTCAACATTACCAAACGGTTTGAAATCGTTTCCCTCCATGCGGTTTGATGAAACTGTTTCATTCCAAACGATTTGAAACGGTTTGCTCCTAAACGGTTTGGGAAACCATTTGAGCAACTAAGGAGACCGTTTGACCTGGGATTTTTCTTGGATAAACATCTAAGATGATGTCAGCATCTTCTTCCTCCATTTAACCAAGAACTATTGCTGTTCTTCATGAAAACGTCAGCAATGAATCACAAGTATACCAAAAAGAAGAAAATAACCAACGATGATTGAAGAAAGGAGTGCAATACTAATGTTTAAGGGTTTTAGTTATAAAACCCACCTCTAGAACTGATCCCAAGCTCCAAGCTCCACAGATCTAATGGTGGATGAAGTTCCAACAGCTGTCCAAGCTTCGTCATTGAGCTTTTGGATGAACAAGATGGCTAGGATTGGAAATCGGTAAAGAAAACCAATAATCAAGCATTGCTTTAGGGTTTTCACCACGAATCCGAGGTAGAAGATGATAAAAACTTACCAACAGGTTGTGGTCATCTTTCTCCTACTCCTGATCTCTTCCTTGGTCGGCCAAAGCAAAGATGGGAAGAGGAAACTAAGGAAACAATCCTTATGTGTATTGGAAAAAGGACATGTATAAGGGATTTTCAAGGAAAGAGAAAATGGGTTATTTTCTTTTAATTCCAAAATAATTTATATCAAATTCCCCTCCATTTCTTGGTCACGAAACCATATTAATTATATTGCAAAACCTCTTCATTACCCAAGAATTAATGGAAAAGAAATTAAGCACCTTAAAGAGTTTTATATTAATATCCATCCTTTTAGTGGATATTACTTTTTATTATGATAATGTGAGTGGCTTCCACTCAACCAAGATCTTTTTGTGCCCAAGAAAGGCACAAGATCGTCCAACACTATTGCAAACACATCCTTCAACTTTTGGTTAAAGGACTCCTCAATTAATTTATTTCTTTTTGCATTAAATTAAATTAAAGTTCCATTTATGCTTAAATCTTGATTATTTTAATGTCAAGATTCTCTCTCCTCCAAGATAATTCAAATGAGGCGCCCCTCTCATTTTATTTGCTCTAATTGATATCAAGAAACATGAGAGACCCTCTAGAGGTGGTATTTTGCATATTGAACCCTAGGTTTTGGGTAATTTGCACATTACACCAAAACTAGGTTTTAATGCACAAGGGTTGCTCTACAAGCTTTATCTTGGTGCCCAAGCTTGTGGAAACCATACCACTACATCATATTAATTCTTATGATGTCTCTTCATCAAAGGAACATCTTATAATGTGAAATTTGCAATTAAACCCTCAACTTGGGTAATTTGCACTTTAGTCCAATTTTAACAAAATAATGTTCCAACATTATTCAAAAGGACTGAAATTGAAATATAAGTTCCTCAAAAGCCTTAATTACTTTTAAAAAGATAAGAGCAAGCATCTAATAAACTTTATTAGGCAAAATACCTAGGGTTAGTACATAACCCAGGTTAGGGATGTTACAAATTATCCACCCCTTATAAGGATTTTGTCCCCGAAATCATTAATAAAACATTAAGAGAAAAGAGTAGGGTATTTCCTCCTCATCTCTTCCTCTAGTTCCCATGTAGCTTCTTCAACTCCGCGGTGATTCCAGAGGACTTTTACAAGACTAATGTCTTTCTTTTTTAGCTTCTTGATCCTTTTATCAAGAATCAACATAGGTCCTTCAACATAGGATATATCATCATTCAATTCTACTTCCATAGGCTGTAGAATTGATTCTGTGTCAAGATGACATTTCCTTAGCATGGAAATGTGGAACACTGGGTGCAACTTTTGTAGCTCAGGTGGTAACTCCAGCTTATAAGCTACCTTTCCAATCCGTTCAATGATTGGATAAGGCCCCATAAATCTAGGAGCTAACTTTCCTTTCCTCCCAAACCTAAGAACTCCCTTCCAAGGTGAGACCTTGAGGTACACTCTGTCTCCAACTTGGAATTCTAAAGGTCTACAACACTTATCAGCGTAAGATTTCTGCCTATCTTGTGCAGTCTTTAATTGTTGTTGTATTATTTTAATATTCTCAGTGGTCTACTGCACAAGATCAGGACCCAAAAGTTTATATTCACCAGTTTCATACCAACATAGGGGAGATCTACAATGTCTACCATACAAAGCTTCATAAGGTGCCATGTCGATACTGTGTTGATAGCTATTGTTGTAGGAAAACTCTATGAAGCTTAGATGCAGATCTCAACTTCCTGTAAACTGGAGGACACATGCCCTAAGCAAATCCTCCAAGGTTTGTATAGTCCTTTCTGATTGTCCATCAGTCTGAGGATGAAAGGTTGTACTAAACCTTAATTGTGTGCCTAAGGCTTTATGAAGTCGCTCCCAAAAATGACTCGTAAACTGGGGACCTCTGTCAGAAACAATGGTAACTGGGACCCCATGCAGCCGCACTATGTCATCTACATATAACTGTGCCAGCTTCTCGGCAGAATAGGTTGTTTTAACAGGTACAAAATGTGTTGTATTTGTCAACCTATCAACTATTACCCAAATCGAATCATGACCTTTGGCTGTTCTGGGTAAACCAACCACAAAATCCATGGTTACATGATCCCACTTCCACTGTGGTATGGGCAAAGGCTGCATTGTTCCTGCGGGCTTTTGGTGTTCAGCTTTAACTTGCTGACACACTAGACACCGCATAACAAACTCATCAACATCCTTCTTCAAACCAGGCCACCAATACATATCTTTTAAGTTATGATACATCTTGATGCTTCCTGGATGCATATCATACATTGAAGAATGAGCTTCTTCCAGGACTAACTTCCTTAAGTTATCCACATCTGGTACTATCATCCTACCATGATAACAGGCTACCTGATCATCTAAGTCATGGAAACCATCTCGTTTCTCACTACCATACTCTGATCTAATCTGCTAAACTATAACATCATCTTGCTGAGCCTCCTTAATCTGCTGTCTCAGAGTAGGTTTTTGTGCATCTCAGCTAACAACTCAGATAATAATGATACTTTTAACTGTACATTGTCTTGCCTTAAAGAGATAAGCATATCCCTTCTAGAGCACACCAAAGAATTCAGCTGTGCTCTGTCTAGAGCTGGTGTTGCTGATTTCCTACTTAAAGCATCAACAACCACATTTGCCTTCCCTGGATGATAATCAATTGTACAATCGTAGTCCTTGATTAACTCCATCCAGCGGCGTTGCCTCATGTTAAGTTCATGCTGAGAGAAGATGTACTTTAGGTTCTTATGGTCTGTGAAAATCTGGAATGTCTCTCCATAGAGGTAATGTCTCCAGATCTTCAAAGCATGGACTACAACAGCTAGTTCTAGATCGCGTGTCAGATAATTCTCCTCATGTTTCTTAAGCTGTCGGGAAGCAAAAGAAATCACTTGTTTATTCTGCATTAACACACATCCTAGTCCATTCTTAGAGGCATCACAGAAAACTATATACCCTTTCCCTTGTTCAAGTAACACTAGCACAGGTGCACTTGTCAACCTTTCCTTCAACAAATGGAATGATTGTTGACACTTGTCATTCCAGGCAAAAGGAACATCCTTTCTGGTCAACTTAGTCAAGGGTAAAGCTATAGAACTGAAGTTCTTAATGAACCTCCTGTAATAGCATGGAAACCCTAAGAAACTGCGAATATCCGTCGGTGTCTTTGGCTGCTCCCATTGCAGGACAAATTCTACCTTTTTAGGGTCAACATGTATACCTAAAGAAGATATTACGTGTCCAAGAAAAGAAACTTCTGGTAACTAGAACTCACACTTGCTAAACTTAACATATAACTTATGCTCTCTTAGCAAAGTTAGAGCCTGACGAAGATGCTGATCATGCTGTTGAGCATCTCTACTGTAGATCAGGATGTCATCTATGAAGACAACTATGCAATGATCAAGAAAAGGTCGAAAGATTCTATTCATGAGTTCCATAAATGCAGCTGGTGCATTGGTTAGTCCAAACGACATAACTGTGAACTCATAGTGACCATACCTTATCCTAAAGGCAGACTTAGGTATGTCACCCTCCTTAATACGCAGCTGATGATATCCCGACCTCAAATCTATCTTTGAGAAGACAATTGCACCACACAACTGATCAAAGAGATCATCAATCCTTGGAAAAGGATACTTATTCTTTATAGTTACTTTATTTAATTGTCTGTAATCAATGCATAACCGCATCGACCCATCCTTCTTTTTAACAAAGAGGACTGGAGCACCCCAGGGTGAAGTGCTTGGTCGGATAAAACCCTTCTCAAGCAACTCTTGCAGTTGTTTCTTGATTTCTTCCATCTCAGTAGGCGCCATCCTATACAGTGTTTGTGCTATTGGCTGCGTGCCCGGGATTAGATTAATCTCAAAATCAATCTCTCGGGACGGAGGTACGCTTGGAAGTTCTTTAGGAAATACATCTTCAAATTCCCTGACTACATGAACTTCAACAGGATTAGAACTCTCCATGGTGGTATCTACCACATGTGCCAAGAATGCATAACATCCTCGCCTCATTAGCTTCTCAGCTACCATAGCTGACACAAGGTAGGTTGGAAGCATCTTTCTATCTTCTTGAAAGATCCATGTGTCACTTTCATCTATGAACACAACCTGTTTGGACTCACAATCCAAGACAACCTTATACCTTTCTAAGGTATCCATCCCAAGGATTATATCAAACTTGTGCATCTCAAGTGGTATAAGATCCACTTGAATGTGATGCTAAAAAAAGAAAAGAATGCAGGGAGAACACACCTCCCGCAACACAACAGATCCCATCAAAGGAGTTTCTAACAACATACTATCTGCTTTATGACTTGTAGTCATGTTGCAGTCATGAATCACTCTTCGAGTGATAAAGGAATGCGTAGCACCCGGATCAATTAAAACATATACGATGTAGGATGTAGACATATCAGAATAAAATAGCTTCATCTGACTTGTCACAACCTGAGGGTTGATCACTGCATCAGGGGGATTCATTGCATAGAATCTCGTCATTGCTTATGGTTGATTTGGTGCTCGATGACTGGGTGCTGATGATCCAGCTTGGGATGCTTGTCCACGTCCTCTAGCGCCACCTAGAAACTGTCTCCTTTGAGAACCTTGCTGACTCTGCCTTTGAGGTTGAGTCACACTTGCCTCTCGGGCTCTACAATCCTTCATCAGATGTCCCATCTTTCCACATATGAAACAACTTCTGATCCCTGGCTGTGGTATGGATGGTCCTATAACCAACACAGATGCTGAGCTACGAGCTCCTTCTGGTGGTAAACTTCATCCTCTACCCCTATTTTATGTCCACTGCGTCTGGGTACTAAATCTAGGTGGTGGTGTAGGCATGGAAAACCTCAGTTTCTTGAAACCTTTGGATGAGGATCCTTGGAAGTGGGGATACACCTTCTTATTCTTGGTCTGTCGCTTCTCCGTCACATACCTCTCTATCCTTCTGACAGACTCCACAAAAGTAGCAAATCTTTCCCTATTCTCCAGAGCAGACACAGGGGTGGTCAATTCAGCGTTTAATCCCTTCTCAAAACGCTGAATCTGATCTTCATCTGTAGTTGACATATGCGGACAGAACCGCAAAAGCTCCATGAACCTAGCCTCGTACTCGCTAATGTTCATTGGTCCTTGTCTTAACCTCTCACACTGAGAGATTTTCTCATCCAAGAACGTCTTAGGAAAGTATCTATTGAAAAATTCTCGTCGAAATACTTCCCATTCAATTTCCACACCTGGCATTTTCCCTTCCTCTATGGTCCACCAGTGACCAACACTCCCCTTAAGAAGGTACACAGCATGTCTAACCTTCTCAGCTTCTGGGATGTTCAGGATTCTAAAGGCCTTCTCTAACTCGGTTAGCCACATGTCAGCATCTGTTGGGTCAACTGTCCCAGCATATTTCGTAGCTCCAACCCGACATAGTCATTCAAACATCTTACCGGCTCCCTATCTTTCTTGAGGGGTAGGTGCCCTAGGTGCAGGTATGGGCATTCTATTAGTCATGTGTGTCATGGCAGCCATAAACTGCCCGAACATGTCTTGGAAGGCTGGGTTCCCCATGTCAGCTTGATTGAACTGGGGTGGTTCAGGCATAGGTTCCTCCCTTTCTTGGTCTCTTGCACTTCCTCCGCGTGTAGTGACACTACTTTCAGCAACATGTTCATCATGTGATCCAGACATCTTTAGTTTTCTCTTCTCCTCCTATATGAGCAGAAGACACTATCAGATAGACTGGAAGACACTAGAACAGACTCAACAACCTTATTCCTATGTCTCTGTAGACTCAGCGAACCTAGAGCTCTGATACCACTAAATTGTAATGTATGTTACCAAACATCGATTAAGACAAACGCGGAAGCGATCGTTAGCAGTGGAATTACTGAAAATCACTAAAAATTAAAACTTTTTGCACTAAGATCCACAAACTGTAAAACTCTTTCATAAAGAACCAAAGTAAGTTATTTACATTCTGATACATCAGTACATCTCTGTATCATCTCATCTCGAGAGTCATAAACATTGACTGCCCTGTTAAACTGTACATGAGCAGTATACAAAAATCTCGAGGCTTCAAGCCAAAAATCTCAGATCTATATCCACCATCTACTGACTCCTAGGACCTGAGAGTACAGAGATGACACATAGGACTCTCTATATACAGAACCTAATAGACAGTGTCTCCACCTGAAGATCACTATTGTCCTTATTGTTGTTGTTGCTGCTGCTATGGTTGTTGTTGTTGCTGCTCACCCACTGAAGGGTTTCTTCTTCCTCGGCGTCTACCTAAAAAGTTGAATCCAACAGGGGTGAGACAATTGAAAATTGTCCCAGTGAGAGATATAACTCTCCGCCAGAAACATTGTTATTGCAGATAATAGAATAACACTGAGCAGTAAAATTATAAATATCCAACATCAGGTACTTCATTGAATAAGCTAAGTAAAGCAGTATTCTCTATACAGTTCAATTCCAGTTATAACTTGATTAAGCAACAAGTCATTAATTCAATAAGGAATATGAAGAACATGTATATCATTTATCCAACTAGGACATAATATACAATGTATCATCAATCATTGATTCTCGTAATTCAACCCTAAGCAAATATGCTACACGAATGATTACATTTTACAATCATACTTATGCCCTGAGGAGATGAGGTATACCGCTCATACTCCAACCGACCATTGCGAAATCAAAATTGGTACCATACATAGGTCAATAGAAGAGCTGGATTTCTATGACCTCATCCTACTCAGTCAGTGTGAGGAACAACATGCAGGACATCTTGTGTCTCTGCCATTTATATAGCTTTCCAGGGTATATTGGCAACTTCGCTATTAGAGTTACAGTGGCATGTTGTACTCTCTTTGCAATCGAGAGATTTCTTGTTTATCTCACCTCGATTCGGAATCAACATCATCATCGGGAGATTAGTGGTACATCATCCCGGCATATACATATAATGAAGGATTGAGAGATTTAATGTTTATCTCACATCAATTCCTCCATTAGGGCGTAAGGATATTCGTGCCCATTACCCTCACATACTCAAAAGTACGCTGTCCAGGAGTTCCCTTAGGAAAACCTATTTCACCATCACCAAACTACTGACGATGATGGATCTATGGTCATGGCTCTACATGATATCATTTCACTTGATTATTTAAGTACATTACAGCATTCTTTTAGCATCAAGCATGTTTTCAAACATAAACCTTTATAACAATTACTATAAAGAATGAGTATTGTTTCTATCAAGTTCATCTCAAAGCTTTATTAGCTTTGGGAATTCAATCCCTTATCATCTCATCATCATGATTCAAGAATATGGGTATTCAAACCCTTTGAACATCAATATACTTGTTACCACTTAAACAGGTAACATAATGCCATCAAGTCATTTGACAGTGTAAACATGATAATTGCAATGCATGTATTTCACATGGCTCTTACAGCTTATTAATCTCTTTTGTTACCTCTCACTAGGCAACATAGCATATCATTGCTTATAAAGCTCATTAAGTACTTTCAATAAACAAAGCATCATAGCTCATACCTGGCTATGTTCAATATCTCATAAAACCTGCATGATTAGTACATATGATAACATGTACATCAATTTTATATCAGCACAATGTAAAACAACTATATTATCTTTAATCAAGGAATACACCACTATGCCCTTAATAGGGTTAGGGTTTCCCTTTTCAATTCAATTAGGGTTAATCATCCTCTTAGCTCAATTAGGATTAATGACTCATCATTTCATTATCCAACCTTAGAGATTCATGCTATAAAGTATAACCCAGAATTAGGGTTTCACACTTTCATTTACTTTCTTTAGAATTAGGGTTTACTATTCACATTACATCACCCTTGATTAGGGTTTATAACCAATAACCTATAATTAGGGTTTACTATTCACATTACATCACCCTAGATTAGGGTTTACTATTCACATTACATCACCCTAGATTAGGTTTTACTATTCACCTCAAGTAGGAGTGAACATCAAAGTACCCTGAATTAGGGTTTCTCATGTCATCAATATGAATTAAGATCATACCATCATCATGTATTTGGATTTCACCTATCAATGCCCTCAATTAGGGTTATGATTCATTAACCTTCATAATTAGGGTTTCATGATCTCACTATGAAGGATCATACCCTAATTAGACATTCATCCTTAATGAGATTCCATTACATAATTAACATTCATGTAGGGAGTCTTCTCTCTCATCTTCTCTAAGATGATGCTTACATCAGCCTTGATTAAGCTAAGTCAACTCAACTTGACAGAAGAATTGACATCATGGATTATGTCATTATCACCATGATCATTAAAGATTAATTATTCAAAGGGTAATAATCACCTTATCTCATGAAGATTCAATTACTATAATCATCTTTGATTACATCATGTATTGATCATTTAATAAATATATCCTTTAACCACTTTAAGTACCCATGCGGTTTTGGTTAGTTATCCACCAAATGGTCTTGGCCACTTAGACCCCAAACGGTCTTGACCAAATCAGACCTCAAATCAATAAACCTCCAAACTGTCTTGGTTACATACTTGAAACTGTTTGGTAAAGTTGAGGTTGAAACCGTTTGCCAAAGGTGACCCTTGAAACCGTTTGCTAAAGGTGACCTTCAAGATCGTTTGCTAAAGGTGACCTTCAAGATCATTTGCTAAAGGTGACCTTCAAGATCGTTTGCTAAAGGTGACCTTAAAGATCGTTTGCTAAAGTTGGTCACTTGAAACCGTTTGCTAAAGTACCTTTTTGAAACCGCATGAACTCAACCGGTTTGGGATCGTTTGGTCCCAAATGGTCTTGAGACCATTTGGTCCAAACCTCCTCAAAACTGCATGGACCAAATATGGTCTTAACCAATCAAATTGAATTAGGGTTTCCAATGTTGATTCCTTCAATCATTGAATTCATGTAACCAATCATAAATTGGACCTATCATCATACTTCAATTGAGTTAAATAGGTCAACCTTCAACTGATTTGACCCTCAATTGACCCTCAATTTGTCATCAATTAGGGTTTGAATCAATTGGATTAGGGTTTGGAATCGATGGTCCTTCAACATTAATCAATGTGTAACTAATTACTTTGAAACTATTGGACCATCATCCAAATTGAACATGACCTGACCCCAAAAGGTCTTGAGATCGTTTGAATGACCTCCAAACGGTATTGAGACCGTTTTCCCATGTCAACATCAAAATCCAAGTCAACCAATTAGGGTTTGGATCATTGGATTGTTCACAAAATCAACAATTGATTACACTTCAACTTAATATCTTTGGATCTTCAATTGCTCAACCATACCTAAACCTAGGCCTCCAAATGGTCTTGAGTGATCATCAAATGGTCTTGAGACCGTTTGGGTGATCCCCAAATGGTCTTGAGACCGTTTGGGTCAATCAACCCAAGTTTCACACTCAATCAAATTGGAAAACAACACTTAACCCGATTAGGGTTTTGGTGATTGTTGGACCTTCAACTCATGAACCAATTAGAGTTAATCAATTATAATTGGTAGATCATTAACCTAGATCATTATGAACAAATCCCCAAATGGTCAACCCTGGTCAACATCACCAAACGGTTTGAAACCATTTCCCTCCATGTGGTTTGATGAAACCATTTCATTCCAATCGGTTTGAAACCGTTTGCTCCCAAACGGTTAGGGAAACCGTTTGAGCAACTAAGGAGACCGTTTGACATGGGATTTTTCTTGTATAAACGTCTAAGATTATGTCAGCATCTTCTTCCTCCATTTAACCAAGAACTGTTGATGTTCTTCATGGAAACTTCAACAATGAATCACAAGTATACCAAAAAGAAGAAAATAACCAACGATTATTGAAGAAAGGAGTGCAATACTAATGTTTAAGGGTTTGAGTTATAAAACCCACCTATAGAACTGATCCCAAGTTCCAAGCTCCACAGCTATAATGGTGGATGAAGTTCCAGTAGCTGTCCAAGCTCCGTCCTTGAGCTTTTGGATGAACAAGATGGCTAGGATTGGAAATCGGGTGAAGAAAACCAATAATCAAGCATTGCTTTAGGGTTTTCACCATGAATCCGAGGTAGAAGATGATCAAACTTACCAAAAGGTTGTGGTCATGTTTCTCCTGCTCCTGACCTCTTCCTTGGTTATCCAAAGAAAAGATGGGAAGAGGAAACTAAGGAAACGATCCTTATGTGTATTGGAAAAAGGACATGTATAATGGATTTTCAAGGAAAGAGAAAATGGGTTATTTTCTTTTAATTCCAAAATAATTTCCATCAAATCCCCCTCCATTTCTTGGTAACGAAACCATCTTCATTATATTGCAAAACCTATTTATTATCCAAGAATTAATGGAAAAGAAATTAAGCACCTTAAAGAGTTTTATATTAATATCCATCCTTTTAGTGGATATTACTTTTTACTATGATAATGTGAGTGGCTTCCACTCAACCAAGATATTTTTGTGCCCAAGCAAGGCACAAGCTCGTCCAAAACTATTGCAAACACATCCTTCAACTTTTGGTTAAAGGGCTCCTCAATTAATTTATTTCTTTTTGCATTAAAGTAAATTAAAGTTCCATTTATGCTTAAATCTTGATTATTTGAATGTCAAGATTATCTCTCCTCCAAGACAATTCAAATGAGGCACCCCTATAATTTTATTTGCTCTACTTGATGTCAAGAAACATGAGAGACACTCTAGAGGTGGTATTTTGCATATTGAACCCTAGGTTTTGAGTAATTTGCACATTACACCAAAACTAGGTTTTAATGCACAAGGGTTGCTCTACAAGCTTTATCTTGGTGCCCAAGATTGTGGAAACCATACCACTACATCATATTCATTCTTATGAAGTCTCATCATCAGAGGAACATATTATCATGTGCAATTAAACCCCTCAACTTGGGTAATTTGCACTTTAGTCCAATTTTAACAAAACAATGTTCCAACGTTATTCAAAAGGACTAAAATTGAAATATAAGTTCCTCAAAAGCCTTAATTACTTTTCAAAAGATAAGAAAAAACATATAATCAACTTTATTAGGCAAAACACCTAGGGTTAGTACATAACCCAGGTCAGGGATGTTACAACCATCATCCTCAGAAGCCTCCTCATTAGTAGCAACAACTTCCTCATCAGCCTGATCTGACATCTCCTCATCGACAGAGAAACCAAAACCATGACCGGGCCACTTGGCATTCTTCTCAGCTCAAGACATACCAAGGTCATGTAGTTCTTGAGCTTGTGGAAAGGTAGGAGCAAAGGTGCGAAGTCCTGCAAGAAGGGTGGCTTTAGGACTAGCAGGGAGAGGTAGCACAATAGGGGTAGATCCACCGACAATAGAGGGTGTAGAAACGGAAGCAATAGGTCGATGGGCAGGGTAAAAGTGATCATATGCATAGGATGCATAGTCATCACCTGGGTAGGGATGGTAGGTAGGATAAGGATGTGCACAGGAAAGGTTCATGGTAGACATGATGGCATAGAGATCCTGATGCATATGCTCCTAAACCTGAAGCTTATACACCTAATGATGCATCATGTAATCCATGAGGGTTTCATTTGATACATGGAAATAGGTGTGGGCTAGTCGGGATGGCTGAGGTGATGGAGGAGCACGGGTGGAGGTAGAGGCTCTGGGTGTGGTAAAGGAGGGGAATACATAGACTTTTGAAGTGTGGTCTCATTGATGGAAACTCCTTTTCAGGAAGGTTTGTAATGAAGGTCATGGAAAAGAGATTTTCCAATGGCAGTCTAAAAAAGACCACCAATCAGGGTTGGGTAGGGTGGGTGGGTGACATGGGTGTTCTTACCAGAGTCAAAATAGGTCATGTGGTGAAGGACATATCTGGCCCATTTGACTGATGTTCTTCAAGATACAGAACATAATCACCGTAGTGTTTTCTGAAATTTCAGTCTGGTCTTTTTTTGGATGAATATTGCACTTGACAACTAGGGCGAGTATGTAATTATTTAGGTCTAAGGCTGAGAAGGAAAGGGTACACTTATTCCTATAGGGAAACTGAGGCTTCTTCAATAATTTATGAATATCAGGAAGAGTGAGATCATATTGCTTATAGAAGGCCTCAGAATCAACAAGGTCAAAATACTCAAGGTAATCCTTCCTCCAAGTGTCAGTCACCTTAGTACTCAAGAAAAAGATATTCAGGGTATACTCAAAAACTTGGAATTTCTTCCCGGCTATCATGTAAGTAAGGACTACTTGAGCATTAGGCAGGGGTACGAGAGTGTCATAATTCCATTTTCAATTAGCATACAATTCATGAATGGCTTTGGTGCTTGTGATGGAATTGTGGTAGTGCACACATTCAACACTAAAGGCGGAGAGGTGGTGGTCGTACAATAACTCGACTACTTGATCAATAACCTTTTTTCTATGAGGTCTTGGCTCAAAAAGGGCACAAAAAGGAAAGGGGTTCCTAGGAAGTATCTCCTTGTACCTATTTAGAGCATCATTGAAGACAAAGAAGGTATCATCAAAGGGTATAAGATGTGAGTTGGAGGAGGAGGATGGTGCTCCAACTAGGGCGGCTCTCTTTCTCCTATTGGAAGCCATGGAGGCAATATAAGAGGACGGAGAGATTAAAAAACATAGGAAACACCACCACAAACCAACCAAACACCTAGGGTTGAAGGGAAATAGGTCAATGAAGGTCTAGCTAGGTCAAACTAGGGCTAGGGAGAGGAAGGTCGAGGCTAGGGTTGAGAGCTTGAGGGAGCTGGAGGTTGGATCGGTCAATTTTTCTCTAGTTGAGAGGGAGAACAGTCAGTTGAACCTAACTTAAGTTTGCTCTAGCCCGACCATCGGTCAAGTTTTTTGACTTAGAAACTTGATCGAATAGCTCTTTGAAAAAGCCCTTGGCCACAGATCGATCAAGTTGGCAACTCGACCGATGGTCAACCTGAACCAAATTTAAATTTTTTAATTTCTAACCATTAGAGTGCTAATTGAATTTATTTTTCAAGTCCATTTTGTATTTTAAACATACTTAGGCACATATCACTCATCATTGGATACTATTTTGCGATATAACAAGCATTTGCAAAAAATCCCCAAAAATAAGCAAAAAACAATTAGCATATTAGCAAGAAAGGGTGATCAAAACATAAGGAGAGCATATAGGATAGATGAAAACTAGCTAGAAGGCATATCAGATTCATTCAAAGCAGCTATGAGAAATTTAGATCTAATAAAATTAAATTTCTCTCTATCTAGAGGTTTAGTGAAAATGTCCGTCAACTGATTTTTTGTGTCCACATGCGTGATATAGATATCCTTTTTGGCAATGTGGTCACAAAGAAAATGATGACAAACCTTTATATGTTTGGCTCTACTATTCAATATAGGATTGTAAGACAGATTAATTGTACTAGTATTATCACAATAGATAGGAGAAGCATCAAAATGAATGTTAAAGTCTTGGAGCATTTTCTTCATCCATAGGAGTTGGGCAAAACAACTCCCGACTACAATGTATTCAGCCTCGGTGGTTGATAATGCCACTGTGTTCTATTTCTTGGAGAACCAAGACACCAAGCATGGTCCTAGGAGAAAGCAAGTGCCACTTATGCACTTTCTATCAATCAAGCATCATGTGTAATCCGCATCACTATAAGCCATAAGAGTAAAGTCCCTTAACTTGGGATACCATAGTCCAAAATTTGGGGTTTTGGCTAAGTACATTAAAATCCTCTGAACATCTATCAGATGTGATTTCTTGGGATTTGATTGAATGTGAGCAGACAAGCCAACACTAAACATTATATTAGGTCTAGAGGCAGATAATAAAATAAACTTCCAATCATACCTCTATAGAGATTCTCATCTACCTTCTCACCTTCTTCATCTTTATCAAGTTTGGTGGTGTTAGACATGGGTGTGTCCATAATCTTGGTGTTCTCCATCCCAAAGCACTTAAGTAGTTCATTTGTGTACTTGCCTTGGTTGATGATGTTCCCATATTTAGTTTGCTTGATTTGAAAGTCGAGGAAGAAAGTAAGCTCACCCATCATGCTCATATCGAACTCACTCTGCATAAGATCACTGAACTCCTTGCAAAGATCAATATTAGTTCCATCAAAAATGATATCATCAACATGTATTTGAATTATAAGAAAATGGTTAGAAGTGTGTTTTAGAAACAAGGTAGAATCTACTTTGCCCATGATATACACATGATCTAACAAAAAGTTCTTTAATTTCTCATACCAAGCTCGAGGTGCTTGTTTGAGTCCATAGAGAGCTTTTTTCAACAAATAAACATGGTTAGGTAAACTATCATGTTCAAAGCTCGGGAGTTGTGCAACATGCACTTCCTCCTCAATTGTACCATTCAAAAATACACTTTTAACATCCATTTGATAAAGAAGAAAGTTTTTATAACTAGCAAAAGAAAGCAACATGAAAATGGACTCAAGTCTAGCTACATGTGCATACGTTTCATCAAAATCTATACCTTCCTGCTAATTGTAGCCTTGAGCCACTAACCTTTCTTTGTTTCTTACCACTTTGCCACTTTCATCTAGCTTGTTGGGGTAAACCCACATGGTTACAATGATCTTTCTATCACTTGGTCTTGGCACGAGGGTTCAAACTTTGTTCTTTTCAAATTGCTCTAACTTTTCTTGCATGGCTAGGATCCATTCAACATCCTCAAGAGCTTCTTTGACGTTCTTTGTCTCAAGTTGTGAGATGAAGGCGTTGTTGGCTTGTTCTTTGTTGAATGATGCCCGAGTCTTCAGTCTTTCAAATGGGTCACCTAAGATCAGCTCTTTTGGATGATTCTTTGCAAAGCGGTGGGTTGGATCCTTCTTCTCTTCATCTTTCTCTTCTTCTTGAGTGGCCACCTCTTTTCCTTTTTGGGTGATGTTGAGTTCTTTTAGAATAGGAATTACCTCACCTGCAACATCATCATTTGGAACAATATCTTTTGGAATAGAGGGGTTAGTCTCAATAAACCTAACATTAATTAATTCTTCTACTTTAGCAAGATCAACATTGAATACTCTATAAGCCTTGCTAGTAGTGCTATAGCCAATAAAGAAAGCCTTGTAAGATTTTGGATCCTCTTCTTGAGAGAGTCTTTCATATTCAAAACAAAAGCCTTGTAAGATTTTGGATCCTCTTATTGAGAGAGTCTTTCATATTCAAAACAAAACAAGGACATCCAAAAATATGGAAATACTCGATTGAAGGATTCCTACCACGCCATATCTCATAGGGGGTTTTATTCAAAGAAGGATGTGTAAAAACCCGGTTTTGCACAAAACATAAGGTACTAACGGCTTCGGCCCAAAACCTCTTTGAAGTGTCATACTCTAAAAGCATGGTCATAGCCATATCCTATAGTGACCTATTCTTCCTCTCTACAACCCCATTTTATTGAGGTGTTCGAGGTGAAGAGAAGTTATGTGCATACCCAGATTCTTCACAAAAGCGTTCAAAAAGATCATTTTCAAATTCTCCCCATGATCACTATGGATGGAAACAATCTGGAAAGATCTTTATTCTCAAACCATTTACAAAAACTAGAGAAAACATCAAGCATATCACTCTTAGAAATGAGAAAGAAGGTTCAAGTATATCTAGTGAAATCATCGACAATAACAAAGCAATACTTGGAACCACGAAGCGATTGAAGAATTTCAAGAGCTCTCTTGGTACTAAGGACTCCTTTGGATTTGAGGGAGGACTTGGTTTGCTTTCCTTGGGTATAAGGTTGGCATTCCTCATCTTTTTCAAAATCTAATTTGGGAAGTTCCTTGGCTAAGTCCTTTTTGCTCAACTTTTTTAACTGATGCATATTTACATGACCAAGCCAGTGATGCCAAAGAGAAATATCATTTGAATTGACTACTAGGCATCTACCAAAAACATGCTTAATAGAGTAAAACATAATTACATAAAGATTACCACTTATAGTTCCATTATATATGACTTGATAGGTGAGGGAATCTTGAATCAAGCATTCAAAGGAAGTAAATAACATAAGGTAACCATTATTACATAATTGACTTACACTTATTAAATTGTGATCTAGGCCATCCACAAAGAGAACGTTCTTGATACACAAGGATTCACCTACATCACCCTCACCTTTAACGTTACCTTTGTTGTTGTCCCGAAAGGTAACTGAACCTCCTTTCCTCTTAGTGAAGTTTTTGAAATGACTTATATCACCTGTCATGTGCTTAGTGCAGCCACTATCAACAATCCATATACCTTTTTCCTACAAGAAAGGAGAGTGTCAGTTCCCAACTCAAACTTTGGGATTCGGGGTTAGCTTGGGGACCCATTTCTTCTTTGGGTTGGTCCCCTTTGGCTTATAAGGACAATAAGTAGAGTAATGATTATCATGTTTACACTGAGAACAAATCATAAGGTTCTTAGTGCCAGAAGACTCTCCAATGAAAAAGGAGGTTTCCTTACTCTTTTTCTTACCTTTGGCTTTGTTCTTGCTCTTAAATGCTCCCCCTACAAATCCCAAACCACTAGTAACACTTTGTTTGGTAGAATGGTCAAGGATTTCATTTAGGGAGTTTTTCCCTTTGAGGAATTTCTACAGAGAGGCTCTAATTCTATGATTGTCATCATTAAGAGATTTAACAGTAGAATACAAACTAGGAAGATCATCTTTAGCATGAACAATTTTGGCCTCTAAACAGAGGGCTTTAGTCAAATAAGAGTCTTTCTCAAGAGAAATAGAAGCAACATCATTACTAGGCAAGATAGGTCTAGAAGATAAATCATTAACTTAACCAAGCAACCTAGCATTTTCAAATTTAAGTACTTGAATTTCCTTGAGATAAACATTCCTCTCATCCCTATAAGCATCAACAATGAGCTTAAATTCAACATTTTTAGTGTTAAGAGTTTCAAGCTCATTTAGGCACTTTTGCTTATCTTCCTTAAGAGTTTCAATATTCTTAAGGCAAACACCATTTTCTACTTCAACTCCATTATATCGGAGCTCAAGATCAAGAAATTGTCCTTGCAAGTTATCAATTCTCTCAAGATGAGTTTTCTTGTTTTGCTCAAGAATCTCAAGTTTAGCATACAAATCATCAATAATCTTTCCTAACCTTTTTCTTTTAGATTTACATTTAGCAAAAGAAGAATGTGTAGAAATAAGCACAACAATAAGAGTTTCTTTAGATAACTCATGCAAGCTTACCTCACTTACCTCACAAATTTATTCACTTGTAAAGGCCATGAGTGCAAGGTGGCAGTCTCCATCTTCTTCAGAGCTAGAGCCACTTGAGGATGATTCTTCCCAAGCTGTAAGAGTTGCATTATTGTGTATTTTCCCTTTCTTTTCCTTCCTCTTTTACTTTCTCTCCTTCTTGTACTCTTCCTCCTTCTTGGATCTTCCCTTGTGGTGTGACTTTCTTGATTTAGGACATTCACTCTTGTAGTGTCCCTTTTAGCCACACTTGTAGCATCTAGGAGTATAGGAGGATGATTGCTTTCCCTTGAAGTGCTTTCCCTTGGTGTAGTTGGCTTCATGCTCACTAGGGCCATCATCTTCACTAGAGGAGGGAGTGGTCTGGTAAGTAAGTTGTTGTTGAAGGATGACAACCTCCACTTGAGGTTTAAAGGCACTATCTTTGATCTTCTTATCTTCCTTCTCTTCTTGCTTGGCTTCTTCTTCTTACTTGTCAAGCTTTGGCTCATGAGCTTGTAGATTTCCAATGAGATCTTCAGTTGGGATGTCACCAAGGTTTCTCACTTATTGAATGGAGGTCACCTTTGACTCCCATCTCTTTGGTAGAGTCATCAAGATCTTGGAGTTGATTACACCTCTATCCAAAGTGTTACCCAAAGTAGCTAGATCATTGATGATGACGTTAAGCCTAGAGTACATCTCAACAATTCCTTCTTTCTTAGCCATCTTGAAGTTCTCTAGAAGGTTGTTCAATATGTATATCTTAGCCTCCTTGACTTGCCTTGTGCTCTATTGGGTAATGCACAACTTATCCCAAATCTCATAGGTTGTATCCCATGAGGAGATGTGGTTGAACTCTATTGGGGTAAGGGTTGCATAGAGGATGCTTATGGCTTTAGCATTCAGCTAGGATTCTTTTAGTGCAGCTTTATTCCATGTTGACACAGCTCCAGTTGGCTCCTTGTATGGTGTGACCATCACCTTCCATATATTAAAGTTCATACCTTGAATGTAAAATTGCATACGCCTCTTCTAATAGAGGAAGTTGGTGTCGTCAAAGACCGTAGGACGCATGGAGTAGCCTTCCTCTAGGTTGAGTGAACCAAGTAGGTTTTCGCCCATATTCTCGTCTTATGGGAGATTGTTGGAGAAGATCCTAGGCTCTGATACCACTTGTTGGATCTAGGGCTCTAGAGGGGGGTGAATAGTGCTTCAAAATTCTCACAAGATAAGTTAGACCTTCAAATTATATCAATCAAAACCAATATCTTAAGAACAATTTGAAGTCCTATCTAAGTAAGCATACCAAGGATGAGAGAAATTGAAACATGTACTTGGACAAGGTGTTTTAGAGTGGTTCCAATCTCCAAACTAGGAGATAGTCAATCCACTACCTAGAGAGGTCAACCTCTAGGACTTTGCAACCCGTGTATACTTATATTCATTCATAAGAGATATAAGGAGACCACCATACATTCAAGGATTTACCTACTCAATACAAGAGTCTTCCACCTACACAAGGACTTACCCACTTGATCAAGATGTCTTCAGCCTTCAACAAGGACTTACCCACACTTGCATCAAGTCTTTGGCCTTGTAGGATTTACCCTCTCTTCTTGAATTTGGTCTTGCCCTTCTCCTTCACCTCTTCTTCAACCTTAAAGAAGAAGAACAACAAATTAACCTTCACTCAGAGTAGCTCGCTTCAACCTTTTCTCTTCGAGAAAGGGGGTAGAGAAGATGGAAGGAATGAGAGCTTTACAAGCACATGAAGGTAGCCCTCTTACAACTAGCCTAACTCACTCATAATCACGAAATTATTTGTAAATGAGAGAGATAAAGGGGATCAAGGGTTGCAACACACTGAACTATAGCAATGACTTAGAATAGCATGAATGGGCAAACTTGGAATGAACTCTAAGGGGTCCTATTTATAGATGTGGGTGTTCCGTTGAGTGTGGGATCACTTAAGGATGAAATATAGCCATTTTTCAAGTTACAACAGATCTATTTTCATTCACAACAACTCTCCAACGGTTATAATTACTTTTTTTTGCATTTTCCATACAGTACATTCGGTCGAGTTTCAATAAAGGTAACTCGACCGATCCACTAAGTGACAAAGCCAATTTTCAAACTATCGGTCGAGTTTTAAGCCAAAATTTAAGCTATCAGTCAAGCTTGTTCTGGGAAACTCGACCAATGAGTCAAAATTAGTTTTGCTTAGTTGATCGATCGCTCGAATTCTATGAGTGTGCAACTTGACCGATTGGTCATCTTCAGAAAATCGATCACCCGATCGGTCAAGTTTCCAACTCGACCGATAAACAACCTATAATTTTTTTTCTAATTTGACTTTTGAGTGACCAAACATAGGAATTAAGTGTACCTAATTTTTTCTCATCTTAGATACAAGTCATATCATCAATACAAGTGATTACAAAATTAATCTAAGGTCATTTGGAGTGATTTTCCAAAATTGCACACTTGTATTGCTTTTGACATTAACTTGGATAAGCTAGGGCTTGTGTGATTTGATCCTTTTCATGTACCTAAAGCCTGAAATAAATCTTGAACAAACATATTAGATACGTAGGAATTGAATGGTTAAGTCATTATCAAAATATGGGAATGTATAACTCTCATGTCAACACTCTTGATCTTTGGCAGTTTTGGATGACAAGTTTAGAATACAAGATGTTGGGCTAGAAAAATATGCTCTTGTTAAATGGTATGAATACAATATGGTGGAGAATAAGCATGTTCCAACCTAAATACTTGAGTAACAAAATATCATCTTAAAATGTGTTACTAGTGGTTATAAGATTGAGGAGAATGTGAAAGTGGAAGCCCTAATTGAAAATCTCCCTCCATCCTAGAAGGATTTTGCCAAGTCTCTTCGTCATAAGCATGATAGGTTAACCATGTCCTCCTTAGTGAAAACCCTTCAAACTGAATTTCATCATAGGGAAAAGGATGTTAAGGTCAATACCTCTGTCAACCTAGTATATGATGTCAAAACCAAGAAGAAATCAAACAATTTCAATCCTAAGTTCAAACAATCTTTCAAAAAAAAAGGCAAGCAACCCAATCATAATAAGAACTATGATTTTGGGAGTCAACACATTTGTTATGCATGTGACAAGCCTGCACATCTTGCTAATGATTGTAGGGACCATAAGGATCAAAGGAATCATACTAATCAAGCCCCTAATAATGCAGAAGTGGACACGATCAACGTGGGGGCTGATGCATCCTCTTCAAGAAGATTATATACCACCAATTCTCTTGTTCTTAGTGTTGACATGTCTTCCAATGATAATTGGTGGATGGAATCTAGTGTGGTTTCTCACATCTTCTATGATCATTCTAATTTTTATACCTATGAGGTAGACAACGGTCATGTGATATTTTGGGATGATGATGTGTCTGTGAAGAAGATGTAGGCTATGGATGTATAGATTTGAAGATCACATCTAACAAAGTCCTTAGACTGCAAAATGTTTTACATGTTCCTAGTTTTAAGAAAAACCTAGTTAGTGAATTCATAATCATGTCATCTAGTTATACTCTTTTGTGTCAAGCAAATAAAATTGTAATTTCTAGATTTGGCTCTTACATAGGTGTTGGGTACACCTATGGGGTTTAGTTAAGCTTAGTCTCTCTTTTTGTATTGATACTTCTTATATTAATGATGATTGGTTGATTACCCTTTTCACTTCCATTCATGTGTTATTTGGCATGCTCACTTAGGACATGTGAACAAGAACTTATGAAACTATGGTTCACGTGGAATTGATTCCCAGACTCCAATCTCTAATGATGTTAGATGCCAAATATGTGTTCAAACTAAATTACCCCAGAACACTTTAGATCAGTATAAATAAACACATCTTTGCTTGAACTTGTCCATACTGATGTATGTGACTTAAATAATATTCTTACTCTTGATGGAATGCACTACTTTGTGACTTTAATTGATGACTTTTCCAAATTTTGTTGCATTTACTTATCAAAATAAGAAAATGAACAAATGGAAAGTCTAAATTAGAAAACCAAACTAAGAAGAACCTTAAGAGAATTAGATATGATAGAGTAGGTGAATACACTTCTAATGAACTTAAACACTTCTGTAAAGATCAAGGCCTTATTCATGAAACCACTACCCCATACAATCTACAATCTAATGGTGTAACCAAAACAACGAAAAGAATATTGATTGACATGGTTAATGCCATGTTGGCCAGATTTGGTATACATTAAATAATGTGAGGAGAGGATCTTTTAACCACTAATTATGTGTTGAACCTTATCCCTTTCAAGCACATAGAGAAAAAACCTTATAAAATTTGGTATAAATGGAAACCTATTTAAAGTTCCTTAGAGTGTTGGGGTGCTTAGGAAGGTTAAAATCCATGAAAATAAGAAGTGAAAGCTTGATCCTAAAATCATTGGACCATTTTCATAGGCTATGCTAAAAATAGCAATCCAAATATATCTCTAGTAATAACAACATACATCTAGAAATTAGACATGTAGATGGTGTGTACTATGAAAACATCTTTTCCTTCAAATCTAGTGTTCCCAAGCACGTTGGTTAAGGTAAAATGATGAAACTTCATAACCTTCAGTAACCATTCAAGATTCAACTCATATTACCAACATGCCCATACCTGAATCTTGAAGTGGTTGAGCCTCCAAGTGACTTTGTCTGGGGTAAAAGGGCTATAGTAACAAGAAATTTGGCTCCAACTTCTTGTAAGGAGTGGGATCCCATAGGGGAACCAATCCCTACTAAAATAAAAGGGCAACATCCCATACCAAACACCAACATAAAATTTTTCTCAAAAGGGATGAAATCAATTTATTCAACATGAATGTATCATAACACCAAAGTAGCAGTGGAACTTATAGAAAGACTAACTAAGCATCAGACTAGCTAAGGATCACCTAACAACTTCAAGCAATGTCTCTCACGAGGTCAACTACACTTGTTGTGGTCCAGGTCCACCTTGATTGCCCTCTCCTTGTCCAACACCTAGGGTTATAAGTGTGCCCCACAAAAGGAAAGGAAAAGAGAACATCAGCAAAAAGATGGTATGTGCATACTAAAATTTAGTTGAGCAATTATGGAATACAAGGTTATCAAGTAGAGAAGGCTTCCCATATAAAATTAAAGGACTACCCAATCAGGCATAAAATAAAGAACTACAACAAAAGAGATACTTGTTATAAATAAAACAACAAAGAGGTGATAACACCCAAATTTAGGCATCTATGCTAGACATTTATTTATAGTTTTGTGTCATTATAGCCTTAATATGCCCAAAATAACCCTAGATCCTTATATTATAGTAATTTATATCTTTTCCTAGATATAGTTGCTCAACTAGCCAATTTTGAGACTTGTAGGCACCGAACCTGAGAAGACATTTATTGTCCAAGATTTCTCCCCAACACATAGTTTTTACAATAGCTAGACTTCCATCCATTGCGACCACAATGGACTAAGCATCACACTATGTGCTCCAACTTAGGAGATGGTGGTCCTGCTAACTGACTAGTGGGCCCAAGAAAATTTTGATATCTTAGACCCAATTTTCAATGGCCAGTCTTTTATCAGAATGCATCCTCGCCAATCAGAAGGTTCATCGATGCGGGCCCATAGACCACCAATAATAGCCCCCAAGTGGGTTTGGTCCATGATGTTGCGACCACGACCAAAAAGGATGCCACGAACGCGACCAAGAAGATAATGGCACGACCGTAACCAAGATGCTGTATCGACCGACACTCGACACGACCGAGCCCACCTCAGCATGGTCGGGATGAGGCCAAAGTTGCGGCCGTGGTACACCAGCGCGACAGCGACCGCGACATCAATGCACGACTGTGACCACAGAATGACCCGCCTCGACCGCGACACAACACACCTCGACCGAGGCATATGTCTCGACCGCGGGACTCGCCTCGACTGCGGCACAACCCACCTCGACCGAGGCATCTATCTCGATTGCGCGATCTGCCTCGACCATGACGTCTGCATCAATCACAACCCTCAGCATGACCGTGCCCAGCCTGGCACAATTGGGCCGAGACCAGGGCCGCGACCGAGGCAGGGGCCGTGACCATTTTCTTCCTTCACCTATAAATACCCACCCCTCGCGACTTGGAGAAGGGTTCTTAATTTTGGGAGGTCTGCAGTTCTGAGATTTGGAGGTCCCGTTTTGCGATTCTGACCCATTTTTGTTCCCATAGGTCTGTGGGAGAGTTCTAAGGTCTGAAATGTCTGAAGTGCTCATCCTACATCCATTCCTCCAATTTGCTACCATCCACCATCATTTTCCACCACCATTCACCCATATACTACCATCCCCATCCATCTTCCACCTCCATACACCCACCAAGTTGTTGTTCGAGGTGGAATCAAAGAGAAAGGAGGCCGAGGAATCCATAAGACCAAGGAGGATGACCCAAAGACAAGATCCAACCTAAACGGAGGATAAGGAGTGAGAGCCACCTCTCCTCTACGGGCTAAATCTCTTTTTCTTCTCCTTTCTTCTACTATTCTCCTTTGTTTCTGTACAAATGATGTTCTTCCATCTTTGTTCGATGAGAACTATGATTGTCCATGGCTAGTTGAGCTCCTTCTTGGCTATGTAGCCCGTTTTGGGCATGTTTATGTACTTCTACCTTAAGCAAGTAGTTTTATTCCAGATCTAGTACACTTTCTGTTCTATCTTCTCTTTCTAGTTATGATTGCTAGTTTGGTTGATCTCTTTCTTGCTTGAACTTCTATTTATACCTACATCGAGAGATTCGTTGTAGAAATAGATAAGAGAGGGTAGTTTGGATCAGAATATGAAAGGAGGACGGTTCAAGGTGATATTTGCAGAATCATAGACCTGGGTATGACCAGGCCTAGCCCAACACGATCGGGCCCACTACCAGGTTCTGCCCAGATCACACCTATTCCTAGCATCTCAGAATATTCTAGACCTGAGAGGGTATCTAGAATATTCTAGGGTGTTGATTTGTCATCCTCAAGAGAGGTTTCATGTCAATAATGGGTTTTAGTCATGATGTGCAAAAGTGAGTGGGATGACCCCACAGGAACAGGCACCACAATACATAATATGTTTGGATGTAGGTTGCTTACTGGGGTATTCGAGGGTTGTCTATGCCTGAGAATGGGTGCATAGACTAACCAACTTGTGGTTACATAGCCATGAACTCCTCTCTGATTAGTAGAATCCTACAAACTCTATTTTGTTTTGTTTTCTTTGTTTTGTTTTATTTCGTGACAATTTTCTAGACTAGTTCTAGCTCCCTACTTTTATCAACTATCATATTGGCTTATTTGACTTAAGAGTGAGATCTTAAGCGTCCTAAATATCCCCACGTCCATGTGTCTAACCTCGTATATCTACTTCAATCCTGTGATAAAGTTGTGGGGGTCCTTGAACGTTTTGGGTTATAAATTCAAAGTCTGACCGCCCTTTTGAGGCCGATCGATAGGGTACCATACTAGCACATATAAAGAATTAGGGCACACACCCTATTATCATCAACCTACATGCATGTGAGATAATCATAACACTAGAACAATACAAAAACAAAGGCATCCAAGCCTCACAAGCTTGAAACTTGATAGAGATGACATACTGCTAGCTCCCAATATATATAAAAGTTGGGCCAAGCCTCACAAACTTGAAGCCCGGGTATGGGGCACCACTACCTCCATCTCAATAATAGGGGCATACTGCCCCAAAAGCAATGCAATTACACTACTCTAGAGCTACTAAATCACATAGCATGTTCAATATAGAGGCAAGTAGAAAGTATAGTTAGATTCACAATATTGCCATCTTACTAATAGACAACATAAACATCCACCATACAAGTGGACAAAAGATAACACTTATCATCAAATAGTATTCCAACATGTACAAAGTTGACCAGCCTAAATCGCGCATCCAAAAATGGAGGCGGATTTGAAGTTAGTCGAGCTTTTACATTTATAACCCGAACTCTTCTAGGCCCCCGCAACTTTGCTTACGGGGTCAAAGTAGATATACGGGGTCGAACACAGGGACAAGGGTGGTAGTGTTGAGAACTCTGAATCGACACGCTACACTCTGGCAGGTACAAAGAGATAGTAAATTCCCCAAGGGGAAACAGCAAGATGTCACAAACAAAACAAAGAAAACTATCTCCAACTGGAGTTACAAGAAGGATTTAAGGTTTTAGTCATTTAGCAGTTTTTAGGGGTTTTCATGCAACAGAAACAGAAAGATAAAACCAGAGCTTAAAGCAAGGTGCGAAGGATAAACTTTGGTAAAACAAGCAGCAGCAGGAACATCCTGTACCCCTCCTCTCAGAGCATATACCTCTAACCAAGCATCAACACCCCTCTCGAGGTTGCTGGACTTTAAGTTAGAGTGAAATGTTACTGAAGCAACTCCGATTCCGGGCACTCTCGTACTCCAGAATACCCCCAAACACTAGAGCCACAACACATCTCTCGAAGTTGTTGGGATGGGAAAACACGATTCGGTAGCTAAGCGAAGCGCGATCCAAACATGCAAGCTAGAGTTCAGATATTAAACATAGCAGTCATCCAACAATTGCACCAAACATAAAGCAGCAAGTAATTACACTTTCCCATTTCCATGAACATTAAGGGTCTTAATTACATTGCATAAGTAAAGAATTAAATAACAAAAATAAAGATAGAGGTCGCCTTCTTGATGTAGAAGGACGACATACTACATCGGCTCTCCAGCCTGATATCGGTCGGGAGCCTAGCCCGATACAACCGTGTCGGGCAGCACACCCTCTCAGGCGACACACCGTGACGGCTGATTGTATCGTTCAAGGACCCTGGACGATACGCTCAAGTCAGGCGGCACGCCATGATGGGCGAAGCGTATCGGGTTCGATATCATGTCGGGCTAGGAGTGACGCATCTAATGTCAGGCAATTGTGTCGCTCATCCGCGTTGGCCGATATCAGCCCGCAGTGTCACCCGGGACGGTCCTAAGTGAACCATCCCCTCCCTCTCAGGACGGGGAAGAGCTCACCTAGAGTTGCCCGGCATGAACACTCAGGAGCGATACTTCTACTCTCGCAGCTTCCTTCGAAGATTTGCTCAGGGTTCCGACCTGTCTTTTCGGCTCCCTGTAGCTGCTATTTATAGGCAGCGGTTGGGGGAAGTTATGGTGCTCAAATCGCCATGTGTCCTCCTTATTCGCGGGTTCGGTGGACGGCCGATACACATATCGCCCGACACATGGATGTCGGCTGTTGATCACGTGACGGGCGGCGCCTGCCGGTGGGTGGCCTGTGTCGCGTGACAAGTTTGGGTTGTCGTGGTGAGCTCGGCTCCCTGTCGGGTAAAAGACCTGTCGTCCGTCAGTTTCTTCTTGCACGGCATCCCTGTGTCGTGCGTCGTTGTGTTGCTCTACCCTGTCGGGCAGTGATCGTATCGGTCGTCAGGAAGGCCGATGCAGGTGGAACTTATTTGTGGGCCGGGACGGCCTTATTGACGATAAATGGGTCAAAATAGGAGGAGAATACTGCAAAAGATGGAAATATTGAATTAAGAGCGTTGTTTGGCCAATTATTGCGAAAGTACATATAAAAGAGAGGAAAACAGTTTAAAAGGGCAGTTTTGATAATAGAAAAATAGTCTAAAATATCACAAAATTTGGTGTTATCAACTCCCCCAAACTTAGCGTTTTGATTGTCCTCAATCAATATTTAAACTTTATTTAGTGATGCTTCTTCTTGCTTGGTGTAGCTTTCAGGCCAAGAGGTAAAACAAGTATTGTAATGCCTTTAGAGATAATGCTGCCTCACTACGAATAAAAGACCTTGCGTTTCCTGCCTTATTATTTCAGTAAAAATTTTCTCTACAGCTTCAGCGAGACTTTGGTGCATGATTCCAAAGTTAGCTTACACACCAAACAATTTATTTTTGGGTCAGAAAGTTGTGTATAGGGTAGGCTAAGGCTTTTTTGGGGTTTTTCTTGTCTCCCATCAGTCCATCCAGGTAAGGGTCCGTTAATGGGCAAGTGGTCCCTGCAGTCCAAGCCATCCAGGTAAGGGTCCGTTAATGGGCAAGTGGTCCCTGCAGTCCAAGCCAGTTGGCTTTAGAGTAGTGATTTCACATCCTACGTACCACTGCCCCAGATCTACCATGCCTAAAGATGGGTACTTTTGGAAGACAAGTGTGTATGTATATATATATATTTTCTTTTTCTTTTATTGGGCACAACTCTCATGCTTTTATTCACCCTCATAAGGCTGCTTTCTCTTTTGGGATTTTTGTTGGGTAAGGGAAAACAAAAGAGATTTCTGATGTTTGGGCAGCTTTTTCCTTCTCCATACTCGTCTCTTAGCTGTTGTGAGACTATTAATTTTTTTTTTCAAAATTTTTGGCACGGAAAAACGTAATCTTTTGTTCGTTTGAAGCAGCATTATCAGAAAGATATAAAAAAACTTGCATTTCATTGAGCACATAGAAAACAAACTTGGCAAGAAGTCACATTAGGTTTTTACTAATATAGCGACTTTGTACATATGTATGGAGATGATATAAATAGAAAATTTTCAAAATTGGGTATGAGCATATATATGTACACAAAGAACAAAAGAATAAAGAATTTGAGACAAAGGAGACAAAATAATGAAGAATTTAAGTTAGAATAATCAGAAAATTTTCAAAATTTTGTACCTCCATCACTCGTACATGGTACCCCCCAAACTTATATCACACTCTGTCCCAGAGTTGTGAGGTAGATAAGGTGAGGCAATGTTACTCCAGTGAGGTTAGCTGTTGAGCGTGCCTGCGTCGGATAGAAGCTCCCTCACATATTCTCCTCTTTTACTGTGATAATCAATGTGGTGGAGCTGGTCAGGCGTTGTTTTACTTGCTATCCACTCCAAGATGAAGATGCCGTAGTCGTTGGATTGAGGGATTTGTTGCGGACTGCGGTGGCAGAACTAAAGTTCGTGCCATCTGCTTGCTTGCGTGTCGAGGAATGGTTGGATCATCTTTGACACCTCGTCGTAGTATTTTCGAACTAAGCGTTCGACGGGTGACAACGATTCTGATGTACACAACACTGGATGGTTTTTGTTGCTGTCTGAGCTGTTGTAGAAAATACCTGCTCGTTGCCGAGTGTACATTGTCAGGAGCGTCCAATGGTTATAATGCATGATTGGCAGAAAAATAGTGCGTGGGACCCTGCTCTCCAATTCTGCCAGAAAAACTTGCTTTGCTCCTGTTTCGTCGGTGAGGCAAATGTCATTGAACAACATAGGATGAGCTATGTATGCGTGTTCGAGCCTTGGCTGTATAGTTTGGATGTAAGCTACTGCCACAGATACGGCCAAGCATCCTCCTTCCTTTACCATGTCCCTCAAATCATCGACTGGAACTACGACATCGCCTGCCTCATATGCGACATCCCTCGGGGTAGAGTCTGCTAATTTCAGAAAGATGTCGTTGACCTGCTCCTGTGTGAGTGTAGCGCACGAGAAGCGGTCAAAATTTCTGATCAGCCCTTCTGCAGTTTCAGGCGAAGCAGGGTCTTCAAATCCGTGCACTTTCCGCAGGATCTCTAACTGCTTGCCTGCCCCGTAGGTGTCAGTTGCCGTCTCCGCCTCTTTCTCTGGAGAGCTGCTGGATTGTGAAGTCTCGTTTTCAGGGTTGCTATCCAGCAGCTTCTCAGGTACCCCTGTGTCTCAGAAATAGCGCTTGTCCTTGATCAGCAACATGGCGTAAATGCCCCTACGGTGATAGAAGGATGTGCCCTTAAGGGCTCCCAAATTTCCAAATGTATTGAGCACCTCAATGGCACCCAAGATGGCGAAAGCGCTGTTTCCACTCCCCTCTTCTGCCTGGACGGGGAGGTCTCAGAGAGTAAAGAAGTTCCAAATGCCTCTGTGACATTGGCTTCCACGTTTGATAGCTCGGAGGAGACACAGCGGCAGGAATCTCAGTTTCTTGTCCTCCGGGTGGCAGAAAACACCCTCGGAGCGCGACATCTCATCATTGCTACAGCACAGCAGCTGGACGTCGTGGTTTTTGAGGTCTGTCACATAGAGAAACCATACGTTGCAGTGCTTATACGGGGCCAACATGAAGTTTGGTCTGTGCTCTTCGATGTAATGCAGCATGTCGGCCACCGCATTGGAGTCTGTATCTCCTTTCATCAGTCTTCTCGCCAGGGTCGGGGTGGTGTTGTATATCATCTTCCGACCTGTCCTGCTGTCAATATCCTCTATTATCGCATTCTCCAGGACCCTAAACAGTCTTTTGCCGACGATAGCCGGCGTGCAGAACATACTTCGAAGAACTCCCCGTCGTATAGAGAGTTACCCGTCGCTCCAGACGACATCTTCTTCATCTGCCTGCGATCTTAAGACCTTGTTCAACAACTTCTGGTCTCTGATCGTCAGGTATCCGATGGCTCTTCTGTCGAAGTCGGCCATCTCAAAAGAGGGTATCTCAGATGGCTCAAGGAATCTATCCACCATCGAGAATCTTCCTCGGGGAAGGTGTCTTTTATTGACTGCATAGACATCCCCCTTCTCTCCCTCAGAGTCATCAGAAGAGTCTCCCCCGATGCTGATATCTTCGTTATCATCTTCGACTTCATCTAGGGGGACAGAGGGGTTTTCTTCTTCCAAGCCTAGGGAGCTCTCCTATCCTACTGGAGCTCCTTCAGCTGACCTTTGTTGCGTCCTCTCCTCGGGCGTTGAGGATCGCCCACTGGAGGAGGAGGACGCAGTTCCCGAGAGGGAAACTGACAAAGAAGGAGGAGAGCCATGACTAGGGGGTGACAGGGACCTTCTCGACTGCCTTCGGCGCGGATGGTCGTCACTCCTATCCAGCCTCTCTTCGATCTTGTCGAGGCGTTGGAGAACTTGCTGAAGCGTCGAATTCAAGGCCTCTAGTCCGCCGGGAAGGCGAGCCAGAGTCAGCAGCTCTCGTTCTTGGCTATTCATCATGTCTTGGAAAGAGGCAAACTTGCGGGTTAGGGAAATACAAATAGCTGAGTTGATATCCGTTACCTTCCACAAGTAGTCGAACTCGTGCCTGAGCATCTTTCCGAGCGACGAAGGAGTTCCGGTGGGTCTCCCTTCCGTCCTCGCGACATCTTGATCGCGTGCGGGTCTACCAGGCGATGTAGAGTCTATCTGAATCATCCGCGATGCAGATGCCCCCGGTCGAGGTGACGACGGCCTTTCAGCTGCTACCGCGTTGCCCTCTCATTAGGGTGGAGATGGCCATGCTGTGGGCGGACGCTGCTCCACCTCTAAACTTTCGGTGAACTCTCCAGCCGCTACAAAAGGAGACTCCGGCGGCGGTGTCAGTGTCAACCGTGCACCCTCGAGCTCCATCTGAAGGATCGCAATGAACACCTCATTACTGGCGTCCAGTTGCGGCTCTTCCTCTGCCTCATCAGGCAATACAGGAATTTCGGGGGCTGTGGCTGTCTCTCCCACGGCAGCCCCTGTAGTTTCTGGCTCGGTGACCTCAACGATCACCGGGTCTTTTTCAGCCACCACAGCTGTTGTTGTGGTAGTGGCTGGTATAGTCGGAGCGACGACAGCTCTATTAGCAGCCGTTGTTGGGAGCTCTGGAATGGTGGTGCGTTCGGCGCGGGTCGTCAAAGCTTTTCCCCACCTTGGGTCGAGAGGAATCGGTTCTCCTCTCGTGGCTGCCCTTTCCTGAATTTTGGTTGTGGCGGCATAGGCTGTGTCTACCGCCAAAGCTTCAATCTCTGCGGTAGTGAAGACTAGCTTTTCTGCGTCGTAGGTGGCGCAGCGAGGGAGCGGGAGTAGTATGTTCGTCTTTGAAAATTTGTAGAAGTAGTCCCTTCCCTCCTTCTTTACGATGCTAGTCCTCATCAGGTACTTGGTGTCGATCAGCTCATCGCCTTGCGTCCTTGAAAGGCTATGCGGCTCCTTAGGGTACCCGAGCCCTGCCGCAATCAAGTTGACGATGCCACCCATACAATATTCCTTGGTGGCGTCCTTCATCGGGTGCAGTCTGTTCAGCAAGAACCGCCCGAGGTTGATCACTCGACCCCCCATCATATACCACATGACATGGAGTTCTTCTGTGTAGATGTTGCTGGACTCATTCTTGCTGAACAGCAAGCACGCCACCAATTTGTGCACTATTCTCCCAAAATAGGAGTGCACTACTACCATCTTTCTTCCCGGCTTGAATGATGATTTGCCGGTTAGCTTGTTCCAGAGCTCCACAGGATTGAACCCGTCTCCCTCAGTTATTCTCTCACCGTTATCCATTAGATTCTTCTCCTCCTCGCTGGAAGAGAAGATCTTGTTCAGCAGCTTCTCGGAGATGGCGTGCTCTGAGTTGTAAAGTCGGGCCTGGAGTCTATCTGCTCTGCCGTATTCTTTTCTTTCTGCAATAGAATTCTTCACCCGACGGAGAGAAGACATGAACTCCTTCATGAGTCCAGTATAAGAGGAAGATCAGCTAAAGCAGATCTTTCTCAGCCCTGTCGCAGTGAGGACACATTTTAGCCTCTCAAGGATTCCCAGCTCAGCAAACGAAGCTTCATGGCAGAACCTGCTCGGCCTGTACACCTTGATCGCTATCTCATCATAACGGCGAGCATGCTCATCGTCCCTAGGCATGAATCTTCCAGGCGAGTATTCCAGAGGTGCCGCTGCTTCTATTGGTGTTAGTATCGGAGTTGGAGCCGCCACTTCTCCAACCCTAGTCCTCTTCTCTGCCGTCGACGCCCCAGCTGCTTCTGTATTCGGGCATTTCTGCCCGACAGTGGTTGCTTCAGCTGTTGTCTCAGGGTAGACCCTCCTGCCTTGCTCATCAACAAGGACGGCGGTTTGCTTGATGCGGGCCATTCTGTTAATTAACAAACAAAGTCCTTGGTCAATTAGATGTGTCTATGTTTTGAAGAAGTTAAACTTAATGCTCGATAAGGTATGTCCTGATACAGAAATGATCCACACCCCGTATCAGGCGATACGAGGTTTTCAGCTCGAGCCCGACACGAGATATGGGTATCGCCCGTCACGTTGAGAGATCATACATGCGATAAATAAACAAGACGATACTGCGATAGATACGTGTCAGGTATGTCGCCTAACAATAAAACGAAAAAAAAGGGATACAAAGATGGGCGACACGGATATCGCCTAGCATGGCGTATCAGGCAAACGTGAATAAAAGGTACGTTGCGTGACATATGTATCGGGCGATACAAGATCGCTCAGCTAACAAGTGCTCAAGCCCGATAAGTTACTCGTTTAAAAGGTAAAATCGTGTCGGGCGGCACGGTCTGTCGGGCGATAAGGTCTGTCAGGCTATACCTTGCTGTGTTCTCAACTTCCGTGTGATACGGGAGCAGGGAGGTCTTACACGACACGGGAGCAAATGCACAAGGTCTTAGCACGATACGGGAGAGTAAAAATAGTAAGGCAAGTACCCTGATACGGTAAAAACTGAGTCCTATATGTAGCAATCTCAACCAGGGGTGAAACTTGGTAATTTCGGAGCGTGCATCAGCCGTTGGGGTAACTCGTTCCTGAGTCGGGCAGTCCATCCATCGGCACAAGAGTGATTACTCCAACTGCTCAATATGAGTGTACCCTGCCCAGGCATGCTAACCGACACGACCCTTGCGATTCCCCAAAATTCCACTGCCCAAAAGTGCCGGTTGGGTTGCTGCCCGATACAACTTGAAAACATAGCGGTTAAAAGCGGCTGATGAGTAAAACATCATTGGCCTAAGAATAAGATCCTGGCCTCAGATGGCATTACCCATCCCGGTCAATAAAACTAAGGCGGTGACCCATAAAATAGAAGAGCCAGCGCATGTGGCGCACGCACTAACTCGGGCCTTATTACAGTCCATAATGTTTGTAGTGTTTTTCATGTAGAAAAGTAAAAGTGTCCTAATCTAGGAATTTTAAAAAGGCAGCTCGGGATGCCCCCTGAGAAGCGCTTCATCTTCGACTTCTTCCTGCATCTTCATTCTCTGCCTCTGCGGTCATTGTCCTGCCTTCTTCGCTGGTTCAGTGTTCGACAGAATCTTTCCCGATGGGTTCTTCACAATTTCGGCCAGTTGAGCTAGCTGCTGGTCGATCTGGCGTTGATGCGTCTGCATGTCCGCCAGTTGTACCTGCAAGGAGTTCAAAACACCGGAATTTGATAGCGCACTTTGTGCTTGTTGATTGTTGATAGTGTCCTGCCTCTTCACGAAATCGAATAACTGGCCAACCACATCCGATTGGCTCGAGCCTTTGTCCTGTTCTCGGTTCGACCCTTGATACTTCCCCTACACTTGGAAGTTTCCTTTCACTGACTGGAACTGGTTGTTCTTGGCATATTGACCAGGCCCCCCTCTCTTCTCAAAAACTTATGTCGACTTGGACGAGATATGCAGCTGATGAGAGTTTTCCGCGGCATCTTTGTTGCCGTAGTTAAAGCCGGGGTGATCTGGCCTTTTGTAGTTCACAAAAGAGACATTTTCAGTCCTTTTGTCTTCCGAGTCAAAATCACTATCCGCGTCCGGTTGGGTGTAGACGCAGTTGTATACCCCATGTCCTCCTTCGCCGCACGTAACACATTTCATCACCTTCTCAACTGGCTTCTTGCCTTTCCGCCAGCTTCTCGCAGTTGCTTAACATCAGTGGCGATTCTCTGTATCTGCGAGGTGATGGACTCCAGCACCTTGGACTCAAGAGAAGACCCTTCACCGACCTTCTTGACCTGTCCTCTATCGGATCGATCAAAATCAGCGCCGACCATCAGCTCGGCCATATTCTTGATGATCCTTTCGGACTTGCTTGGTTTCTTTTCGAGGAAGTCACTGCCTGCTGCCGCATTTAGTGACACCCTTTCATCAGGAGTCAGGCCATTATAAAAGGTGGTGACGAGGAATCCCTTCTTATAATTATGATGGGGGCAATCCCTCTGATATTCCTAGTATCTTTCACAGGCGTCATGGAGGCTTTCATTCGGCTTTTGCATAAAAAAGGTTATTTTCTGTCTGTTTCTGACAGTTCTTTCAGTGGGGTAGAACTTGTTAACGAATGCGTCAGCCAAAGATCCCCATCCGTTTATAGATTGGTGGGGTAACCCAAGATACCATGATAGAGCTTTGTCCTCCAAGGAGAAAATGAAGCCCTTGCAGTATATGACTTCTTGGGGGACCCCCGCATCTTTATGGTATCACATATATTTTTGAAGGCGTCCAGGTGGTGGTATGGGTTGTCGTTCTTGGAACTTCCCCTAAAGCTTTTATTATGGATCATTGAGATAATGGACGACTTGAGCTCAAAATTTGCCGTGTTGAAACGTGGGACAATGACGGGGCATCGGGGGTTGTTGGCCTTCGTGGACACCAACTCCCTCAACATTTTCTCTTCTTCCTCTGAGTCATCGCTGTCACTGGCGTCATGTCGTCGTTCCTGACTATCGTGATTTCTTCTGTGCCTCCCGTGGCGATGACGTCTATCGCGGCGATGTCCCTCCTCGTGCTCTCCCGATTCTGGATCTTCTTGTTGAGCGTTATCATCGTACCGGTTGTCGCCTTCGGGTGGCGGCGAGTCAGGCCTCCTCCCTTGGCGTTCGCCTCCAGAATGTTGGGGTTCGACACGAGGAGGCATATTGGTGTTGGTATTTGGCGGAATAGATCACCGTACTTCAGAGTTCCTGAAATGGCAAGAAAAATCAAGTAAGAAAATCGAATTATTATTTTGTGCAAAGAGTAATGATAATAAAATAACAAAAGAAAGAAAAGAGTGCTGTCAAGTTCATTTCTAAACTTGAGGCACAGGAGTGTAGTTAGTGGATTCAGATTTGTCAGCAGTGCCGTTTTGCCTTATCCCCAGCAACGGCGCCAAAAATTTGACCGGCCTGAATCGCGCGTCCAAAAATGGAGGCGGATTTGAAGTTAGTCGAGCTTTTACATTTATAACCCGAACTCTTCTAGTCCCCCACAACTTTGCTTACGGGGTCGAACACAGGGACAAGGGTGGTAGTGTTGAGAACTCTGAATCGACACGCTACACTCCGGCAGGTACAAAGAGATAGTAAATTCCCCAAGGGGAAACAACAAGATGTCACAAACAAAACAAAAAAAAACTATCTCCAACTGGAGTTACAAGAAGGATTTAAGGTTTTAGTCATTTAGCAGTTTTTAGGGGTTTTCATGCAACATAAATAGAAAGATAAAACCAGAGCTTAAAGTAAGGTGTGAAGGATAAACTTTGGTAAAACAAGCAGCAGCAGGAACATCCTGTACCCCTCCTCTCAGAGCGGATACCTCTAACCAAGCATCAACACCCCTCTCGAGGTTGCTGGACTTTAAGTTAGAGTGAAATGTTACTGAAGCAACTCTGATTCCGGGCACTCTCATACTCCAGAATCAACCCAAACACTAGAGCCACAACACATCTCTCGAAGTTGTTGGGATGGGAAAACACGATTCGGTAGCTAAGCGAAGCGCGGTCCAAACATGCAAGCTAGAGTTCAGATATTAAACATAGCAGTCATCCAACAATTGCACCAAACATAAAGCAGCAAGTAATTACGCTTTCCCATTTCCATGAACATTAAGGGTCTTATTTACATTGCATAAGTAAAGAATTAAATAACAAAAATAAAGATAGAGGTTGCCTTCTTGATGTAGAAGGACGATAGACTACAGCGGCTCTCCAGCCCGATATCGGTCGGGAGCCCAGCCCGATATCGGTCGGGAGCCCAGCCCGATATCGGTCGGGAGCCTAGTCCGATACAACCGTGTCGAGCGGCACACCCTCTCAGGCGACACACCGTGACGGCCGATTGTATCGTTCAAGGACCCTGGCCGATACGCTCAAGTCAGGCGACACCCTCTCGGGCGGCACGCCATGACGAGCGAAGCGTATCGGGTTCGATATCGTGTCGGGCTAGGAGTGACGCATCTAATGTCGGGCACTTGTGTCGCTCATCCGCGTTGGCCGATATCGGCCTACAGTGTCGCCCGGGACAGTCCTAAGTGAACCATCCCCTCCCTTTCGGGACAGGGAAGAGCTCACCTAGAGTTGCCCAGCACGAACACTCAAGCGTGATACTTCTGCTCTCGTAGCTTCCTCCGAAGATTTGCTCAAGTTCTGACCTGTCTTTTTGGCTTCCTGTAGCTGCTATTTATAGGCAGCGGTTGGGGGAAGTTATGGTGCTCGAAGCGCCACATGTCCTCCTTATTCACGGGGTTGGTGGACGGCCGATACGCATATCGCCCGGCACATGGATGTCGGCTGTCGGTCACGTGACGGGCGGCGCCTGCCGGTGGGTGGCCTGTGTCGTGCGACAAGTTTGGGTTGTCGTGGCGAGCTCGGCTCCCTGTCGGGTAAAAGACGTGTCGTCCGTCAGTTTCTTCTTGCGCGACATCCCCGTGTCGCGCGTCGTTGTGTTGCGCTACCCTGTCGGGTAGTGATCGTATCGGTCGTCAGGAAGGCCGATGCAGGTTGAACTTATTTGTGGGCCGGGACGGCCTTATTGATGATAAATGGGTCAAAATAGGAGGAAAATACTGCAAAAGATGGAAATATTGAATTAAGAGCGTTGTTTGGCCAATTATTGCGAAAGTACATATAGAAGAGAGGAAAACAGTTTAAAAGGGCAGTTTTGATAATAGAAAAATAGTCTAAAATATCACAAAATTTGGTGTTATCAACAATGTACTTGAAAGAGACCAAGAGAATGTCCAAACATGATAATATGATCACAATAATAGTAACAATATAAGGTACTTCACATGAAGCATATTTTCCAAAAGAATAAGAAATTGTGAAGGCTAATGTCCATAGGACCAAGAGAAAGAAGAAAATAGGTTAATTGCTCAGAAGAAATAATAGGAGATGCAAATATACCTCACTCAAGAATCTAAACAGTCCAAAGTCAGTCCTAGATCCAAGCCTAGGTCTCCAAAACACCTATGATGCATATATGTAGAATTCGAGTTAGGTTTTCATTAATTATTCAAATCCCTAAAGATCACCTTTTTAATATTAGAGATTATCAAAACCAAGCCATATTTTAGATTATCTTTTTCGAAGTTCAAAACATATTTTATTATATTTTTTGACTTTTAAATATTTAGTTATGAATTTTGCAAGTTATTATCTACTTAGATTAAACCATTGAAAAATACCCTTTATAAAACATTAGATTTAGGCAATAAAACCAATAACATTAGACAAATCTTATTTTTTTTGAATTTATTGACTATTTGTTTGTATTTTTTATTAGTAAATAATTAGTTATGAATTTTATAAAATGTAGCCACTCAAAAAATTTCACGCTAGTAACATCGTTGGGAGAGGAATAGAGAGAGAGAGGGAATGGGCCACGCGGTCTGAGTTGGCCCAATCAGGGCTGGCCAACTTAGCCGGCCACTCAAACACATCAACAACCATAGAAGAAGCAAACCTGTGGTGAAAAGTCCAAAATACCCTTCTTTGAAAATAAAAGCAAAAAGGGAAAATAGGAGGGCAAACAAGGGAAAAGGCATCAGTGATCCTTCTCTGAAACAACCCTCGTGCCATGGATGATGAGCAACATTAGGTGAAGGAACACTAATGTTCAAATACATAAAACAACCAGGAAACACCCCAATGTCCTTGCCAAAGAACAATGAAGACTACGAGCCCATGAACATGCAACTGCCATGATCAGAGTCCCAAAAGCAAACCCCCGCCATGACCAGATCAGAGGTTTCGATCAACTGCCCAAAAATGACGACCACCCATCAAACAAAGGCCGTGAAAACAAATGCCAAGACTCAACAAATATAACTACTCACTCCCCATGATCGCACGGTCATAGAGTAGCCAAAACCCAGACCATCGATGAGAACTAAACTACAGCTACAGGTTACATTGACCCAGGGTAAACCAAGGCAAAACAAAACAAGGAAAATGGTGATGGAGGTCCCAAGAATCTTAACGTGATGCCAATCACACAGGAGATGGTGGAGGAGGACAGATGATACCAAGGTCGTTGAAGAAGAAAAGTGACTAGGTCTAGGGTTTTTGGGGAAGCATCGCTCCAATTGGGGATGGAGGAGAGTTGCAAGGTGATAAGGGATGGTTTTTGTGCTCTTGCATGAGGATGGGTTGTGAACGATGCTTGTCTGCACAAATTGGTGGAAAAAGCCAATTTGGGTATTTCCTATTTATAGATCTCTAGGGCACGAGCAAGGGATCATTGTGTGCAAAATTGGACAAGGAATCCTACAGAGAAAAGATCTCGAAGAACCTTCAAGTGAGGAGGGAGAAATCCCCAAAACAAAATACATACTGTTTCCAAAACAAGCACGGGGTAGAAGACAACCCTTGAACCATCAGATCCCAGATTGAACGACCGAGGATAAATCTTATGAAAAAAAAGAAAAATAAAGCATGTGTGACACATATACGGATTTCCATTTTGATTCGAATAAAGCAATTCACATTAATTTTTCATTTTCTATCTCTTTCAAAAATTATGCAAACAAACTCCAAATTAAATTAAATTTTGCTCAGAGGCTAATTAAGGCATGTAGATTCTGATTATGCAATTAGATTTGCATTTTGAGAACTTTTAATGTGTTAAATAAATCAAATATTATGTTCTCTTTCCTCCATCATTAATGATTATAGGTTTCTCCAAATGTGATGAAACTTCACCCACAAGTCACATTAAGTTCCTTGGATACGAATATGCCATCAATTTTACATGTTGAAGTTGTTTGTACATTTATTTAATATTTTGATGGTTCTACACACTTTCTCTCTCCTAATTTCACCTTTTAGGTAAATATTCTCCAAATTGAGTGAAAATCACCCAAAGGCATATTTTAATGTGTAGATAATGAATCTAAGATTATTTTCCACTTTTGTTGTCATTAAGTATTTTATTTCATATTTTGAAGGAAAAACACCTTTTCTTTTCAAATTAAAATAGTTATAGTTTTTAACATCCTCAAACTATGAAACTTGGCCTCCAAGCCAAATCAAACCCAAGGAAAATGAATTCAAAGTTATTCTTATCCAATTACTTCCTATTTTATTAATTTTACCCTATTACCCATTATTTCCACTATTTCTCATGTTAAATAAATCAATATCTCATTAACATGTTTTAAAGCATTATTATTTATCCCTTTTTCTCTTCCTTGCTCCAAAAGGCTAAGAAATGATCTAGAACAAATCTACTCTATCATTATCTCACATAAGTTTATTTATTTCATATTTGGTTGAATTATGCATCATTATTCTCAATTATGGACACATTGTCCTTATATGCACATATTACCTCATGTGACATATCCTATGTACCTTCATTGATCTTATGATTAATATTAAAGTATAATGTCATCCTTATTTAAATGTCTGAATGTTAGGATGATTTATTTATGCATTAACATATTAAGGTTTCAATTATCCACTAAAGTGTATATCTTTTACCCTTGTATGGCTAAGCCAAAGATTAAGGTCTCTGACCTCTTATCCTTGTAATTGGATAAGGTTCTAGGTTTTGGTATGATACAACATACCACCCCTTAAAGGAATTTCGTCCTCAAAATCTAAACACAAAAAAATCTAACAAAATACTATTTATCACCCTTTAAAAAGTTTTATCCTAATAAATTAAGCAAATCTATTGGTACAAAGATAACTTCCTTACATTCATCCACAAGGTACCATGTAAAAAGGAAACATAACTTGAAAGTCTAACTATGGGACGAAGGGCTACCTTCAACATGATCACCGTCATAGACTTCTTGACCATCCAACACAAAAACTCTTCCACTGTTATTATTACAATTGTTCTGATGAGGCACTTGAGGTTGTTGTTGTTGAGCTGGTACATGTATGAAGCTTGGGGCACTTAGGCCGAATTTGTCCAGGTTCATTGCAATAATGACATATCACTGGAGTACCATGCTGAGGTCTATCCTGAGAACACTTTCCTGGAGGATGGTAACCATTTCACTTAGCATACTTGTCCCTTTTCTATTCATCTCTTGGGGGGCTTCCTCTTCTTGTCAAATTCCCTAGGTTGAAACCATGGGTAAGACTCCGTAGCCAAAGATTTATCAACCATCTATTGAAAGATCAAAGGAAGTTGTGGGATAAGAGCATGCCCCACATTATAGTTGTGTCCTTGAAGGAATAGGTCAGCCCTATGTTCGTCACTCAACCCAACTGCATAATGTTCCAACAACAAAATCTTTTGTACAAATGTAGAAACAGATAAGGAACCTTGCTTCAAGCTATAGAACTCAACTTCCTACTTCTTTAGGGCAACAATGCAGATTTACTTCCCACAAAAAAACACCAAGAACTGCTCCCAGGTCATGATAGAGATATCACACGTCCTTGCTATCCCGTTCTACCAAACTCAAGCAGGCCCATCCAAACATATGAAGCAAATCTAGCCTTCTAGTGTGGAGGACATGCCATACCATCAAAAGTCCTCTCCATGGCTAGCACCCAATCATCAACTTTGTCGACCATCTCTATCCTTAAAGGAGGGTGGTTGCACTTCATGAATTCCATTATGGAATACTCCTTAGGCTTTTCAGACACAGATGTGTTGTTCATCTTCCCCATCATAGTTGTGGCAAAAAATTGTCGAAATATGGCCAACTCCTGCTTAGGAGAGATAACTACATTCGTACTAGCAGAAGCTGGGGTTTCCTGACCTATTGATGGTCCACTTCCAGCCAAAGGAGTACCCTAAGTTATTGGAGTGGTAAAGGGTGGATCCATCCTTGGCATCCCAAATCTAGGGTTCTGGGGTGTCTCATAACCATATTGGTTGTCAACAGTTAAATTATCTCCCACCATGAGGTTTTGCCTACACAAGGCCAGGGTACTAGGTACAATCAACCTATGGAAAAAGGTAAACATCCTAAGGGAGACAAGATTGAAATATTTAGATAATCGACAACCACTGGCTCTGATACCATGCTGTAAGGAGTGGGATCCCATAGGGGAACCACTCCCTACTAAAATAAAAATGCAACATCCCAAACCAAACACCAACATAAAAATTTTCTCAAAAGGGATGAAACCAATTTATTCAACATGAATGTATCATAACACCAAAGTAGCAATAGAATTTAAAGATGCATCTAACCATTAAAAAGCTTGTTATCATCATAATCCTTCACCATGCAAGGTGAGATAAAAGGAAAGACTAACTAAGCATCGAACTAGCTAAGGATCACATAATAACTTCAAGCAATGTCTCCCATGATGTCAACTACACCTGTTGTGGTCTAGGTCCACCTTGATTGCCCTCTCCTTGTCCAACACCTAGGGTTGAAAGCGTACCCCACAAAAGGAAAGGAAAAGAGAACATCAACAAAAAGCTGGTATGTGCATACTAAAATTTAGTTGAGCAATTATGGAATACAAGGTTATCAAGTAGAGAAGGCTTCCCATATAAATGTAAAGGACTACCCAGTCGAGCATCAAAGAAAGAATAACAACAAAAGAGATACTTTCCATAATTAAAACAACAAAGAGGGTGCCATACTAGCACATATAAAGAATTAGGGCACACACCCCATAATCATCAACCTACATGCATGTGAGATAAGTATGACACTAGAACAATAGAAAAACAAAGGCGGCCAAGCCTCACAAACTTGAAACCTGATAGAGATGACATACTGCCAAATCCCAATATATATAAAAGTTGGGCCAAGCCTCACAAACTTGAAACCTGGGTATGGGGCACCACCACCTCCATCCCAATAATAACATGGGCATACTACCCAAAAACCAATGCAATTACACTACTCTAGTGCTACTAAATCACATATCATGTTTAATGTAGAGGTAAGTAGAAAGTATAGTCAGATTCACAATATTGCCATCATACTAATGGACAACATAAACATCCACCATACAAGTGGGCAAAAGATAACACTTATCATCAAATAATATTCCAACATGTACAATGTACCAGAAAGAGACCAAGAGAATGTCCAAACATGATAATATGATCACAAGATCAGTAACAATATAAGGTACTTCACATGAAGCATATTTTACAAACGAATAAGAAATTTTGTAGGCTAATGTCCATAGGACCAAGAGAAAGAAGAAAATAGGTTAATTTCTCATAAGAAATAATAAGAAATGCAAACATACCTTACTCAAGAATCTAAACAGTCCAAAGTCAGTCCTAGATCCAAGCGTGGATCTCCAAAACACCTATGATGCATATATGTAGAATTAGGGTTATGTTTTCATTAATTATTCAAAGCCCTCTAATCACCTTTTTAATATTAGTAAATTAGGTTATCAAAATCACATCATATTTTGGAATATTATTTTCTGAGTTCAAAACATATTTTATTATATTTTCATGACTTTTAAATATTTAGTTATGAATTTTGCAAGTTATTATCTACTTAGATTAATCCATTAAAACACCCTTTACAAAACATTAGATTTAGGCGATAAAACCATTACCATTAGATAGATCTTATTTTTTTTGAATTTATTGACTATTTCTTTGCATTTTTTATTAGTAAATAATTAGTTATGAATTTTATAAAATACAGCCAATCAGGAAATTCCTCGTTAGTAACAATGCTAAGAGAGGAAGAGATAGAGAGTGGGACTCATGGTATGAGTTGGCCAAATTAGGGCTGGCCAACTTGGTCAGCCACTCAAACACATCAACCACTGTAGAAGAAACAAACCCATGGTGAAAAGTCCAAAATACCCTTCTTTGAACACAAAAGTAAGAAGAGAAAATAGGAAGGCAGATAGGGGAAAAGACATTAGTGATTCTTCTCCTTGAAACAACCCTCATGCCATGGATGCTGAGCAGCATCAGAAGAAGGAACAACGGTGTTCAAATCCATAAAACAACCAGGAAATGACCCCAATGTCCTTGCCAAAGCACCATAAAGACAACGAGCCCATGAATTGGCAACTGCCATGATCAGAGCCCCAAAAGCGAACCCTCGCCATGACCGGATTAGAGGTTCTGATCAACTACCCAAAAACAACGACCACCCATCAAACAAAGACTGTGAAAACAAATACCAAAACTCAATGAAGATAAGTACTCAGTCACCTTGATCATAGGGTCATAGAGTAACCAAAACCCAGACCGCCTGCGAGAACTTAATTGCAGCTACATGTTACATCGACCCAAGGAGAACCAAGGAAAAAAACAAGGAAAATAGTGATGGAGGTCCCAAGAAGCTTTCCATGGTGCCAATTGCACAGGAGATGATAGAGGGGGACAAAATGATACCAAGGTTGCCGGAGAAGAAAACCGACTAGGTTTAGTGTTTTTGGGGAAGCAGCACTCCATTTGGGGATGGAGGAAAGTTGCAAGGTGACATGGGATGGTTTCTATGCTCTCGCATGAGGACAAGTTGTGATGGATGCTTATATGCAGAAATTAGTGGAGAAAGCCAATTTGGGCATTTCCTATATATAGATGTCTAGGGCACAGGAAAGGGATCACTGCATGTAGAATTGGACAAGGAATCTGATGGGGAAAAGATCTCTAAAAACTGTCAAGTGAGGAGGGAGAAATCCCAAAAATAAAATACCAGTTGTTTCCAAAATAAGCTCGAGGTAGAAGACAACCCCTAGATCGCTAGATCCAAGATCAAACGGCTAAGGATGAATCTCACGAAAGAAAAAGAAAAAGAAAGCATATGTGACACACATATGAATTTCCATTCTGATTCGAATAAAGTGTATTCACATTAATGTTTCAATTTATCTCTCTTCCAAAAAGGATGCAAACAAACTCCAAATTAAATGAAATTTTACTCAAAGATAATTAAGGCATGCAGATTCTGACTATGTGATTAAATTTGCCTTTTGAGAACTTTGATGTGTTAAATAAATCAAATCTTATTTTCTCTTTCCTCTATCATTAATGATTATAGGTTTCTCTAAATTTGATGAAACTTCACCCGCAAGTCACATTAAGTACCTTGGATTAGAATTTGCCATCAATTTTACATGTTGAAGTGTTTGTACATTTATTTAATATTTTGAAGGTTCTACACACTCTCTCTCTCCTCATTTCACCTTTTAAGTAAATATTCTCCAAATTGAGTGAAAATTCACCCAAAGACATATTTTAATGTGTAGATTACGAATCTAAGATTATTTTATACTTTTTGGAGCCATTAAGTATTTTATTTCATATTTTGAAGAAAAACACCTTTTCTTTTCAAATTAAAATAGATATAGTTTTTAACATCCTCAAACTATGAAACTTGGCCTAAAAGCCAAACAAACCAAAGGAAAATGAATATGAAGTCATTCTTATCCAATTACTTCATCTTTTATTAATTTTAACACATTACCCATTATTTCCAATATTTCTCATGTTAAATAAATCAATATCTCATTAACATGTTTTAAAGCATTATTATTCATCCCTTTTTCTCTTCCTTGCTCCAAAAGGTTAAGGAATGATCTAGAACAAATCTACTCTATCATTATCTCACATAAGTTTATTTATTTCATATTTAGTTGAATTATGTATCATTATTCTCTATTATGGACACCTTGTCCTTATATGCACATATTAACTCATGTGACACATCCTATGTACCTTCATTGATCTTATGATTAATATCAAAATATTATGTCATCCTTGTTTATATGTCTACATGTTAGGATGATTCATTTATGCATTAACATATTAAGGTTTCAATTATCCACTAATGTGCATATCTTTTACCCTTGTTTGGCTAAGCCCAAAGACTAATGTATCTAACCTCTTAACCTTGGAATAGGATTAGGTTCTAGGTTTTGGTATCTTACATTTCTACACTTTTATAGTAGAAGAAGTGCTAATACCTATGGAGATGTCATGAAATCAATAGATGTCAGTTTCTAGAAGGAAGCCGTAGATAGTAGAATCCATTATGAACAATCATCCTTGGGTAGCAATTGATCTTGCTCCATGTTTTAAATTCATTTGATGCAAATGGGTCTTCAGAAAGAAGTCAAAGACAGATGGTAGCATCAATAATTTTAAGGTCAGGCTGATAGTTAGAGGTTACAACAAAAAATAGTAGTTGATTATTTCTATACATATGCTTCTGACCAAAGATCACCTCCATATGTATCCTTGTTGCTTTGATCGTGATCCATAATCCTAAAATCCGTCAATGGGATGTAAAGATTGTCTTCCTCAATGATGATCTTAAGAAAGGAATCTATATGGGTCAACCCAAATGCTTTGTAGTCCAAGGACAAGAACACAAAGTTTGTAGACTTGTAAAATCCTTATATGGTTTAAAAAAATCACCTAAACATTAGAATGATAAATTTGATAAAACTATTTTATCTTGGGGATTTACTGTAATGAATGTGATAGATGCATTTAGGGATCTACTGTAATGAATGTGATATATGCATTTATTATAAGATTGTTGATAATGCATCTAGGAATATGTGCTTGTATCATGATGAGATATTAATCTTTGGATCCAATGCTACAATTATTTTTGGAACTAAATCTTTTCTTTCCAAAATTTTTGATATGACATATTTAGGAATTACTGATGTTATTCTTGGTATTAAATTGAGTAGATCCACTTCTTCTTATTCCCTAAATCAGTCTCACTATGTAGAAAAAGTTTTACGTATGTTTGATTTGTACTCTTGTGTGCCTACTAATACTCCTTATAATCCCTCTTTACCTCTTAAGGCACATAAAGGTGATCATGTCGATCAAAGTAGATATGCCCAAGTTATAGGAAGTTTGATGTACTTAGCCAACTGTTCTAGACTAGATATTTCTTAGATTGTAAGTAGGCTAGGTAGGTGCACTCTGTCCTAACATTGATCATTAGAAGGCTTTAGTTAGAGTTTTTAGGTATCTTAAAGGTACCATGAGTTATATCTTCACTACCCTAGCTTTCTGAATCTGTCAAAAGGCTATACCGATGCAAATTGGATTACTAACTCTAATGAAACCTAGTCAAGTAGTGGTTATGTTTTTTCCTAGGTGGTCCTGTAGTTTCTTGGAAACCATCCAAGAAAACAGTGAGGGCTAGATCCACTGTGGAGACTGATTTTATAGCCTTGGATTTAGCTTGTTGTCAAGCTGATTGGCTTAAAAATCTATTTCTTGATTTACCTATAGTTTCAAAGTCATTTCCTCCTACCTTAGTTCATTGTGCAAGTAGGTTAACCATAGATAAAACTAAACAATCCAAGGGTAAGTGAGAAAGCACTTTACGAGATTAAGGTATAAAGAGGTGAGAGACTTCATTATCGATGGTTTTATATCTCTATAGTTTGTTAGTTTGTTAAGATTATAGAGAATATTGATGATCATGTCATGAATGATCTAGCTAGAAATCTAGTACTTAGTGCATCTATAGGATGGATCTTCTTCTCATGAGTTGAACACCACAATAGTAATCCTATCCAAAATTGGAGATCCCTTAAGGAATGGTTCAAAGGGACAACTATGATGTGCATGTGTTTAGTAGAATCAAACCTTTTAGAGTTTTATTCTAGAACCTTACATATGATATTTGTGCTTTGATACTGTCTTAGTAGAGGAAGAGTTTTTTCTCTAAATGGAGTTTAGGTCATATGTTTGGCTAGGTGTAGTATTAGACAATACACTCTTGGTATATCCCTACTATGTGAGTGTAACCCTAGGTCATACTCACTAGAGTGCTCATAAAAAAGATTCTTACGAAGATCATAATGTGCACTCAGATAGAAACATGTCCTCATGTCCTCATTATGTTTGCACGGTTTATTAAAATCTGAATCAGAGAGTCTGGTTCAAGAATTAGTTTGCCACATCTCTTTATAGTATATGAACCATTTCTAGGTAGGTTCAAATACACAAGCTAAATATGCTGAAAAACATAGTTTTACTCTTTTTTTTGACATTATAGTTTTTTGAGGTTTATGATATATGGGAGAATGTTGTATTCTAGCCATATTTTTAGTTGTATTTCAAAGCTCTCAACCATATTTATTTCCACACATCTCACTTCTAAGTGATCTGTATCCACTTAAGTAGAAGTGGAGACCAAAGGCTTGTGTGCCTTTCTTTAGGCTTTTGAATTTAAGGCTGATTGAGCTTGTATGCGATTCAGACTTTAACAAACTAAACATACACACACCCCTCACCTCGTCTCGCCATGCCTCACCTGACCGTCCTGGTTCCTGCACGCGATTTCATATTTTTGGAAAGGAAATTCTTTTATTTTATTTTATTTAAACATCATTTTTTTTCATTTGAAATACCAAGATACAAAATTTCCCATCTCGTATTGTCTTGGAAAGGAAATTGCCTTGAGCCATCCAAATAATAATTCTCTTTGAACAAATTTGCTAGCCTATTTTCCATCCAAGTTTTGTAATTTGGTTGGTTGGTTTGATTCCTTTTAGTTCCTGTTTGGGTTTGCCCAATGAATCATTTTTTAAAGAAATCATTAATCAAATTAAATTTTGAGAGAAAAATGGATATCTTGGGCTCCTATATATGAATTTTGTTGATCTATAAATTGGACATATTTTCACCATTCCTAAACACAATCACAATATCTAGAGACATACTGAGAATAATAAAGGTGTGTGAGACTATTATATGTGAGATTAGTTCTCAGTTGTGAGTTGTTTTTCAGATGTTGTGCATGAACAACACCTCCTTGACATCAACCTATTACATCACCTTCTCCCAGCTTGTTTTCTTCCTTCTTCTCCACCTTCTACTACCCACTATTGTGCATCTGAATGTGATTCATGCGATGTGATTTTCTAGTGACATACGAGGGCCGATGGACAATTACACACTACTCTTTTACTAGCACCGGGAGACAGTAAAAAAAGATGGGGTGATTGAATCTGGAAGGCAAGCCACTAATTAATATTGTGCATAGGAGTGGTGGATGTTATCTTCATGGAAGGGATCTTTGCACTCCTTTCACCCACAAACTTTTCTAAACCCTTTAAGATATTCTTTGTTTGGATTGGTTTATATGTTTACCTTAATCTAGTTAAAGTTTTTTAAATAATAACCAATAAGTAAAACTATATCCAATAGTATGGACCCTTGTCAATTGGGATTTTTTTTGTTTTTGTAGTTCGACTACTAGAAATGTATGTATGATTAAGGGTCTCATGTGCAAAATTCATGATGCATATGTGACCGAAAATGAATCCTACCCAAGAGCCATTCTAGGAATGTGTCCATGCTTACTCTCAAACTCAGTTTTTGGGAAACTTTTTGAAAACATCAATTAGAATTTTACGATCAATTGTATCAAGGATAAAATTTCTGTCAGGTTAAAGTAGCTTCAGGTGGTAAAAGCTCGGTAAGTCTTAGTGAAGGACCCAGGTTCAAACCTCATTGAAGGCACTCTGAAAACAACATCCCACGCTGATTTGATGTGGGAGGGGGTGACCAGACCACACCCTCTCATTCCTTGAGAGTTTACCATGTCGGGATCACCCATGGTGGGTTCTCTCAGTCACCATTGGAAAAGGATATAATTTTCCTAGAAAAGGATTAAAAATATAGAACCCTACCTCAAATCATGACACTTTTCTATTCTTATTAATGACTCACCTTTGATTATTTCAAATCTCTTAACAGACTTAGACATGGAGATGCACACTCACCCTATTTTTCTATCATAGTTACCTACATTCTTGCCTTGACTCTTAGGTTAGGGTTTAAAAATAAGTTCCTTTTACCAATAAAGAATATTTATAAACACAATATACAATTTTGTGAATGATATCATTATGTTTTGTTTATCCTGATGATTACAGTGTGATCAACACTATCAGAATCTTAGGCATATTCCAACACATCTCAAGTCTCAAAATAAACTTCAAAAAATCTACTCTGGCTGGGGCAAACACCAAAGAAGATAATATCGTTAGGTATAGTCACATAAACCAGTGTAAAGTGGATTTATTTCCATTTGGATACTAAGGCATGTCTCTATCTCTCAAACAATTATTGTATATATTTTGTCGTTCATGCAATATCAGACAATTGCAAATTAGTTAGTATTGTTTGACATGCCAATTAACACATCTAAAAAAGAATCAACAAGAACAAACACAATAGGTAACCTCAAAAATAGATTTAGATTAAACAAACCAGATCACTCGATATTCAAAGTTGTGTTTGATACTTAGAGAAATAAGCACTTTTCTAGACATAGTTTTTGGATCTATGGGCTCTAGTGGGGGGTTAATAGATTTATACTACTTAAAAAATTCATTACACCTTCAAAAAAATTCCCCAGATAATATTGCAAGTCTGAAAAAAAGGGCAAGGGGAATTGAGAAAACACTAAAGAAGGCAAGAATTTATTGTGGTTCCAACCTCCAAATTAGGAGATGCTCATCCATTGCCTAGAGGTGTCAATCTCTAGAATTTTCAACCATGTGTCACTCCTTATATTCCACTATATTACAAATATGACCACTCTTTTCTAGATCTAGGGTTAAACTACTCCTTTAAGGATAAGGGACCCAATAGTTGTTACAAGGACTTACCTATCTGCCTACCAAGAGTCTTTTGCCTTCACCACTCTTGAGAAGATCTTCCGTGTTGTATCCTTCACTCCCTTCTTTAAGGAAGCAATATTCAAATCACCACTTTGACAGAGAGCGATTAGGAAGGGGAGTTGTGAGCTTTGACAAGAGTACAATAAGGTAGCTCTTGTACAGAAATCATAGTTCATTAAATTGGATATAGAGAAGTAACCAAGTTGAATGAGATTAGTTTCTTGTGTAGGTACAATCACTCAACTATAGCATAAGAACACATAAAGGGAAACTTGGATTGAAGTCTAAGGGTCCTTTTTATAGTTGAGACTACCTACTAGCCATTAGAGACATTTAGATTGAATTCTAGCAGTTTTTGGGGGTTCCAACAGATCTATTTTTGAAGTTTACACCCCTTTAAATGGCTAGATAAACTTTTAGCACTGTATAGCACATTGTTTTTGATCGAGTTACCTTTTGGGAAACTTGACCTAAAATGCTAACTATTAAGCCAATATCACCCATCAGTCGAGTATCTAATTGATAAGAAACTTGATCGATAGATGCATTTGTCTAGACAAAGTTAGTTTTAAGTTGATTACGTGAAGGAAATCTTGACCGTCAACGAGTTTTGCCAAAAGCCTAAAATTGGTTGTCTAATGACTTTAGGGTTTAGGGCTTAGGGTTTAGGGTTTAGGGTAAAATTGGTTGTCGACTGAGTTGCCCCATGGGCAAACTTGGCTGACAAGCCTCCTTGTAATGGCTTATGGCAAATAACCTAAAAGTATATATTTATTCAATTTAAATGACTCTAGTTATCCATTAAGCTTTGTTACAAGTCATGCATTCAATATAAATGATTTACAACAAGATTTGTTACAAGTCACGCTTTCAAATATAAATGATTTACAAGAATTTCTATTAGTAAAACTATCTATTGTTCAATTCTTTTGTGTTAAAATTTGACTTGCTCTTTGGCAAACTAGGGTTGGCTGATTTCATCCTTTTGATATAACTAATATATGAAATTGATCTAAAGTAGACATATTAGATACACAATAATGGAATGGTTAAGTTATCATTAAAATTTGGACAATGTATAATTGCTAGGTCAACATTCTCCCCTTTTTTGAAAATGACAAACCATTTGTAAACATGTTGAAAAGGATTGAATCTATAAATACTTTACCTTGAATTTTAGGAGGAATAAAAAATATAAGATAACAATCCCCTCAATCCAGTCTTATCTTTACATGTATGGTTAATTCTTCCAAATAAGATTAACACATATGTATGCTATTTCCAATCAATTTCAATATGTGGCCAAGATTTTTCTCCTCCTTTGTCATATAAAAAGATAGGAGGTAGAAGATATAAACTGGGTCTTATCCAACCATAAGCATCGACACATAATCACCGAACATAAGCATAAAAAATAGTTAACCAAAAAGAGATCTAGTAACACCAAGTCATAATCAAAATATGAAAGTACATACTCTAAGTCTCAATACATAAGCAGTACAAGCAGAGTTAAAAGTACATAAGATGAAAACTACGAAAATATGAAATTAAGTCCATAATGAAAACAAAAAAGTGAGAATGACATAAACATGAAAATAGCAGCCTCAGGTAAAATTGCCTTATGTAATACATGCTAAGATAAAAAAATACAAGTACATGGAAACTCTAAGACCTAAGAACTAGTCATCCTGAGTTGGATTGTAGTCCTCATCACTTATTGGCTCCTAATTGGAAGAAGTCGCAAGTGCGTCATCAACATCCTCAACCTCATGATCGTCAGCCTCACCATTTTCACCATCCTCAACATCACCATATTCTTCTTATTTTCCTTCCTCAACAACCATCTCATCATCCTCTAAAAGAGAAAAAGACTAGATGGCCAACCATCTGGCATTCATCTCTTACTAGGTCATCTGGCTAGTGGATACTAGAGCTTGTGCACGCTTAAACGTAGACTGAGTATTCCAATAAAATCTAGCAAGATAAGTAGAGGTTGAGACATGTGGAAAGGAAAAAAGATGAGTCAAGGAGGTAGACATGTGAGAGGACACATGTCTAGGTCCAACAACAACATGTGTAGTGGGTAGAAAAAAAAAGAGCATATTGAGAGGTAGGGTAGAAGTGATCATATGCATATGTGGTATAGTCAATAGTTGAGAAAGAAGGGCAATAAGATGGATAAGGATAAGGGAGGGATAGGTTCAAGTTAAACGTGATGTGAATTAGATCATGGTGAAAGTGGTGTTGAACCTGCATGTTATAGGCATTCCGATACATCATGTATCCCATGAGAGACTCATTGGACATAGAGAAGGAATCCCTATAGGGTCTTGGGTGGTGCACATGGGGGTTTGTTTGGTTGACCTAACTAGGAGGAAGAGGCACCAAGGGTGGTAAAGAAACTAGATTTTTAAAAGCACTTCTTAACTGAGGTTTTACTTATTGAAATACCTCTCTTACTTACAGGATAATTGAAATAAGTGAGGAGAGATTTTTTAGAAGTGTAGCAAAAAATAGCATAGATAATATTGGGATATGGATGATGGATATCCCTAGTGTTGTTCTCAAAGTCAAAGCAGGTTACGTGGTGAAGAATATAACAAGCACACTTGACTTTGATCCCCTTCATACAATAGTACACAATCACTAGTGTTTTCAATAATGTCAATTTGATTTTCTTGGGATGGACATTGGAATTAATTATCAAAGCAATGAGTTGTGTCATGGTGTCTAAGGAAAATGAAGGTACCATAGCCTTCTTCATATTGTAAGTTCTTGTTTCTTAAGGAATTTATGGATATCAAGAAGGGTAAGATCAGACTCAAAACTCTTGAAGAAAGAGTCAGGATAAAGAAGATCTAGATGTTGAGGGTAAGTGTCCTTCCAAGTGCATGTCATTAAGTCTCCACAAAGACAAGAGTTAAAGCTATTCTTAGATATTTTGAAGTGAGTTCCACTAATCATGCAAGATAGGAAATTTTTGGTCTCAGGATGTGGAACTGTGGTGTTGTAATTCCATGTTAAATTGACATAGAACTCATTTACCGCCTTATTACAATTGTGATCATTGAAGTAAGATAAGCATTCAACACACAAAGCACTAAGATATCAGTTCATGAAAATGTCATTCACTTGGAATCCTTTTAACCCAACAGATACACACAGATTAAAAGGAAAAGGAGATCTAGGAAGGACTCCTTATACCTATTGATGACCTGAGTACTAATGAACGTTGAACACCATAGATGAGCACCCTAGTTGATGGACCAGAAGTAGGAGCATCTAAAGAATCGATTGTGATAATTCATTTGTGCTTATTGAAAGCCATCAAGGTTGATAAGGGCAGAATGTAGAACTAGTATTACTAAGAGAAATTAGGGTTCTAGGTAGAGGTCGATTTGAATATTAGGAGGCTAGGGTTAGGGTAAAGATGGATCAAGGGTGTGAGGAAGAATAAGGATTAGGACAGTCGTTCGAGTTTCTCTAGTTGAGAGGGAGATAACTGGGATGACTAGGACCCTTTCTTAGTCATGGCATAGTGTCGTCAGTCAAGTTTGAGGTCTAGGTAATTTAGTCAACAATAGTTGTTGTTACGATCTTAGGCAACCTTTCAGCGAAGTTACCATAAGATAAACTAGGCCAGCAATAGTTGTTATCACAAACTCAAAGAACTTCTCCTAAGACCCTAGAGACCTATGCAAATGTACCAAATTAACTGAGTAAGTATGTTATAGATATAGAGGTACATTTTACTCATCATTTGCTACTATTTAGTGTTAAAATAGAGAGTGAAAACTCATTTTCATTTTATTAAAAACATGTACAAAATGCATTTCAAACGTGGTAGTTTCAAGAAAAACATGAGTAGATGATTGAAAATTAAGAACATGATAGATGCATATATGGAAACTCTATCTAAGAGACATAGAAGCATCATACATAGCAGTCATAAAAAATTAGATCAAATAGAAAATTTCCTCTAGCTAGAGGTTTAGTGAAAATATCCACAATTGGTTTTCCGTTTCCACATGAATGATGTAAATATACTTCTTAGAAATGTGGTTGCAGAGGAAAGGATGATGAACCTTTATATGTTTATCTCTAATATGCAATATAGGATTTTAAGACAAGTCAATTGCGGTAGTATTTTCATAATAAAATAGGAGAAGCATCATAAAAACATTGAAGTCTTGGAGCATTTGCTTCAACCCAAGGACTTAGGCATGATACTACTGACAAATATGTATTCAACCTTGGTCATTGATAGAGACACTATATTTTGTTTCTTAGAGAAACAAGAAACCAAACATGATATTAGGAGGAAGCAAGTGCCACTTTTGCACTTTCTATCAACTAAGCAGCCGTCATAATCCACATCATTATGTGCAGTAAGAGTAAAATCCTGTGACTTGGGATGACATAACCCAAAAGTTGGGGTCTTCTCTTGGTAATAAAAACCCTCTTAACTGCTACAAGATGAGCTTTTATAGGTCTTGATTGAAATCTAACACATAGGCTAATACTAGACATGATATTAGGTCTAGAGATAGTTAAATATAATAAGCTACCAATCATACCTCTATAGATATTCTCATCTACCTTTTATCTTTCTTCATCCTTATCAAGTTTGGTGGTGTTGGATATGGGATTATCAATTGTCTTTGTATTCTCCATCCCAAAGTGCTTCAAGAGTTTACTTATGTATTTTCCTTTGTTGATGAAGTTTTCATCCTTTGATTGTTTGATTTGATGTCTAAGGAAGAAAGTAAGATCCCCCATCATGATCATCTCAAATTCACTATGCATGAGGGAACTAAATTCCTTGCAAAGATCAAGATTTGTACCAGAAAAGATAATATCGTAAACATAAATTTGAATAATCAATAAATTGATAGAAGCGTGTTTCAAGAAAAAGTACAATCAACTTTTTCCATGATATAGCTATTAACAGTTAAAAAGTTATGTAGTTCTCATACCAAGCTCTAGGGACTTGTTTCAGTTTATAAAGAGCCTTTTGTAATACATGAACATGATTAACATGCTTGTCATGTTCAAATATAGAAGGTAGAGCCACATAAACTTCATACTCTAAATCTTCATTCAGAAAAGCACTTTTATTATCCATTTGATAAAGTAAGAAATTATCATGACTAGCAGAGGCAAGTAACATTTTTATAGAATCTCATCTAGCAATATGAACATAAGTTTCATCAAAATCAATATATTCTAGTTGATTATAATCTTGTGCTACTAACCTTGCCTTATTTCTTACCACTTTGCCACTTTCATCTAGCTTGTTGTGGTATACCCACTTTGTACCAATTATCTTTTATCATTTGGTCTTGGCACTAGAGTTCAACCTTGTTCTATTCAAACTTCTCAAGTACCTCTTGCATGGCTATGATCCATTCATCATCCTCAAGATATTTTTTGAGATTATTTGTCTCAAGTTGTGAGATGAAAGCATTGTTTGCTTGTTCTTTGTTGTAAGCACCTCACATATTCAGCCTTTCAAAAGGGTTGCCTATTATAAGCTCTTTTGGGTGATCTCTTGCAATGTGGGGAGTGGGATCCTTCTCTTCATCTTCTTGTGAGCATTGTATATCAACCACCTCTTTACCTCTATTATTGATTGTCGGGACCTCACTTTTGATTAGCATTAATGCCAACCATTAAAGGGAAACACAAAACCTAAACCCCCGATTATGAAGTAAAACAACTAATTATCAACAATGTCATTAACACATTATAATGAAAACACAACTATCTTTTCCTTTTTCTTTCTTCTCAATTTTCACATACTAATGTCACATCACAGATATCACATTAAGTTATCACAAATCACATTCAACTCTATAAAAACCAGAATCAAATCTTACTACTCACATACAATTTGGTTTACATTAAATACATTTACATGAAAGAATAAACTCAATATACTACCCATCCTAAGAAAGAGAGGGTACATGGACAATATAATCTAACTAGATTATTCTACTTATATCTTATTTGTCATGACCTCACCAATGGATAGCATTAAACCTAAAAACATTTGAAAGAACCTCATGAGACTCATATAAAGCACCAGTGAGTGGATACCTCCCACTCAAGCTGAGTACATGCATGACCATCAATTAAGTACAATGAATTTAAAACAAACATGCACATATTACAAAGTCTACAAGATAATTATAGCATGTAATCAAATCTAGTTTACAATGATAATCTAATCAAACTGATAAGGTAATCACTTTGACCAAAACCAAATTTAATACATCTTTTAGAGCATGTCTACGAACGCATAAGTAGATTCTACTTAATTCAAAATAACAATCCTTTAGTAGAGCATGTCACTAAAAAGATCAACAAATGCTACTTAATTTAGAATAAAAATACTTTAGTATGAGTAGCAAGTCAAGATTTAAACATTCAAATCCAATATGTAACAATAACATCATCTTTGTGACACTCCACTAGCTAGACCATGAACACATCCTGCAGTCCTGAAGTTGTATTACACATAAGACATGTCTACCAGATAGTACTATCAAATAGAAATCAATCCAAATCATATTCAAAGTGGATATAAATCCCAAAATTTACTACTTGTCATCAAGATAGATCAGAATATGAAAAATATAATCTCGATAATAGAATGATCATTTTACACAACAAGTAACATAATCAACAATGGAAAATTATCAACTACAATACAAGGAATATAACCGACATTCAAATCATATTCTACAAGGCTTGTCATCTTTTACTCATTTGTCCTAAAACTACTTGGCTTGTATCTCACCAAGTAGAAGTCGCCACACTTGATTCTCTTGTCAATGACTCACTGTCACTATCTTAGGGTTTATTCGGCCACCCTAAGATATCAACAATAGACCCAAACCACCTCAGTGTTGTGTAAATAGGCTCACGTTCTCATCTTAGGTACACAAGATAGGAACCAAAAAAACAATATATCACATATCACGACATTTATCATATTTTCATATTTCACATATTTCATTTCATCAGAGTCTATTCCTCATGGACATAGACTTTCACAACAAGGATTTACGACCAAAGCCACTCTAGATGACTCACTCCTGAATCTTGGTGGTCTAACCTTTAAGGTCTCGATCCACACTCCAGAAATACTTCTCATAATTCATCAATTACTACAAGGTGATCCATTTTGTTTGCCCTGTGTGGACCTTGGGGTAAACCCACAGTGTTTAAGGCACCTAACTAGATTAGTCATCGTTTCTCTTGTTATTGATCTATTTTACTCATCTTAAAAGAATTCAAAACATCATGTATCATATGTGTGTATTCTCGTGTAACTATAATAACATGAAATATATTAGGCTTACCAAGAAGGACAATGAACAAAATAAGAAGCGCAATAATATGTAATTTTCAACACATATAATTCTTTATATTTCCACATAATCTCATAGCAGTCATTATCAATGAACTTTCAGCCCGAGATATAATCTCATTGTCCATCATTTACCCTCATTAAGGTTTTGTCATCATCAGTGGGCTTTCAACCTGAGACATAATCTCATTGTCCAACATTTCTCATCAGGGTTTTAAAATATAATCAATGGATGTTACACTCAATCTCAATATATTTCTTATCAATTCATTCCATATCATAATGCTCACCAAATATTCACAAAGACATTTGAACTAGCAATGGTATAGGCATATAAAAATCTTGTGTCATTCACCATCCTTAGAACAGGTTCATCATGCAACATATACTTCCTCCATTTGATTCATATACATATAAATAAATCTCAAAGCATGAGTGTGCATAACACCCTTAATATTCCTCACTTACTATATACCACTCTTCAGTAAAGGCTATATTCAATGCATAAGTGATCTTATTATAAATTAATTAGAGAAGGACATTCTCAGGATACAAGTATCATAACATACACTTATAACCCAACATCACATTTCTATAGATCAATTCATATCCTTGAACCTCATCTTGTAATTAAGTTAAAATATACTCATGTGCATTCCTTAATCCCTCATTTGGGATCATTATTTATTAGCATCACATAGCTCATTATTTTAGGGTAAGGCTCAGGGTTAGGTTCTAAGATCCATATAATAATTTTCATCATTCCCTTCATTTCATATTAATTAATTTTAACTTCTTTCATTTCATCTTCACTATTACTTTAGGATCAAATCATTCTAAATTTACTTAATATACATAGTTTCTCTTTTATTGAAATTCTAATGATCTGATTTATATATATATATATTAATCAATTTAGGTCAACACACATGTCACATAAATATAATATTATGTTATTCATGATGCACATTTCATTAATTTCATTTTTAACTTATCATCGGTTATTTTTTCCATCTTCTTTCTTGTAAATAGTTGAGTGTACCATGTCATTGACTTCCAATAGTATTGTTGTAATTAACAAATATCATTATGTCTCTTATGATGCTATTCACTTTAGCTTAAAAGAATGGATTTGGTTACATCTTCTTACATCATAATATCTTATCATCCTTCATAATTCGTTGTTACGTAGCTTGTATTAAGGACCCACATTCATGTGAGGGTTTACTCATCATTTCATAAGTCACACTAAATAGATGCATTTGTCTTAGATCACATTAGTAAGACTCACCATCTTCAACTGAAGTATTAGTACCTACAATTCATCATTTCATCACATCAACAATAATAAATACAAGTTCTAGCTTTATCACTCATACTTGTCTTAATACTAAACTTCTAGGGTTTTCAAGAAGTCATCTTAGTTGAATACATCATAAGAATCATATCATTTAGTAATTTCATCATGGCACACAATAGCTCATTAGGGATATTCATACACATGGTAACCCTAGTTTCCATTTCCACATATTTCATTCATCAATCATAAGTATACATTGATTAGTCGACTCATCTGATTCAATCTCTAAACACAAACCCTAAATAGGGAATATCACCACTGCATATTGATCCTTATGTATATATTATATTCAAATTCAATAATATTCAACGATACACTTGTATAATTCATTCTAATACAATTGAAACATGATTCTAACATGTCAATTCAATTCCCAAGCATATCAGGCATTGGGTTGATTTTTAGGCAATATTCAATGAAAAAACATAGTAATTTATCCATAGAATTTTGCATGGAACTCAAATCAATATATCAGGAACTAAGAAAGTTCAATTGAATGAGGAATAACTGGAATCAGTAGAATATGATTCGCTAAAATCTTTCCAAATCAATGCCCAATCACATACAAATACAAGCAAGGTTTCTGATTGTTGTAGCCAGATACAATTAGGCTTTCAACATGAATACATACCTTACAAGGGAGATCAACACTCACCTAAGGTGACAAGCACATTAAAAACGTAGGTCAAACTCTAAATTTCTAGAAATCCAATCAAAGTCTAGTAAGTGAATCCATTTTGTCCTCCTCTCAACTCAGAAATCCTAGAATTGGAGAATAGGAGAGAAAGAGTTAGAAAGGGGGTGATTTGATATAATTTCGATTCATATAAGAGGAGGGAAAAAATCTCAAGCGAGAGAAGATTCACCATGAAAGACTATGCAAAGAATCTAAACTTACTTGATTTCATCATTTCTTGGATGGTGAAACCCTAAATGATCAATCCCCCCACTTTCTCCTCTCAAACCCTAACTCTCCTTCTTTCTATATGATTTTGTTTATATGGAATGGATCACCAAATCTGAGAGCTCCTTGTGTACTAGGTTAATCATATAGATCAATCAAGGTGCTTGGGTCAATTGCAAATTGACCCAACTTTACACTTTCTTTTATTTCAACAAAAATTTTCTGTCATACAAATATTACTGAAGATCATTTACATAACAACATAAACTTTCTCCAACAATTATGAAAGTTTATCATATTGTTTGAGATAGAAATTTAGAGATCCAAAAAAAATTCTAGATCATTAATAGTTACCAATAAATAAATAAAAACCAAATACTACACTACTATACTGCAGTCTGCAGCATGGTCGGTCGAGTTGTTACTACTAAGAAACTCGACAGACACCACAATCTGTAGAATTCAAACATCATCCAAAAATTATGAAAATTTAATAGAACATATACAATGGAGTTTCCCGTACATTTAGAATTTCATATCAAATGGATGTACCGATAAAAGGATATAATATATATATACCTGACAACTATATTTCAATCTGAATGCATGGTCAACTGAGTTTGTCCTGAGAAAACTCGTATGACAAATAGGTATGGAAATTCTGTAAAAGTTATGATATTTTTCAAGAACATCAATAGTTGAGTTAATCAAACTATATCCAAATTTCAACTAAATTATATATATATATATATATGTATAATAGTAAAAATCATTTAGTACATCACTATATTTATCAAATTATGTATCCATATGCTACCAAAACCCTAATTTTGGTGACTAGGGCGTACGATTCTCAAACTCTATTTATTTTAACTAACAACATGATTAGAGTTTCTCATTAGGTTTAAAGAATCATAAATAGACTACCATCATTTATCAAGCTTTAAACATTGATCAATCTAGTTAACCATGCAATCATCCAAGTAAACACTAATTAGATGGTTAATATGAAAATGGGTTGTTACAAATTCTCCCCTCCTTTTAGGATTTCGTCCCAAAATCTATATCTGGAAAAATATTATATCGTCTAACCGTTCATCTCTCTCGGCATCAAGTTAGATTGATTTTCATTTTATATTTCTTTCATATGACATGATTTCATCATTTGTTTTTGCATTAGATGGATATTTCATCCCTTGTCATCATCATATCTCTCTCTGATATTTCAAACACTTACTTCACAAATCTTAGTAATACATCATTTATCAAGATGTGATTCACATAACCTTTCATATTCTTTTAGCATTTGATTATGTATCTCATGGATCAATATTATAATTCATTCTACATTATTATCTACATTCATTAGTTTTCTTCATAACGAAGATCATTGAATGGGCTTCATCCTTAGTTACCAATTTTTTGTTATAATTTCATATTCATACTCATGTTCAAATTCCTTAGGGATTATCTTCATAATCCATTACACTTTCATCTTTCTCCTATGAAATTCCATGATTGTCTTAGACATCATATTGAATTATATAATCCTTTCTCTTTTACCATTTTATCCTTTTATTGCAATCATACATATTCATATACTCCCAATTTGTCTTCATCTGAATGCTTAGTCAAGGCATCTAGAAGAACTACAATTACCAGTTTCATACTAGCTTATCTCAATACCCCAATACTTGACTAGAGTATCTGGATACTGAGTTCAATCAGTATGCATATCATTCAAGTTTTGTTCAACATCCATGTTATCATTTTTCCTTAGATACTATTGTCCCTACAGACTCACTAACCTCACTTTGATACCATGTTGTTGAGACCTCTTTTTTTATCAGCATTAATGCCAACCATTAGAAGGAAACCCAAAACCTAAACCCAAATTATGAAGCAAAATAACCAATTCTCAGCAACGTGATTAACACAACATAAGAAAAACATAGGTGAAATCTTTTTTCTTTCTTCAACAATTTTCACAAACTAATGTCACATCACACATATCACAAATTATATCAACTCTATCAAAACCAAAATCAAATCTTACTACTCACATGTCGTTCAGTTTACATCAAATACATGTGCATGAAAGAATAAACTCAATATACTACCCATCCCAAGAAAGAGAGTGTAAAGGGACAATCTAATCTATTAAGATTATTATATTTATATCTTTTGTGTTACGACCTTTTTCTCTAGATGACATTATACCTAAAAGCATTTGAAACAACCTAATGAGACTTCTATAGAGCCCTAGCGAGTGCATACCTCCCACTCAATCTAAGTACATGCATCAACATCAGATTAAGTATAATGAACATAAAAGAAAGATTTAGATATTGCAAAGTCTAGCAGATAGTTCTAGCATCTAATCAAATCTAGTTTACAATGATAATCTAATCAAACAGATAAAATAATCGCTTAGACCAAAACTAACTTTAGTACATATTTTAGTGAATGTCTGCGAACACATAAGTAGGTGCTACTTAATTCAAAATGACAATCCTTTAGTAAAGCTTGTCTCTGAATAGATCAGTAGATTCTACTTAAATTCAGAATGACAATACTTAGTATGAGTAACAAGTCAAGATCTAAACATTCAAAATCAATATATAATAATAAAATCATCTGTGTGACATTCCACCAGCCAGACTAGGTACACATCATGCGGTCCTAAAGTTGTATTACACATAAGACATGTCTATCAAATATTACTATCAAATAGAAAAAATTGAAATCTTATTCAGAGTGGATATAAATGGCAACATTCACAACACGATTTATAAGAATATGAAATAGATAATCTCTATAATAGAATGATTATTTTCCACAACAAGTAACATAATCAATAATGGAAAATTATCAGCTAGCAATACAAGGAATGCAACAAACATTCAAATCATATTATTATACATGGCTTGTCATCTTTTATTCATTTGCCCTGAAACTACTTGGCTTGTACCTCACCAAGTAGAAGTCACCACGCCTGATTCTTGTGTCAATGTCTCACTGTTACTATGTTAGGGTTTAGCCAACCACCCTAAGATATCAACAATAGACCCTAGCCACCTTGGGGTTGCCTAAAGAGGATAACCTTCTCATCTTAGACATACGAGATAGGAACCAACAAAATAATATCACATATCACAACATTTCTCATATTTTCATATTTCACATATTTCCTTTCATCAAATTCTATTCCTCATGGACTAGACTTTTAGAACAAAGATTTAGGGACAAATACACTCCAAATGAATCACTCCTAAATCCTAGTGGTCTAACCTTTAAGGTCTCAAGCCACACTCTAAAAATCCTTCTCATAATTCAGCAATTACTACAAGGAGATCCATTTTGTTTCCCCAGTGTGGACATCAGAGGAAACTCACGATGTTCAGGGCACCTAACTAGATGTGTCATAATTTCACTTGTTATCAATATCTTTTAATCATCTTAAAAGAAGTCAAAACATCATGTATCATATGTGTGTATTCTTGCGTAACTAGAATAACATGAAACAAATTAGGCTTATAAAGAAAGATAATGAACAAAACAAGAAGCACAACAATTTGTAATCTACAACAACTATAATTCTTTACATTTCCACATCATTTCATATTAGTCATCATCAGTGGGCTTTTAGTTTAAGACATAATCTCATTGTCCAACATTTACCCTTATCATGGTTTTGTCATCACCAGTGGGCTTTCATCTTGAGACATAATCTCATTGTCCAAATTTTCTCATAAGGAGTTTTAAATATAATCAATGCATGTTATACTCAATCTCAACATATTTCTTATTAGTTCATTCCATATCACAATGCTCACCACATATTCAAAGAGACATTAAAACTAGCAATGGTCTAGGCATATAAACATCGTGTGTCATTCACCATACTTAGAACATGTTCATCATGCAACACATACTTATTCCATTTGATTCCTATACATATAAATAAATCTCAAAGCAATAATGTACATAACACACTTAATATTACTCACTTACTATATGCCACTCTTCAATAAAGGCTATATTCAACACATAAGTAATCTCACTATAAATTAATAAGAAAAGGTCATTCTCTGTAACAAACCCACTCCCCAACAACCCCTAATTAAGGAAGGCCAGGAAGTTGAGAGCCATTATCCCAAAAATAAGATCTATGGTTTTGCACATAATAAAAAATAGTTAATAAATTATACTAAATGAACTGACTTTGGTACAAGATAAAAATTCTTTTTATAAAAGCTTACAAAATATGGGTTTTAGGATTACCCCCAAGAAATGTACCATCTATTTATAACCTACAAGTATTAGATTGTTTATCCACATTCAATGCCTTCTTTTATGGAATGTCTAATTTCCATCTTGTAGCAAGTTATCCTAAAATGTTGACAAATAAAACATGTGGTCAGTATAACAAGTTATACTAGTATGTGGGGAAAACAAATATTCACATTTTATTTGTAACAATATAATCAATCAAATTATTGTTTAACCATTCAAAACTAACATTTTGATCATGACTACTCGACCCTAGACACATCCAACCTCTAGAGTCTTGTCCCTGTAGTAGACATAGGTCACACTTGCCCCCAGGGATTTGATGCCATACTATTGCCCCCAGGGCTTTGGTGATAGATCTTTCTCCTAGGGCTTAGCAATCTTTCTGATGATTTCCTTTCCCCTTGGACTTCCTATTCATCATTCTTTACTTTCTTATCTTACATCAAAGGTGGTGCAAGGTACATCTAGTCAAGTCCATATTATGTGATAGTCATAGTGACTTTATAGTTTGCAAGGAAATAAATAGACAAGCAGTCATATATTTGCAAATCATGCGGAGAAACCTGAGAAATCCACATGAAACTAGACCAATTATTCACAGGCATAACCATATACATGTCAGGAGCACTAGTAGTCCGAATAAGAATAATAAAGAACAACCACACAATCAACCAAGAAAGTCAACTTGAAATCCAAGACATAACATCCATATGTCACTACATGATTCCAAAATCTACCAAAAGGATTGTCTTGGGTTCCAAGTTGGGTTATTAGGTTTAGTTCCTTATTTCATTATTCATAATACTTCATTAGTCCATTTATTGTTTTTTACACTTCCATGATCCACCAACCCTACTTTAGATTTCATACACTTAATCGTACTCTAATAGGTGTCTTTTATGCAAAAGTCCCAATCTTTATCCTTTATTAGTCAAGTTAGGGTTAGAGAGATAAAAAGATGAATATTTGGCACTTTCATGTTTATTGGGTTGACAAACCCTAGTTTTCATCATTTAATGAACTTTCATACATAACGAGGTCCTGATTCATCAAATTTCATGTCATTGAGTCCAAAGTGTCCTTTTGGACATAAAAAGTCCATCTTTGAAAATTCACATCAATTCCATATCTTAGATTCACCAAATCTTAGAAATTAGCATTTTGAATGTATTTATTACATTAAAGATACATCATCAAGAACTTTTCAAACTAGACGCATATTTAGGTTTTGATTATAATTTTATTGAATTCCTTACATTTTTCTGAGTCATATTCATATATATATTGTCTTATTCCAATTATCCTACCAATTTCTATGATTTTTATAAAATAAATACTTATGGACTAATCATGGACTACCACCTCATCGACTGATTGGGTATTGCCAGCCACCGCGGTCTAGGGATAAGCCAATCTACTTTCACCAATTGGATTGCCCGTCCATGTGGCACTCACTAGTCAGACCGAAAAATAAAGGGGAAAGAGTCAGTTTTGCCCTTACCTCTTGAACACATGCGTGAGGGAAGAAGGGTATCTTCACCCTTGGTCATCTTCTTCCTCCAATCAATCTACGAGCAGTGTGTCTGAGTCAACTCACTCATTGGCTTCACAATTAGCACACCAACTAGTAAAGAAGGGTTGGCTTCACCTTCTCCTTACTCCCCCAAACTTAGAACACCCTCCAATTGTTCTTGTGTTTGGTCAGAGCAGATGGAATGAGATTGCGATGTCCCTGTTGAGATGGTGATCTAGATAGGGGTGAAGGTCGAGGCCAAAGAACAAATTGATGTGAGGAAGAAGATCGTAGGGCTCAGAAGAAGCAATGGGATCTATTGATGCCCTTACAGATGGTCTGGTTGGGGTTAGCCATGGTTGTCAGCGGATTAGGGGATTCTTCTAGAGACCTAAACCATAGGGCAAGTCTAAGGTAGGTCGGTGTAGTTTGATCTCCCGGACACAATGTGCAAGTTATTTAGTGTTGAGGTGATCTAGGTAGTGAGAAATTTTCTCAAGTTCACATGCCTCAATTGTTCTTGTTGAGTGATCTAGGTAGTGAGAAATTTTCTCAAGTTTACATGCCTCAATTGTTCTTGTTGAGTGATCTAGGTAGTGAGAAATTTTCTCAAGTTCACATGCCTCAATTGTTCTTGTTTCCACAAGAAGGCAAAAAGGTCACCATGGATCCCTTATCTGACGACCTACAACACATGCACCAAAAACAAATAATTCTATTAATAATTTGAAAATTTTGACATTTAATACTTTCTATATCTATTCCCCAAATTTTACGGATTTTTGTAAAATCCATATCTCTTAAACCCTTAATCCTTTTAATCCCAAATTTTGAGGGAAAGTCCATAATGACTTCATCTATAAGTGAACAATTTGAGATGAAAACTTGAAAAGAATAACTCTGTTTCTTCAAGTGCAAGTTATACACATAAAAGGCATGCATTATGTATTTAAAATCATATTTTCTCTTTCTTTCTTTTCTATTTTCTTTATTTTGACTTTCTTGATATTAGGAGGCAAGTGAAACTAAAACTATCCTATTGTGTTTACCTATGCCACCTTCTAGAGAATTCCATACTATTTTTATATATAAGTATATGTTATTCATGTTCTTATTGCCTTTCCACTTATTATGGGGTTTTCTCTTATCCTTCATTCTTTTTCACCTTCACTGGCTCAACAGGACATGGGAAACAAAAAATCCTTTGTTCAAGGTAGTTTTACAAGGAAACCCAAATTCTAAAACAATGCACACAAATTGTCAAGAAAGTCCTTTCTTATAAAATATTTCCATAAAAATACAATCAAAATTGAGGTTATAACATTCTCAAAACATAAGTATCCTAACATACACTTACAATCCAAGAGAACATCTCTATAAATCAATTCATATCCTTGAACCTCATATTGTAACTTAATTAAACTATACTCATGTGCATTCCTTAAGCCCTCATTTGGGATTATCATTCATTAGCATCACATAGCTCATTATTTTAGGTTCGGGATAGGTTCTTAGACCCATATACTATTTTTCATCATTTCCCCTCATTTCATATTCATTAGTTTTAACTTATTTCATTTCATGTTCACTACTACTCTAGGAAAATAATAATTCTAAATGTACTTAATATATAACGTTTCTCTCTCATTGAAATCCTTCATAATTTGATTTTAATATATTTTATTCAATTTAGGTCAAAACATATGCATTAATATATATATATATATATATATCATGTTAATCATCATACACATTTCCTTAATTTAATTTTTAACTTGTCATCACCATTTGGTCATTTTTGTCCATTTCCTTTCTTATAAATTGTTGAGTGTACCATGTTCATTGACTTCCAATAGCATTGTTGTAATTAGCAAAGATCGTTATGTCTCTTATGATACTATTCTCTTTAGCTTAAAAGGATGGATTTGGTTAAATCTTCTTACATCATAATCTTCAATCATCCTTCCCAATTCATTATTATGTAGCTTGTATAAAAGAACCCACATTCATGTGAGGGTTTACTCATAATTTCATAAGTCATACTAAAATAGATGCATTAGGCCTAGATCATATTAGTAAGACTCACCATCTTCAATTGAAGTATTAATACATATTCATCGTTTCATAACATTCACAACAATATATACAAGTTCTAGCTTTATCACTCATACTTGTCTTAATACTAAACTTCTAGAATTTTCAAGAAGTCATATTAGTTCAACGCTGTAGGGTTTTAGGGGAGGCAGAGAAGGCAGCGGAAACAAAAATTTTCTCCTCCCCAAACCCAGAACAAGGAAATGCGTCAACGTCTATATAATAGGAAAAGATGGTTTGTGGAATCATACCTTGTCCCGAGGCTTGCTCGGCGACAATACCTCGTGCCTTGCACGGTCTTCACCTCCTGTCTTGGACGATGTCTGTGCATCTCCTGGTCGCTCAAAGACTGACAGGATTGAAGGCTGTCCTCCTAGAGGAAGAAACCTCCCGCCTCTGAAGTAGTTCACATGGATCTCCTGGAACTCCAATCTCCTTATCCCACAAGGAATTGGAAGGAGTCGCACCCTCCTATCAGTGTACTAGTCGCCAACACACTCTCCTGCTACCAGTCGCAACTACAGTTGTCTTTCCCTTGCTGTGCCTCCCTTTTCGGGTAGCACTTGCTCGGGCTCTCTCGGTTACCAAAACCAGAGAGAACGACAACTTTGCAGAGCAACTGGTTGCACTGAGTTGTACTTTGAGAAGCCCCCAATATATAGGAGGGTCATGGGACAGGGTTCTCCATCCCGGGCAATGCGGGACTAAAAGTAGGAGTAGAAGGGTTCGAGATTTTTTTCCACAAAACAACCAACTCGCAACTTGAACCGATCGTTTCACAACTGAAACGGTCGATTGGGGACCTGAGCCGGTCAGTTGACACCTCAACCGATCGGTTGGGACACCTCAACCAGTCGGTTCACTTCTGAACCGGTCGGTTCGTGGTCCAAGTCAGTTCCCGATTGACTTTTCCTTCTTTTGTTTCTAATTGGTATCGAATACCAATCCTTTTTCCCAATCAAATTGGGCAACTGAAATGAAAGGAAAATTCTCACCAATCTTACTTTCCCAACTTGCTCGGTTGTACTAGTTGAACCGATCGTTTCAACACTTGAAGCAATCGTTTCACCCTGTCCATGAGCTGATCAACTCAATACTTGAGCTGACCGGTTCACCAAGCTCAGCCGATCGGTTCATCACATGAGTCGATCGGTTGGGAATGCAGATTGTGCAGAATCAGTCAATTGCGGTTTCAATCAATCCGATACTCTAATCAACCAGTCCAACACCTTGAACACTATGATTTTGAGCTATCAATTAATTGAGTGTTTAATTGAACTACTAAACTCCTTTATTAATCAATCTAAACATTGTTTGTGGACAAAACTCCTCTTCCAGGTTAAATCCTATGTGTGTGACCCTGTAGGTCCTTTTCACGTTGGCAGTGAAAGTCCATAACACTTATGACTTCACAAGCAAAGAGCGGTGCCTAGTCACACATCAGTGCTACCCAAGTGAAATAGAAAGCTGGAGAACAACTTTCAATCCTACAATCCGTGAATGGTGTTACAGCGAATGTATAATTCCTTTGTCACTAATATCCCGAATGAACTCGAGGCATGGAACAATCATCCTGTCAACGTTCATTCACTTTCTTGATCTCAGAGTAGATTGAACGAGATATGTATGACATCAATATCACATACTGATTCACACATGCATGCGCACGCCTATCTCAATCCTACTCATCAAGTGGCCTTGGATATCAAACTCCCTCAGGAGGGACAAATCCCATATCTATCACTCACCCCTCAAAAGCCCCATGTGTCAAAGCCACCCAATCATCACCTTTATAACAACCCATGTTTTAGGACTGCATTTGATGATGTCAAAGTGTACCCAATGACATGTGTTGAGTGTAGTGATTTCAGGTCAAAGAATTACATTCACCACCATCACTGTGAGTACTGACTGTGACTACCATGTCATGGTTCCATGTGTCAAACTCACAGTGGGTCTGTCTGGTACACTTTTTCTCTAACAAGTACCTATGTGTTTGGTTTGATATCTCTATATCATGACTAATGAGATTCTGTCATCAACCAACACCACAATCTAGCCTTGTATGTCATTGCTGTCTATCTACCTTCCACAATGACATCTGACTAGGGACATAACAAGAATGTACAAACTCTTAGCATCCGTATGATCTCATCGTTCAGGTTCTGAACATGAAGGCATACATCATTGAGTACTGTCATTCTCTAGACATTCAACCTGTTCTGTCACTATCTCATATGACTGAACTAGAAAGAATTGGAAGCTTGCCTTTGATGTTTATCAAATCAATCTTAATGTATCCCACCAATCATCCCATGATTGGCTCTCAGGGCATACATACCAACAGACTCCCACTTGCAGTGCGAGCCAATCACCCTTGAATCATATTCATAGTGATCTTCAAACATGTCCCACATGTTACTGTGCTCTTGTGCCAACATAGTGAGTTATGGCAACACCTTTCCAAAGTCAGTATAAATTGCATGTCTCTCATCTCTTCACTGTACATCACACGTATGAGATGGAGTTGCCGTAATATGTGATCTAGTATTCCTTTGCTAACCTTTAGCCACATTGCATGATCAAGGATTCCATACTTGTCATCAATGAGCAGAATATCTATAAGTTCATCTCATGAACTTCCAGATCCATATAGTATCCATTGCTGTTCTCTAACACATAGATACTCGACATTTCCTTTTAAATGGTTTTATTGGAACACTTCCAATTAACAACAAACTTTCACTTTTATATATCCTATATATATTTTGCGATTAATTTTTTGTCCTTTCGGAAGTTCGCATCAATGTAACTCTTTACATTGAACTCTTCCTTATCTCCATAGAACTAGTACTTCTCAAGTACTTATCAAGTTCTCATGGTATTCCAGTAACCCTTACTGTAAGAAGACAGACATCCACTCGTCATGTCTCACATACGAGTTATCAGGATGAACACATCATATTGCCATGTCCTACATACAAGATGATGAATGCATTTTGTTCTTGCCATGTCGATACATGCAAGTTTATGGGATGATTAAATGATAGATCCATATCTATTCTTAGTGTTCCCATTCTTCATAAGAATTGGACACTTGGCTTTAGGATACTAACTCCATGTAACATGGACAAGTTTTCTCCCACTAAATCTGTGCATACTGAACCCTTCAGTACAGATTGCCAATGTATGCTTTCCTTTTTTAGGTCAAGAGGTTTTCGAGAACTATCTCTATAGATCTCTATTCCTATCACATAGGAAACATCTCTATCTTCCTTAAAGATAATTTCCACTTTGGATTTCCATTCTAGAAAATTTCCATTTCACATCAATATGTGGAATGTGAACACACTCCCACTAAATCACAGATCCCTTCTTTATCTTTGACATATCAGGCAAACCCTTTGACTATATCATCAAAGTAAAGATCCAACTCTGAGTTGCTTGTACTCAATCAATCACATTGATTAGTCCATTGTAACTTATAGACTTCATTTGCATCAGTGGATTCATAAACCTTATAGGTTGTGTCATGTACACATCCTTGTTTTATTCCTCATAGGAATGCGGTTTTAGTATCCATATGCCAAATTTCTTAGTCATTAAGTTGCAATCAACAAGCATCATCCTTCTCAAAATGTTATCCATGTGTCTTAACACTTAAGACTCATTTGCACTTATGGATTTCATCCAATGAGTGCTGCCATCAAGGTCATACCTTATGGTTTACATGGAGGTCATTTAGGATGTAATGGTCATAAACCATAACTCAAAATTTGGTTCCTCATATTCTTCTAGATAGTTGACTCATCACATGAACAACTCATCCCATAGATAATTGAGGTGCAAGGATATAAGAATTCACAACCCTTGTGATTCTTAATTTCTTTTATTAGTGTGGGGTATTCTTTTATTAAGAAGAATTCAGTTATTTGATAATCATTCTCTAACTCCTTAGAGTATGATTCCTTCTTGATTTAGACATCACCATGCCTTAATTATGAGTTCACTATGATACATTATCATAATCACTCACAAGGATCTCAAACATTTGGTCCAAGTATTTCATTCATTGATCTCATCAAGAATTAACACTTTACCAAATTTTTACTTCATCTATGATAATCTTGAACACTTCAAGATATTCATATTGGTATTTCTCTAAACACCATTTGAAGTATTAGCATTTGTTCCTATAGGTATGTAAATACATCACATGTATTATACCTAATAGGATAATCACTCTCCAACTACCTTTAGTGAAGATTGATTGATCATGTCCAAGATATTCATGTCTCTTACTGGTTCTCTAACCAAAAGAGTCTAGATTTATCCATCACATGGAAGCTAGAAATGAATTTCTCATGATTGATGCTAATTTGATTGTTTGAGTTATCTATAACCTTTTAGGTATCATTTTATCTTATGCATATCAAATACCACAAGATAAACAAGGCATTGCCACAAAGATCATATCTTTAAAAGATTGAAACATCAACTTTATTGATTTCCATCATTGTCATACAATATGCAAAAATAAAGTGTTTCTATCTATTGGCAAATATGAAATAGCTGTTCATAACTATATTACATGCCTTTTAGGCTGAAAATAAACTAAAGTACTCCTATCTATGGTGGCAACACTTGCCCCATTTATTGAGTGCTTTACACTTTACATCTTGGTATCATATACCTCAAAAGTGTTACAAGTTTACTTTCATGACACCTTTAAGTAGAGACGTCTGTCGCCTCCTTCTTCTTTTGTTCTTCCAGATAGAGAGGACAATTCCTTTTCCATTGTCCTGGCTTTTGACAATGGTGGCAATTGCCTTTCTTGGTCACACCTCCCTTGGCCTTGAGAGCTGAAGACGACTTGGGCTCCTGGCTAGCATCAGAACCTTTCTTAGCTTTGCCCTTGCCCTTGCGCTTGGACTTGCCTTTCTTTCTCGTGATCACCATCACATACTTAGGCTTGTCCTTCTTCATCTGTATCTCGGCTTTCCTCAACATGCCCAACAACTCTAACAGTGGCCTATCAAAGTTGTTCATGTTGTAGTTCATCACAAACTGACTATAGGATTCTGGCAACGATTGCAATATCACGTCAGTAGCCAACTCTTGGCTCAGTGGAAATCCCAGTCCTTGCAGGTTCTCCACATACCCAATCATCTTGAGTGTGTGAGGACCAATTGGATCTCCTTCTGTCATGACGCACTTGAATAGTGCCCTTGAGACATTATATCTCTCTTGCCGTGCCTGATCTTCATACATGTTCCTGAGATGCTGAATCATCTCAATGACACCCATGTTCTCATGTTGTCTCTGCAACTCGTGGTTCATACAACACAAGATCAAGCACTTTGCATCAATGGCATCATTAGAATGCTTCTTGTAAGCATCCCTTTCTGTCTTTGGTGCATTAGGAGCCGGTTCCTCTAGAATTAGAGTATCCAGGACATAGAGCTTTTGCTCTTGAGTGAGAACAATTCTCAATGTCCTATACCAGTTGTGGAAGTTTGTCCCATTTAGCTTGTCCTTTTCAAGGACCGATCGCAAAGAAAAGTGATTGTTGTTTGTTGCCATTTTTACTACAAAGGAAAATATGCAATTTTAGTCCAAAAACTCATTTTTTAACTTATTTGATTGATTTGAAAAGTTGACGATATAATTAGGACTTTAATTAATTATCGCTCCCACTATTTTACTTCAAATTGATAGCCCTCACCATCAATTCAGAAGATTGCGGCGTACAACCTTCTAGTGGGCAAGATCCTGAAATCCTCTAAGTCATGGACCAACTAGGGCTGTCACCCACAACTTAGATCTCTCAGGTAGGCAACTCTTGCCAATTGCATCATATGCAACTCTTGATAAGATGTCATATGCAACTCCTTGCCATGATCATCTCCATGCCTCAAGGTACTAGATCCCATCTAGATCACCTTGTTAAGTCCGACCCAAAGCAAACACGATGAATATGCACCCTGCTAGGGCAGACCCACACATTCATCCTTCACACTTCCACGAGATAGACGGTGCACCACGCTAGGGCGTGCCCACACTTGGTCGATCAAGCTTTTCATGTGTGTCACATTTGGAAGGCATCTAAAACTTAATATTTAATGAGGGATTTGGTTTTTATATACATATACATATCCAATCACCACAATATATAGTACGTATCATATACATGCTATATCCCACAGAAAACATGCAAAACGATAAAAGCGATGATTATGGCCATCCTAATGTGATTCCTCGAGCCAAGAGGAATCACGGTCATCTAGGTCTACATCACATGCAACATGTACAAGATGAACTCTGTGCTCTGCCTTTCGAGTAGATCAACTCATCACATGAATGACTTGCTCATTCTAGCCCGGTCGTCTGGGTGCCACCAGCCGATCGGTTGGCTCCTCCAACCAATCGGTTCTCCTGGTCATCGTGCATCTCATCATGGCCGCCACCCGCTCGTCTCGCTCCTCGAACCGATCATCAACCGATCAGCTCACTCCTTGAACCGATCGTATGGAACGTCAATCGATCGGTTCACACCTTAAACTGATCATTTCAACTGTCGTCTCGATGTCCTCCATTCTTTGACATAATAGGAAATAAAATTCTATCCTATTTTACATTGTAAAAAGAGAAACCTCGAGTTGCATTCGAGGGGAGTAAAGGTAGGAGAGAAATCTAGAATTATTTTGAGTTACATCTGGAATAGGAGAAAGGGAAGATCGGTGCGCAGACCGAGATGCAAGCAACCACATACAACTAAACACAGATAGGGTTTATTGGCCATAACCATGCTATACAACCACAACAAAACTCATTTAAGGGCAACACGTATCGATAAGGGAAACGCGTATCGAGTGCATTAATAATACATATTATATATGTAATTTGGGATTTGTGGATTTAGGATTGGACATGCATAAAGCCAATATTATTCACATCATATGCAATAAATAAAGGCGACAAACCAAAATTGATCATATCGATAATCCCTAAAGTATAGAGCAGTTGACGTGGCTCTGATACCACTGTAGGGTTTTAGGGGAGGCAGAGAAGGCAGCGGAAACAAAAATTTTCTCCTCCCCAAACCCAGAACAAGGAAACACGTCAACGTCTATACAATAGGAAAGGATGGTTTGTGGAATCATACCTTGTCCCGAGGCTTGCTTGGCGACAATACCTCGTGCCTTGCGCGGTCTTCACCTCCTGTTTTGGACGGTGTCTATGCAGCTCTTGGTCGCACCGGGACTGACAGGATTGAAGGCTGTCCTCCTAGCAGCAGAAACCTCCCTCCTTTGAAGTAGTCCACACCGACCACCTGGAACTCCAATCTCCTTGTCCCATAAGGAATTGGAAGGAGTCGCACCCTCCTATCATCGTACTAGTCGCCAACACACTCTCCTGCTACCAGTCGCAACTGCAGTTGTCTTTCCCTTGCTGTGCCTCCCTTTTCGGGTAGCACTTGCTCGGGCTCTCTCGGTTACCAAAACCAGAGAGAACGACAACTTTGTAGAGCAACTGGTTGCACTGAGTTGTACTTTGAGAAGCCCCAATACCCCTATATATATAGGAGGGTCATGGGACATGATTCTCCATCCTGGGAAATGCGGGACTAAAAGCAGGAGTAGAAGGGTTCAAGATTTTTTTTCACAAAACAACCAACTCGCAACTTGAACCAATCGTTTCACAACTGAAACGGTCAGTTGGGGACCTGAGCCGGTCGGTTGACACCTCAACCGATCGGTTGGGACACCTCAACCGGTCGGTTCACTTATGAATCGGTTGGTTCGTGGTCCTGGTCAGTTCCCAATTGACTTTTCCTTCTTTTGTTTCTAATTGGTATCGAATACCAATCCTTTTTCCCAATCAAATTGGGCAACTGACACGAAAGGAAAATTCTCACCAATCTTACTTCCCCAACTTGCTCGGTTGCACCAGTTGAACCGATAATTTCAACACTTGAAGCAATCATTTCATCCTGTCCATGAGCCGATCGACTCAATACTTGAGCCGACCGGTTCACCAAGCTCAGCCGATCGGTTCATCACATGGGCCGATCGGTTGGGAATGCAGATTGTGCAGAATCAGTCAATTGCAGTTTCAATCAATCCGATACTCTAATCAATCAGTCCAACACCTTGAACACTATGATTTTGAGCTATCAATTAATTGAGTGTTTAATTGAACTACTAAACTCCTTTAGTAATCAATCTAAACATTGTTTGTGGACAAAAATCCTCTTCCAGGTTAAATCCTATGTGTGTGACCCTGCAAGTCCTTTTCACGTTGGCAGTGAAAGTCCATAACACTTATGACTTCACAAGCAAAGAGCGGTGCCTAGTCACACATCAGTGCTACCCAAGTGAAATAGAAAGTTGCAGAACAACTTTCAATCCTACAATCCGTGAATGGTGTTATAGCGAATGTATAATTCCTTTGTCACTGATATCCCGAATGAACTCGAGGCATGGAACAATCATCCTGTCAACGTTCATTCACTTTCTTGATCTTAGAGTAGATTGAACGAGATATGTATGACATCAATATCACATACTGATTCACACATACGTGCACACACCTATCTCAATCCTACTCATCAACTGGCCTTGGATATCAAACTCCCTCAGGAGGGACAAATCCCATATCTATCACTCACCCCTCAAAAGCTCCATGTGTCAAAGCCACCCAATCATCACCTTTATAACAACCCATGTTTCAGGACTACGTTTGATGATGTCAAAGTGTACCCAACGACATGTGTTGAGTGTAGTGATTTCATGTCAAAGAATCAAATTCACCACCATCACTGTGAGTACTGACTGTGACTACCATGTCATGGTTCCATCTGTCAAACTCACGGTGGGTTTGTCCGGTACACTTGTTCTCTAACAAGTACCTATGTGCTTGGTTTGATATCTCTATATCATGACTAATGAGATTCTATCATCAACCAATACCACAATCTAGCCTTGTGTGTCATTGTTGTCTATCTACCTTCCACAATGACATCTGACTAGGGACATAACAAGAATGTACAAACTCTTAGCATCCGTATGATCTCATCGTTCAGGTCCTGAACCTGAAGGCATACGTCATTGAGTACTATCATTGTCTAGACATTCAACCTATTCTGTCACTATCTCATATGACTGAACTAGAAAGAATTGGAAGCTTGCCTTTGATGTTTATCAAATCAATTTTAATGTATCCCACCAATCATCCCATGATTGGCTCTCAGGGCATACATACCAACAAACGCATCATAAGAATCATATCATTCAGTAATTTCATCAAGGTGCATAAGGGTTCATAAGGGATATTCATGCACATGGAAACCCTAGTTTCCATTTTGACATATTTCATTTATCAATCATAAGTATACATAGATTAATTGACTCATTTGACTCAATCCCTCAACACAAACCCTAAATAGGGAATATCACCACCTCATACTGATTCTCATGTACATATCATATTAAATTTTAGTAATATTCAACAACACACAAGTATAGTTCATTTTAATACAATTCAAACATGATTCTATACATGTCAATTCAATTCCCAAGCATATCGAGAATTGGGCTGATTTTTAGAAAATATTCACATGAAATAGCATATTCTTTTATCTATAGGATTTTATATGGAACGTCAATCAATATATAAGGAACTAAGCAAGTTCAATTCAATGCAAAACAATGGAAATCAGTAAAATTCAATTCCCTAATACCTTTCCAAATCAATACCCAATCATATACAAATACAAGCAAGGTTTATGATTATTTTAGCCTGATAAAATTAGATTTCAACATGGATACATATCTTAAGAGGAATATTAACACTCACCTAAGGTGACAATCACCTTAAAAAGATAGGTCAAACTCTGAATTTCTAGAAATCCAATCTAACTCTAGCAACTGAATCCATTTCGTCCTCCTCTCAACTTGGAAACCCTAGAAATGGAGATTAGGAGAGAAAGAGTGAGAAAAGAGGGGTATTTGATATGGTTTTGATTCAAATTATAGGAGGGATGGAATCTTGACAATTAAGAGAAAATTCACCATGAAAGACTATGCAAAGAAGCTAAACTTACTTGATTTCATCATTTCTCAGATAGTAAAACCCTAGATCATTTATCCCACCACTTTTTCCTCTCAATCCCTAACTCTTCCTTCTCTCTATCTAGTATTTCATTTTTCTGGAATGAATAACCAAATATCAGAGATCCTTGGGTGTTGGGTTTCTCATATAGATCAATCAAGGTGCTTGGATGGATTGCAAATTGACCCAACTTTACACTTTATTTTATTTCAGTAGAATTTTCTGTCATACAAATGTTGTTAAATATCGTTTACTTTATAGACCAAATCTCCTCCAAAAATTATGAAAATTTATCATGTTGTACTATAAAAACTCCAGAGCTCTATAAAAAAAAATTAGATTATTAAGTGTTACCAATAAAAAAGAAAAATAAAATACTACACTACTATACTACAGTATGCAGCATGACCGCTCAGGTTGTTACTAATAAGAAATTGGGATGACACCACACTCTGTAGAATTTAAATATCATCCAAAAATTATAAAAAGGTAATAGGATATCTAAAATGTAGTTTTTCAACAACAATTACAATTTCATAACAATTTGATGTACTAATAAAAAGATATAATTTAAATACCACACTGTAAAATTTCAGCCTGAATGCATGGTCGGCTGAGTTTTTCCTGGGGAAACTCGACCGAAAAATAGGTTAGTAAATTCTTCAAAATTCGAATATTTTTCATAAACAATGATAATTGAGTTTCCCACACTATACAAAAATTTCAACTAAATCATAGTTATATATAATATACTAAAATCATTTACTTCACCTCTGTATTTATCAAATTTTGTATCCATATGCTACAAAAACCCTAATTTTTGCGACTAGGGTTTACAATTCTCAAACCCTGATTATTTTAAATAATACAATGATTAGAGTTTCTCATTAGGTTTAAAGACTAATAATTAGATTACCATCATTACTCAAGCTCTAAACAATGATGAATCTAGTTAAGCATGCAATCATCCAAGTAAACCTTAATTAGATGGTTTTTTGAAAATAGGTTGTTACATTGATATCTAGATATTTCAATCTAGGAATGACTTATTCTCTAACATCATCATAAATGACATTTTTTGAAATAGAGGGGTTGGTCTTAACACTTTAACATTGATATATTCTTCTACTTAAGATAGTTCAATGTCCATATGCTATACTAGTTGTGCTATAGAAAAGAAAGGAAGACTTCTAAGATTTCATATCAAACTGGTTGAGAGAATCTTTGGTGTTTAAAACAAAGCTTGGACAACAAAAAAAGGAAAGAAGTCGACAAAAGAATTTCTATCCCACCTAACTCATAGGGGGTTTTCTTAAGCAAAGGATGTGTGGAAACTCAGTTTTTCACAAAATAAGTAGTGCTATTGGCTTTGGCCCAAAACTTCTTGGAAGTGTCATACCCTAAGAGAATTATTCAGTCCATCTCTTGCAAGGACATATTATCCCTCTTTGTAACCCAATTCTATTGAGGTGTATGGGGGATATAAGTTGTGCATGTAACACGATTATTTACAAAACTTTTCAAACAAATCATTTTTAAATTATCCCCCATGGTCATTAAGGATAGAGATAATATGTCAAGAAGATTTATTTCCAATTTATTGTTAAAGGTAGAGAAAACATCAAGCATATTACTCTTTTCAGCTAAAAATAAGGTCTAAGTAAAACAAGAAAAGTCATAGACACTCGCCAAGAAATACTTTCTACCACAAAGTGTTTGAGTTTTCATAGGTCAAAATAGATTGGTGTGAAGAAGCTCAAGATCTCTTTTGGTTATAAGGACTCCTGTAGATTTAAAGGATGATTTGGTTTGCTATCCTTTTGTACAAGGTTTTCATTCGTCATTGTTCTCAAAATCCAATTCAGGAAGTCCTTTGTCTAATTCTTATTTTCTCAATTTATTCCATTCATGCATATTTACATGACCAAGCCTACAATGCCACAAAGATATATCATTCTTATCAACTACAAGACATTTACCAACTACATTCCTAAGAAAAATAAGAATGATAGTATAAATGCTACCAATTCTAGTATCATTATCTGTGATATTGTAAGTGAGGGACTCTATAAGAAAGCATTTTAATGTTGCAAAGAGAACAAGATAACTATTATCACAAAGTTGACTAACACTAATTAAATTGTGATGTAGGCCATCCACAAAAATCACATTCTTTATGCATAGTGAATTACCTACATCACCCTCACCCACCACTTTACCTTTCTTATTGTCCCCAAATGTCACCAAACCTCCTTTCCTACTTGTAAAACAATTGAAGTGGCCATTCTCTCTTTTCATATGCTTGGATCATCCACTATCAACTATATATTTTTATTTTGCCTATAAAGAAAGGAAAAGTCATTTTCTAATTCAAACTTTCAAATACATGGTTATCTTGGTGTCTGTTTACATATTCGGGTTGGTCCCCTTCTTCTTGCAAGGATAAAAGGTAGAATAATGATCATCACTTTTGAAATGAGTGTAATCCATGCTAACCTTAGAGCCATAAGACCCTTCATGTAACATTGGAGGCTTCTTGCTCTTGCCTTTTTGGGCACCCTCAAATACTGAACCATTACCACCCAGTTGTTGAGTAGAATGTTCAAGGACTTCATTGAGTGGCTTCCTTCCTTTGAGAAACTTTTGAAAAGAGGCCCTAATAAAGTGATTTTCATCACTAAAAGTGACAACATTATAGGATAAGGTAGAAAGATCATCATGTGCATGCAATAAGTTGACCTCTAAATAGAGAAATTTTGTTCGATAAGAACCTCGTTCCAGAGCAATACTAGATACTTCCTTAGTAGAAAAAATATGTCTAGATTCAAGATCATCAACTTTGGCAAGTAATCTACCATTTTTAATTTACTAAGAAAAGATCATCAATCTAAGTTTAGTTTTCATCTTTAAGCCCATTTTTTTTCTTAATCTTCATCATTTTAAATTTCTACACCATTGTATTGATGTTATGAATCAAGGACTTTCTCTTGAAAAGATTCTATGATACCCTTATAAGTATTTTCATTTTTTCAAGCACTTCCATTCTAGCATACAAGTCATCGATATTTTTTCCTAATCTTTTCGTTTTATACTTTCAATCATAGTAAGTAAAATGGGAAGCACGGCTCATGCTAATAAGAGCATCTTCGATAAGTTCATTGAGATTTACCTCACTTAACTCAACCACTTACTCACTTCTATTTGACATGAGTGACGTGTTGAATTCATCTTCATTTTAGCTTGAATCACTTGAACAAGACTCTTCCCAAGTGGCACAGTTTTTTCTTTGCCCGATCTATTTTTCTTTTTCTTCTTCTTGTATCTATCCTCCTTCTGGTAGTCCTCCTTCTTACAATGCCCTATCTTGCACTGATGTTTCTCAACTTTTGGGCATTCAATCTTGTAGTGGCCCTTTTTTCCACACTCATAGCACCTAGGAGTATAAGAGGAGGAGGGTTTACCCTTGAAGCACTTTCCCTTAGAGTAATAAGCTTCAACGTCACTTGAATTTCCATGTTCACTTGATGAGGGACGCGATTGGCTCATGATTTGTTGTTGCACAAGGGCTTCAATATGAGATTTTGATGCAGTCTCCTTATTTATCTTGGCATCTTTCTCTTCTTATCTTTCTTCTTCCACTTGTTTGTCAAATCTCACCTCATAGACTTGGAGATTTTGAATGATCTAGAGAGGGGTGGTGAATAGAGATTTTTGATATTTTAAAATAATTTAAACACTTAACCAAAGAATGAGGAGGAAAGAAGGAAGACACTTCGATTTAGAGTGGTTCCAACCTTTGAATCAAAGGTTGTCAGTTCACTACCCAATTGTCTCCAATTGGAATTTTGAAAGTGATTAATTTTATTTACCTCTCAAGGATGTTAGAATAAAATACAATCACCTTCCTTGAAGTTTCCTTCTCCTAGAAGTAGCCTCAACCTCCTTTAAGCAAACTTCTTTGAAGTAACTCCAAGCCCTTGGAGAAGCTTTCTTCTCCTTGAAGGAGCTCCACCACCTTGAGATAGCCTTCACCTAGAATTAGCTCCAACCTCTCTTGAATCTGTCTTCTTGAAGTAATCTCAATCACACCTTGAAGCATTCTCCACCAAGAAGTAGCTTCAATCAAGCTCCCTCAAGTAGCCTCCACAACTTGGAGTAGCCAAGGAGTACAAGTAGCCTTAACCTATGAATGGGGATTGGAAGAAAAGAAATACACCAAATGCATATTGCACTTTGCCCTATATCAAGTGTTAGACCTCTCAAACCACTTAGGATGGAGGTTTCTTGATGGAGGCTAAGATGATATGACTATAGGACACGAATTTGGAGCTTGAAGAACAAGATGGAAAGTGTTGCTCAACCTTGTGGCTCACTAGAATGGATTCTCAACTGTATCTTAGGTGCTTTGGGTGTCCTAAGGTCTCTCCTATTTATAGAAATGGTTTGCAAGTACTTAGCGACGTTCTAGGGAGTCTCTAGAGTGTTCTTAGTACTTAACTAGCTGTTAGATATATAATAGTTGGCTAGCTATGACTAATTTGTTCGTGCTTAAAAGAACAATCTAGAACTTTGCTAGATCGACAAGTTTGTCGACCAAACTGTGTCTCGGTCAAGCATTTCTTCGACTGAGACTGGGTTTAAGGCAATTTTGTATCAACATCTATTTCCAACACCCAACTCCCAATCACTTGGTCTAACGATCACAAGATTTGGATTGAAGTTTGCTCAGTCAACAATGTTTTTGACTGAAACTCATTTTAGAGCACAAATATGTAAGGTTTTTAACAGTGCTCAGATGTTCGACCGAAGTGGTTCTCGGTAAAAAAAAACTTTGATTGAATGTGTCTCAGTCGACTAATTTCTCGACCGAGGATATCCATGTTTCAGTCTTTTAAAACACCTATTAAGTATGTGTTTTAATGAATGATAATGACTCTAACTCTAGGGGGATCCTAGATGAAGGTTGTAAGTGGATAGGGAAGATCTAACACTTGATTTACATGATGTCTAAGTACTTGTACATTATATCTTTGTACAAGTGTTTACATTTAATTACAATCATGAAAATATAAACAATTAAGCACATTTGATCTTTAATTGATCTTCAACTTTCCACTTAGTAGGATCTCCTTATTAACCTGAAATACTCAAATACCACATTAGATCCACAAGTATGAAATGTTTGTCATCATCAAAACAAAGGGCATATTAATGTTCAATTTAGCTAACAATATACCCTTTTTTGAAGATGATAAATATTTCTAAATTACAATCAAAATAATTTAAATGAGATGAGTTTCATACTGGTGATATACCTGTGATGAAAAAATTCTCTTATTTTTGTAAAATTTTTGCTTTCCTAAAGAGATATGGAACATACTATCCATCTCTTAAGGGGATGTAGCACAAATTAATGTCAAGCCAAGAGATCATGAAACTCATTTATTTTATTTCTCCCCCTTCGTCATTTCAAAACGATAGCCATAAAATCATTTTTAACTTACTCCCCCTTCCTGGAATACTCCACCTCAATAGCATACACAAGTTTTAAAAATAAAACAAAGTGATGGTATAATGTCCAATGAAAGCCACCAGATAAATTTTTATTATCATGAACAAGTGAACACAAACAAGTTCAATTTCATTGATGATAATGTGATTACATAAGCTCTACTACTCACTACATAGCATAATAATATCACTTGAAAGAGTTCAAGATTACATCAACTTCAGGATCTTTCCCAAGGAATGGAGTATCACCATAGTACTTGACAAATGTTTTCTAGTCAAGTGCAACTATCTTGGTGAGAGCATATGCTTCTAGAAATGTAGGTGCCTAATCAAATATGAAGTGAGCCGCTATGTACTGGAGTTGCATGGGTGAGTATTGGGTATGTGAAAGATCATGTGATGGTGGTGGTGGAACTTGGGTGTATTGGATGTAGGGGTTAAAAGGATAAATGCTCCCGTGATAGAGTGCATAAGGAATTGTGTCAGGAACATTAGGAGATAGAGCTTGCAATCTTTGGTTTAGATAGGTCATGGCATGGTGGTTATAGTCTAGATGTCTCCCAAGTTGATAAGTAGCCCCTTTAAGATTGGAAACATCATTGGCTAGATTTTCTACAGAGTAGCTAGGAGGAGTAGGAGGTGGAGGATTTACTTCAGTGGATGTCTCCCCTTCGGGTCCTAACTCTTTTGTGCCTAAAGTCAATTCCCATTTTATCAACAGTGTTTTTGGTAATTATTGTAGGACGTCTATCACACTTGTAGCCTAAGTCGTCTAGGTTTTTGTTAAAAAAGTATTGGATTATTTGGCAAACAAAATCAGCATAGGGAGGATTTCCAAAAAAGTCAAACATATTGGATAGGATGATGTGAATAAAGTTCACAAGAATTCTTTCAAGTATAGCATAGATGAGGCACATCCTAAATTGTGGAATTTCAATTTTGTTGCCTCTAGGAGAAATGTTATGGGAAATAATTAGATTCACTATCCTAGCTTCAGGGGTTAAGGAGGTAGCATAATAAGTTCCCCTATGCTCATGTGATGAGGTGTTGGGAAGGAAGATAACCTTTTTGATATCAATAAGGATAATGCTGTTATCTTTAGTGGAGAATTTTGAGATAGGATTTCTAGTGGCGAGGTCTAGAAATTCTTCATATTCTTCCACATCTATATCTAGCATTTTGAGAATGTCATTTTCAGAGAAATGAAAGGATAACCCATCAACCATGGAAGTGAAAGAAAATGGGTCATTGAAGTCCCTAGTAAGGTTATCATAGAATTCATTAATGACTTGGGTGGACTAGAAATGGAAGGAGGGGATAAGAAACTCCATCAATTTTTGCACCTTGAACAACTGTGAGAGATCGAGAAGAGTGACGAAGTCGTTGAGGTCCACCGGTCATCAAGGAATTGGAGAGTTTGAAGTGAGCTTTAAGTAACGTTCTCCAGTAGTAACGTCATTGAAGGGGATGTCATTGATGACACTCAAGGTTGGAGTGACCATCCGTCACTTCCTTGCGACAACTTGGTTCTTCCCACCATGAGCTGAGGGGGAAGCCATATTGATCAAAGAGTGGTGGAAGAAGAGGTGGAGATGGTAGGGAATGAATGTTGCTAGAGAATAGCTCTAAGAAACACTAGGGAAGTGATGGAGAAGAGAGAACTTGAGGTGTGAATAAAATGGGTGGATTGGGGTGCTATTTATAGCAAAACAAAACTCTACTCGATCGACAAACTTGTTGACCAAGACCCTAACAACTCTTTTCCAATGACTCTTTGTAAAGCCTAGTCGGTCGACGTTGGAATTTGAAATTCTGGTCACAGCGACCGAGGACTCAGTCGAGAATATTTTTGATTGAGAGACCTATGTGAAGTTTTTCAGTCCATGAGGTTTCTAGAAGAATATCAGCTACAATTCACATAGTCAGTTGAGGGTTCCACCGAGTGAAACTCGGTCAAGAAATTTGTCGACCGAGGACTTTCTCGGTCCACTATATTATTAACCAAACATGATACCGTGAGTAGTTTTCCATAATTGATTTGATCTTGTTTAAGTGCTAGTTCATGATAATAAATTATTATGGCTAAACAAAGGAATAGTTCTAAAATTATATGCACTGAAAATCATGTGAATTTCAAACTAGATTATTAAGAATTTTGAGTACATATCAAAGAAAACATCTTCTAAGGGAGTAAAGAGTAACCTCTTTCTAATATGTTGAAATTGATCCAAAGGAAGAGGTTTGGCAAAGATATCAACTAATTGTTCTTCTGTATCAACATGATGAAGAGATATATTATTCTTAAAAATATGATCTCCTAAGAAATGATTTCTAATCTCAATATGCTTGGCACGACTATGTAAAATAGGATTATAAGCCAAGTTTATAGAACTAGTATTATCACAAAAAATCAGCATAGAAGAAAATGCAAAGCCATAATCATTCCAAACTTGTTGCATATAGAGTACTTGAGCACAACACGAGCCAACAACCACATATTTGTCTTCAGTGGTAGATAGGGAAACTATATTTTGTTTCTTACTAAACCAAGATACTAAGGCTCTTCCTAGTAAAAAACAACCACCACTTGTGCTTTTTCAATCAAGTTGACAACCAGAATAATCATATCAATGTACGCTTTTAAATCCAACGATTGACCTTTAGGATACCGCAAACCATAGTCTATAGTGCCAATGAGATATCTTAAAATTCTTTTAATGGCTTGAAAATGAGAGTGCATTGGCTTCGATTGAAATCTAGCGCAAAGTCTAACAAAAAACATGATATCTGGACTAGATGTAGTCAAATATAGCAAGCTACTAATCATGGGCCTATATAAGGAATCATCAATGGGTTCACCATCTTTATCCTTGTCAATTTTAGAGTAAGTGTCCATGGGTGTAGTAGCATGTTTGTAGTTTTCCATACCAAATCATTTAAGAGTTCCTTGGTGTATTTCTCTTGGCTTATGAAAATTCCGATGGACGTTTATTTTATTTGAAAACCAAGGAAAAATGTTAATTCTCCCATAAGACTCACCTCGAATTCTTGTTGCATGATATCACTGAATTGATTGCTTAAGGAATCAATTGATGCACCAAAAATTACGTCATCAACATACATTTGAACAACAAGAAGTGTGATTCATATGTTTTAAAAAATAATGTGGAATCTAATTTTCCAATGGAGAAACCATTATCAAAGAGATAGTTTTTAAATCTTTGATACCAATTTCATGGTGCTTGTTTTAGACCATAAAGAGATTTCTCAAGTTTATAAACATGGTCAAGCTTGTTGGAAATTTCAAAACCAGGTGGTTGAGCAACATAGACTTCTTCTTCAATGATTCCATTTAAAAAGTCACTTTTTTCTTCCATTTGAAATAGTTTGATGTCTTTATGGGCAGCTAGAGCTAATAACATTATAATAGCTTCAAGTCTAGCCACAAATGCATATGTTTCATCAAAGTCTCTCCCTTCTTGTTGGTTATATCCTTGAGCAACCAACCTAGCTTTGTTTCGACCTGCTTTCCCGACTTCATTAAGTTTATTTTGAAAAACCCACTTAGTTCCAATGATGGTTTTATCTTGAGCTCTAGGAACTAACTCCCATACGTTGTTCTTAGTAAATTGATTTAGCTCTTCTTCCATAACCATTATCCAATACTCATCTTTTAGAGCTTCATTTATCTTTGTAGGTTCAACAATTAATACAAAAGCCATGTTTGCAACATCTTTAAATGATGATCGGGTTTTTACTCTATCAAAAGGATTTCCTATGCTAAAGTCTTGAGGATGGTCCTAGATTAACCTAGGAATAGGTTGTTGTGACTCATTATTATGTTGTTCAATTTCAAAAATTTGATCATCTTTCATTGATATGGTCAGGTCCTCAATTTGATGAGTAATATCATTTAAGTTTTCATTTTCAATTTCATTTTCAGCACTTTATGTTGTCATTTCATGAAATATTATATGAATTGATTCCTCAACTTTTCTAGAGATAGTATTGTAGATTCTAAATGCCTTACTAAAAGTTAAATATCCCAAGAGGAATCCTTCATGTGATTTAGGGTCAAATTTATCTCTATCATCCTTTGTATTTAAGATGTAACAAGGTGTACCAAAATTATGAAAATAGTCAACTCTTAATTTTTTGTTGAAGATGAGTTCATAAGGAGTATTCTTAAGATGAGGTTGAATTGTTACATGGTTTAATACATAAAATTCTATATTTAACACTTCAGCCCAAAATGTTTTAGGTGTATTATGTTCAAGTAACATTGTTCTAGCCATTTCCTGTAAAGACCAATTTGTCCTTTCTACTATCCCATTTTGTTGTGGGGTGCATGGTGCTGAAAAATTATGAGTATACCCTTGGGATGTACAAATTTTTTCAAAGATGTGATTTTCAAATTTCCCACCATGATCACTCGTAATGGTGCATATTTTGTTTTGTAGTTGATATTCAATCTTAGAACAAAATTGAATGAATCTAATAGGATCATCTTTAGTTTAAAAAAATGAACCCATGTATATCTACTATAATAATCAACAATAACAAATAAATATCTTTTACCACCAATATATTGAGTTATCATAGGACCAAAAAAATCCATATGAATGAGTTCTAATGATCTAGTAGTACTAATCAAGGTTTTGGATTTGAAAGAAGTTTTATTTTTCTTGTCTAGAGTACATGGTTCATAATTTCTAGGTTTATCAAAAGAAAGTTTAGGCAAGCCATGAACAAGATCATACTTAGTCAAATTCTTGATGACATGTAAGCTTTCATGACCTAATTTTCTATGCCATAATTGTAAAGGTTAATCATCTGCAAGAAGACATTTTCCAACAATAGCATGCTTAGAGTTAGGTCTATGTATATATATATTTCCTAATCTTTTTCCTTCATAAACAACATCATTAGTGTTCTCAATGAGTATCTTGCATCATGATTTGTTGAATAGAACATCATATCCACTATCACATAATTGACTAACACTAATCAAGTTGTGATGCAATCCATCAACAAGTAGCATATTTTTAATTTGAAGGTTTGTACCAATATTACCTATCCCAATTATTTTACCTTTGGTGTTATCTCCAAATGTGACTGTTCCACTCTTCTTTTCTTCAAGTGTTTGGAAAGCCTCCTTGTTTCCAGTCATATGTTTAGAACAACCACTATCAACCACCCAATCCTACAAAATAGGTAGATTTTGGTACCCATGTAGTTGTCGACCGGGAGGATTTGTCAGAAAATGCAAGTTTTAATAGAATTCCCTTTGGTCAATTATTTCTTCGATAAGAAGATGTCTCGGTCAAGAACTTTGTCTACCGAGATGACGTTCTGTGTGTTTCCAGTAAGTTTATCATTTTCAAATAGAAAATTTTGTCATTTCCAATCAAATCATATAAAAATATGCAAGTTAAAGCTTATTTTAGTTGAGATAAGACAATATAGATTTCAAATTAAAGTTTAGGTCAAATCTCAACTAAATGTTCCATGTTTCTAAGTTTGTAGTTTTGGAACCCAAACTAAATATTTATCCTTATTTTTTTGGTAAGTGCATGGAAATGAATAATGTCTAAGACGTAAACAATAATGAAAATAAATGAAATCAATTTCATTTCTCTTTTTAACATTGTGGTCATGAGCTAGATTGTTTTTAGGTACATACATGACTTTGGTCTTGGGTACTTGTGTATTTTTAGATCTAGGTTTTTAATAGGATTTATCTTTGGGTACATAACCTAGGTCTCTCCTCCCAATTTGACTAGTTGAGCTTTCTAGGATTTTATCAAGAATGTCATTGTTTTTCAAGCTACTAATATCTTTTTGTAACTTAGCAATTTCATCCATTTTCCTTTTATTGTCTAATTTTGCTTGTGATAAATTAGATAACAAGCTATATTTTTTTTACAATAACATCATAATCCAAATGAGTACATAGAATAGGTCAATTTTGAAGATCATTTTTTTAGCAAGCAATTCAACCTTTTCTCGACAAAGAAAATTATAGTTTGTTTCTACAACAAGAAACTTGACATTATGATCATTCATGGAGGATTTCAAAGTATCTCTTTCAGATATGAAACTTTCATTTTCATAAGAAATCATATATAATTTAGCATGCAAATCATCATTTGTTTTTGTAAGCTTCTTCAATTTCTTTTTACAATCAACATATTTATCATGTATTTATTGAAGACTAGTAACTAATTCTTCTTTAGATAATTCAAGAATGCTTACCTCACTTGAGTCTTCATTTTCATTTTCCTTATCCATGAGACATTCCACTTCTTCCTCTCCACTTTCACTGTCATCGCTTGATTCATTCCAAGCAACTTTGTAAGCTTTATCTCCCTTGTATTTCTTCTTAAAGGAAGATCTCTTCCCTTTCTTGATCTTAGGACATTCATTCTTTACATGTCCTTTGTTGCTACATTTGAAGCACCTAAGGGAAGAAGAGGAAGAAGAACTAGAATTTTTGTTAGATTTATACTTACCATTTACAATGAGTGCATCTTCTTCATCACCTCCTTCACTTGTTTCATCACTTTCTTGAGTGATGACTTTTGATTGAGCCTTTGGTGTAGCTTTTAAGGCAATGTCCTTCCTTTTTCCTTTTTGAAGTTCAACCTCCAATCTTTCTTCTTCTTCAAGGGTACCTTCATGAGTCTCTAGATTGCCAATGAGATGCTCCATCCTCATTGTGGTGAGATCATTAGCTTCTTCAATGGCCGTCACCTTTGGCTTATATTTTGGAGGCAAAGATGTAAGAATCTTGGACACCTGATCTTCTTCACTTATATACTTACATAAAGCACTCAATCTGTTAACAATAGAGGAAAATCTTGCATACATTTCACTAATAGACTCATTTGGTTGCATGCAAAATTGTTCAAACTTTTGTTTTAGTATGTTAATTTTGGTATTTTTAACTTGAGTGGCACCTTCATGTGTAATTGAAAGTTTATGCCATATATTATAAGCTGTATCACATGAAGATATCCTATTAAAATCTCTAACAGAAATAGAACAATATAATATGCGTACCTCCTTTGCATTTAATTGAACTCATTTTACCGTCTCGGGATCCCATGTTGCATATTCAGTAGTAGGAAGTTGATAAGGTGAAGACACCATCCTCCAAAGCTCTAAGATGATTCCTTGGAAGTAGAATTACATTATTCTCTTCAAATAGGTGTAGTTGCTTCCATCAAAGGGTGGTGGTTGAGTCACATGAGTTCCTTCAAGGTTGAGGTTGATAAGCATGTTGTCCCCCATTCTTCAAGACCTGTTATGGCTCCTTGAAGACCTGCTCTGATACCAATTAAAAGATCTAGAGGGGGGGGTGAATAGAGATTTTTGATATTTTAAAAATAATTTAAACACTCAATCAAAGAAGGAGGAGGAAACAAGGAAGACACTTCGATTTAGAGTGGTCCCAACCTTTGAATAAAAGGTTATCAATCCACTATCCAATTGTCTTCAATTGGGATTTTGAAAGTGATTAATTTTATTTACCTCTCAAGGATGTTACAATAAAATAAAATCACCTTCCTTGAAGTATCCTTCTCCTAGAAGTTGCCTCAACCTCCTTGAAGCAACCTTCTTTGAAGTAACTCCAATCCCTTGGAGTAACCTTCTTCTCCTTGAAGTAGATCCACCACCTTGAGATAGCCTTCACCTAGAAGTAGCTCCAACCACCCTTGAAGCTGCCTTCTTGAAGTAATCTCAAGAACACCTTGAAGCAACCTTCTCCACCAAGAAGTAGCTCCAATCAGGCTCCCTCAAGCAACCTCCACAACTTGGAGTAGCCAAGGAGCATAAGTAGCCTTAACCCGTGAATGGAGATTGGAAGAAAGGAAGTACACCAATTGTGTATTGTGTTTTGATCCTATATCAAACGTTAGACCTCTCAAACCACTTAGGATGGACGTTTCTTGATGGTGGCTCATAGGCTTTGACTATAGGACACGAATCTTGAGCTTGAAGAACAAGATGGTAAGTGTTGCTCAGCCTTGTTGCTCACTAGAATGGATTCTCAAGTTTAGCTTAGGTGCTTTGGGTGTCCCAAGGCTTCTCCTATTTATAGGAATGGTTTGAAAGTACTTAGGGATGTTCTAGGGAGTCTCTAGAGTGTTCTTAGTACTTAACTAGCTGTTGGTGTACAATAGTTGGGTACCAATGACTAATTTGTTTGTGCTTAAAAGAACAATCCAGAACTCTGCTCAGTCGACAAGTCTGTTGAACGAACAATGTCTCAATCGAGAATTTCTTCAATCAAGCTTGGGTTTAAAGCAATTTTGTATCAACATCTATTTCCAACTCCCAGCTCCCAACCACTTGGTCTAACAGTCACAAGCTTTGGACCAAGGTTTGTTCGGTTGACAATATTTTCGACCGAAACCCATTTTAGAGCACAAATATGTAAGGTTTTGAACATTACTTAGATGTTCGACCGAGGTGGTTTTCAGTCAACAAAAACTTTAATCGGGTGTATCTCGGTCGACTAGTTTCTCGAACTAGGATGTCCCTATTTCAATCTTTTGAACCAATAATAGAATGTGTGTTTTAATGAATTATGGTGACTCTAACTCTAGGGGGGATCCTAGATGAGGGATGTAAGTGGATAGGGAAGATCTAAAGCTTGATTTACATGATGTCTAAGTACTTGTACATTATATCTTTGTACAAGTTTTTACATTTCATTACAATCATGAAAACATAAACAATTAAGCACATTTGATCGTCAACTTTCCACTTAGTAGGATCTCTTAATTACCATGAAATACTCAAATAACATATTGGATCCACACATATGAAATGTTTGTCGTCATCAAAACAAAGGGTATGTTAATGTCCAATTTAGCCAACAAATTTCATATGAGCTTTTCAATGGAAACAACAGATAGGGTTTTTGTTTCTTCTATGGCTGTGACTTTCTTGTACCACCAAAGAGTAAGAGACCTAGGTCTTTAAGTCGATCTTACCTCTATCCATAGTGTGACCCAAGGAAGAAAGGATATTAGCTATAGTGTTGAGCCTATGGCACATTTCAGCCACACTTTTTTCTTCCCCATCTTGAAGCCTTCAAAGAGCATGCACACCTTGCTTTCTTTCTCTTTCTCTGTCCATTCATAAATAACACATAACTTCCACAAAATCTCATGAGATTTTTCTCAATAAGAGATCTGATTGAATTCTATTGGAGTGAATGCGAAGTGGAGGATATTGATTGCTCTAGCATTGATTTATGCCTTCTTCATGCATGCATCATACTAAGTGCTCATCTCTCCTTACGATGGTGTGTAGTAGAGACCAACCACCTTCCACAAGTCAAACCTCATACTTGGATGTAGAATAGCATCCTCATTTTCCAATAGAGGAAGTTTTTCCATCAAAGATAGGAGGATGCATGGAGAATCCACCTCTATGTTGAGAGAACTAAGTAGATTTTCACACATCTTCTCTTACTTGTTGGAGTAGTGTGTTGGATAAGACCTTGCTATCATACCACTTGTTTAATCTATGGGATATATAATGGGGTGGTGAATAGATAAAACCACTTAAAAAAATTCATTATACCTTCAAGATAATTTCCAAGATAATATTGCAAGTATGAAAAGCAAGGGAACGAGGAATTGAGTAAAGATCATAGAAGGCACAAATTTATAGTGGTTCCAAACTTCAAACTAGTATATGTACATCCATTACCTAGAGGGGTCAGTCTATAGGATTTTCAACCATGTATCATTCCTTATATTCCATAAGGGATAAATAGATTCCCTTCAAGGACAAGGGAACCAATAACCAATACAAGGACTGTTATAACCCCAATTTTTGGGCTTAATTAATGAGAAATGAAATTTCCCATATTAAAGCTAATTGAACAAATAATGATATGATGAATTCCATGATTGATGTGATGTGGTTTGGAATGGATTCCATGATTGATTATTTGTGTGTTGCTAAATGGGCCTTGTTTTAATTGAAGCCCAAATTGATATAATTGAAGAATGCATAAAGAATTCCATAAAATAAGTAAAAGGATATGAAATATTCGAGATAATGGATACCTTGGAGTTCAAGGAACTCAAAACCAAGAAATAATGATAAAAGGATTAAGGAAAAGATGGAAAATGTAATTAATATGATGATAACTTGCATATTAAGAAAAGGAGTCGAATCCTTGAGTAAATCCCTCCAAATTTAGTAGGAAGGAAGAGAAACCTATGAGGAAGCTTCCCTCAAAATTTGGTAAAAATAGGAGTAGCCAATTGGGATTTATTTAATTTCTAAGTTTCCCTTGAAAATTGGCTTTATTGGATGATTTAGGAAATGATTTCCTATTTCGATTGAACGCGTTTAATCAGGATCGTTGGATATTGATCCTACGATGCCCGATCATCGTCTCAGATATACTGGGACTAGGAGTTCACGGGCAACCGAGGATTTTCCCTCTCTATTTTCCCTGGAATCTAGCGCGTGTGGGTGTTTTCTAATAATCCCAATAGCTTCAGGAGAAGAAATCGTTGAGGATGATCCCTGGTTTGGGTAGGTTTCCTCCTTGATTCAGGAAATACCCAATTCCGATAGACCTGAGTTCGACCCTATATATAGGGGGGAGTTAGAGAGTACCAGCATCAACTCTTGCTTACGGGATCTCTGCGGTATTGTGCGAGGAGTGATTTCATACACTCAATTGATGCTTTCGTCCTGAACTTCGACCTCCTAACCGCCGGGGACCTCACCGGAATCCGGCGAGCAAGGGGATAGTGTCAGGGGGATCCTGCGCTTGAATTGACCCAGCCCTCGACTTCGTTGAGAGGAGGCGGAGCTTCCGGGATAGTTGGATCGAGAAACGGAGGCCTGCAGCTCCGAGTCAACTGTCGAGTTGACCGTGCGAAGGCCTGCGGAGGTAGACGACGACCCAGACACCGTTAGATCATGGATCACGGTGGTCTTCATCATGATCTAACAATCCAAGAGAGAGGGCGAAGTTGTGAGTGGCGTGCGATCTGCTACCGTGCGATTGTGATCCAACGGTTTGGTCAAAATTTGGGCCGAACCCTTGGATCGTGATCCACTGTGGACTCAGGAGATCGGACGATCAGAACGCGAGGCGCGTAAGTGAAAGGAGATGCGCGGCGAGGAGCATCGGATCGAGGCGCGGACCACGGGCGCACCCATCGAACGGCTGAAGATTTTCGGTAATAATTTCTTTTAATCAAATAATCAGAAAAAGACATTTTCTTGCAAAATTCGTAGTAATAGCTATGAACATCAGATGAGAAAACTTTATATATAAAAGTTGCATAGAAAAATGCAAGGAACACGATAAAAATAATTCCAGAATCTAATTCCACTTCGTTTTGCAAAAGTACTTTATTTGGATAATAAAGTTTATTAAAATTTGATAAGAAACCTTAGTTGGATGTTGAAAGGGTAATTTGGTAATTCAACAAGTCAAATTGTTAAGATTGACTCTGATAATGTTAATGGTAGTTTAATTTGCTATTTGAATGCAAAAATGCTTAACTTGGAATTATAATGTTTAAAAGAAGGATAATTTGCATGGAAACCCTAATTTGAGATAAAGAGAGATGAAAACCATATTTTTATGAAATAAGGAAATCAGTTGTTTAATAAAGGAAATTCAATGAGAAATTAGGAGTTTTATGAAAAGTAATAAATCAAGAATGGTATTGATGAAAGAAGAAGTAAAACTCTAATTTCTAGAAGAACCCTAATTATGGAATTGAAATCCTAATTTGAATAATGAAATTGGATAAGTATTAATAAAAGGAATTGGTACTTTTATTTCAGGATTTCTCTTCCTCATTGCTTGTTGATTGGATTATTACCTTGAAAAGTGCAATTAAAGGTATGTGGTTACGCTTATGAATAATCACTTTAGTTTCCCGGCGATTTCTGAAGGATTTATCGGTTGCTTGAAATAACTGTTGAATGTCTATTTATTTCATGCAACTATAAAGTGACTATGATTATCACAAAATGTATATGCCTACATGCTCAGATCCTGGTTCCCTCTGTGTATGACCTAGTACATGGCTATCTAATGGGTAGGACCATCAGGTCTGAAAAGATCTAGTACATGGCTGCCAATTGGAGAGGTCATCAGGTCTGACCTAGTACATGGCTATCTAATGGGTAGGACCATCAGGTCATGAGAAGACCTAGTACATGGCTGCCTATTGGAGAGGTCATCAGGTCTGTGTTTGACTTAGTACATGGCTACCCTTGTGGTAGGACCATCAGGTCACATTGAGTTAGATATTGGGCTACCTGGAGTAGTGCCATGCGACTCTACCTTTATAGAGGTATAATGAAAGTTCACTGCAGGAACTCACAGAGTTGGGAATATGTATGGATTGAGATGTATGGCTTAAAACATAATCTTGATTGTTAAAAAGATTAATTGCTTGATTACATTGTTAGCATAATTTCTTGATTATTGGATCCTCCACATACCGACTGACCGTTGTTTTGTTTGTCGGCGTTTTAGGTACATATTTCAAAGCACAAAATAGTAAAGTGACACATTGTGAATTCAAGAACTAAAGAACAAGGAGGAGTTAGTTAGAGTAGTTCTTTTGTGGTTAGAAGTCTAGTACTTCCAACTTTTCAAAGGTATGATAAAGAAAATTTTTATTACCATTTTCAGTATAGTCTGCTAGAATTTAATAATTGTTATTGGTTATATGTCGAACCTTTGATCCGGAATTTCATGGGTGCGGCTTCAACCTTGCGATCTCCCTTAATTGGGGGTTATCGGAAGATGGGGTCGTAACATTTGGTATCAGAGCCTGGGTTCCTCATTTAACCATTAATAATTATTAAATTTTACAAACTCCATAGAACCCAAGGGAGTTATTAGAGGAGTATCCGAAAGACGGAGGTGTCTAGAAAGGGATCACGACCGGGGGCTGGCAAGATTTTCCTCCGCACCGCTAGTCGGAATACGAGGACTCCCGGGTCCGTGTGACTGCCTGGCCAAAGTCTTAGGGTATGAATCGAAATAAGATACCTTTAGGACTTCTCATCTTATTCATCCCTTCTCATCACAAAATTCTGATAAGGACATAAAGGATTAGGGTTTCCTTTCTCACCCTCTTAAGGTATGGGTAAGGTTAATAAGGTTTAAGGAATCCTCCACTAAATTAATGAAAGGCATGTAAATAAGATGTCATGGACATAAGCTTAATAGATTAAGTGCAAAATAAATAATAGATACATGCTTAGGTCGTATGACATAAGATGTCATGTCCTCAGGAGAGACCTGAGGCTAGACCTTCTTGGATAAGTCAGTCTTGGAGATAGAGATCTCCATTTCTAGTAGAGACCTGGCACATCCTATGAGGATGATGCTAACCCTAACCCTAAATGATGGTTAGAGAGAGATGAGTTGGACCAGGTGTTTGAAGGGACATGCCTTTGGGATGCCATATGATCCATAGATGACCTAAACCCTGGGAAGGATCGTGCATGTCAGGGTAAAGGATAACTCCTTAGATGATGAGGTTAGTGAAGGACCTTAGAAACCCTATGGGCCTGTGCAAGTAGGGTATAGCTGGTACCTAGGGCACGTCATAGTGTTGACGGTAGGATGAAACCCGTGATAAGGAATCATGATGGAGCATAAAGGGTTATGGATGGTCTTGAGCAACCATAAGTTCAAACCTAGGCTTCACCCATGTAGAGCATGCCTTTGAGGTTGAACCTTCATAAAGAGAGGACCTCTAATGGTGATGTTGGATGTAGGGTTAGCTCTAGAGAGAACAGGAAACCCAGCAAGAAGGTTGGAAGCCTAAAACCATGAACAATGGATGATAGTGGATGCCTCATGATCGGTCCCTGAAAGTTGATGATACCTTGGTTGTCTTTAGAGGGACCGAACCCTTGAGAAAAGATGAAGCTTCTGGTACCTACGTGCCTATGGTAGAGATGTTTACCTTCCGAGGTAGGAAGAAGATGTTTTGTATACCCTGAAGAGGATTAGTAATAGGTTATGAGGCCTTGTACCTTATGGTTTGACCTTGAGGAAAATCCAACTCTAAGCGTTGCTCGAGTTGAAGGATGACAAGAAGTGCATGTCATGCCTTTTGCATGCTTGGTTCGTGGATAGAGTATGCAGTTGGACACCTACAAGTGAACCTAGGGTCCCTAGGCCTAAGAGGGGAAGTGGTGTACCTGATGATCATGATGAGAGATGAGTTCCTATAGAAGCAAGCATAGTAATCATCGTGAATAGAGGAAAAGAGAAGCCCCTTAAGATTAAGGTGTGTTTGATGGACCCCTCACAGCTAGGTTGATGATAAAGAAAGGTATGATCTTGATCCAACATTGAGGAAAGAGGACAAGTATGACCTAGCATGGTACAGTAAGTGATCTTCTCATGCCTTAATGGCTTGCTAGGGTTAAGTAGGCTCGTGTGGATGTAAACCCTAGACCTAAGAGCTTTTGTGTCCTCGTGGTCAAGGGATGGTTTTCCTCCCATCCTGGGAGAGGGACCCCTTTGGTGGGGTGTATATCAGTTTTGTTAGTTTAAAAGAGGTCTCATAGAATCTTGAGAAGTTAAGTGAAGAGTACATGGTATGAGAATGAATCTGTAGACCCATAGATAGTCATGTCTAAGTGCATGTAGATGTGTTACCATGGAAGTAACCGGTATGGGGCTGGCCAAGGTAAGCAGGTTGCCATGATCCCTATGAAAGGATGAAGGACAACTCATGAATGCAGAAGACTTGGGTAAGGTTCTAAGTGAACATGTACTATAATGGATAATCCTAAGTCTATCCTAGGGTCAGATAGGGATAAGACCGATGAAAGTAGGAGTTGCCTAATTCCCCAGTTGCACATGACCAAAGGGTCGGGAGGTAACAGCTATCATTGTCTGAGGGCCATGAGTTAGGAGATTGATCACCTTCATGAACTCATGGGACCCAAAGGGCAGATGAGTAGGGCACTCGCTTGATGCATGAGGGAAGAGGGATGACCCCAAAAGAGTCAGTACCCTATAAACCTAGAGGAGATGACCAAGGATATAAACCTCAGAAGGTTCAAGATTAGTTTGATATCATGATGTTCGTGATGAAGAGACATATGTGGCACGTTGCAACTTAGATTTAAAGGTGTACTGGCAAGGTGGGATGTACCATCTCTACTCTTGGAACAGGAAGAACTCTATATTTGGACTGTAGCCAAATGCTTATTTCCTCCTGTTATGGGAGTGAGAGATAGTACATTACGCATGGCATACACTAAGGATAAGAGATGATGTAGGATGGAACGTTGCCACGAGAAATGGGGATAGAGAAGATAACCTAACTTGGTAAAAAGAATGATACATGGAAGATAGTCACCTTATGAGGATGTGTTTATCCTGAGCTAAGTGGAACTTACAAGTTATACCAGGTTGAGTTTAATCACCACGATGATGAAATCAGAGAGTGTTCTTAATGAAGATAGATAGTGAGTTTAAGGGGAGATAATAGGTGAAATACATGGAAGTATGTGTCTTCAACGTTACCTAATAGCTAAGGATGTGAGGTGGTAATGGATGCGCTGGTTGAGATACATCTGACTTGTTTGGCTAACCCTAAGTTTGAAAAGGAGTGGTGTTTGGATAACACTCAAATGTGATAAGATGTGTTGAAAAGTTAAGGGTTGTTTGGTTAGCCAGTCTACTCTTTGATGCAATAAAAGGGTGGTGGTGGAACCTCAGATGCACTTCTTTGGTGATGAAACCCCGACATGAGTGGTTTAGGGTTTCAGAGGAATCGATCTTGAAGAATCATGACATACAGGAAATCATGATACACCATGGAAATGGAGATATCACTTTGGATGCTTAAGATGAGGTTGCATGTGGTTTATGGCCATACAAGCCAGGAGGTAAAGGACGAACCCCAGTAACCCAGTGTATCGATATAGAGGACAAAAGAGTCCTTGAGAGGGAATGGGAGATCAACACTATGGATGTTGAGATAGGTCTCCCTTGGACCAAGGAAAGGTTGAAATGCAATATGGGTTATGGTAGGTCGCCTTACCTAGAGGACATGAGAAAGAAAGAGTTTTGTTGAACTACACATGAGAAAGATGGTTCAACTACACCATGAAGCGAGTTCGAAGGTTCTTGAGTTTTACCTAAAGGTTCACTTCCATAAAGTGGAAGTAGGTACATTGAGAACTCTATGTAGTATAGTTTATCACCCCTAACCATGGTTAGTATGATCCAGACTAAAGGGTCTGATGAGGGCATGTGTGCTCGTTCAGGGTGATATCTAAAGACAGTTCTTGTCCTATGAAAGATGTGACAATGACCACCATATCCAATATCGGGATTCTAAGAAGCTCTATAAGGGAGGTTGAGTCGGTCACCACTTCAGTAAGGTGATGTTGGTGAAAGGACCACATGATGATTAGAAAAGGACCACAGTGCATGAAGATGAAAGTCACTTTGATCATGCAAGGGCTGAAAGGAGCCTAGAGACAATAAGAGTCGTAAGCAGATGCAAAGTAGACTGACATACAAGTTACTGTGGGAGAAAATGTGACATGAAAATCCGACCCCTCTAAGTATATCTAAGAGAGCTGAGTCCCCGATACATGGGTCCATTAGAGTTGGATGGGTGGAGAAGGTTAGGATAGAGTAATGGGAGATGGTTTCCATGTGTCCAATTTAGAGCACTATGTGAGGTAACCGACCAGGTGCTGAGCAATGAACCTAGTGAGCCCCAAGAGAGGCTGAAATGGCCTGAGTCACCTGTGTAGTTTATAGACGCGAGGATGAAAGGACTCAAGGAAAAGGATATGTGATGGTAAAGGTTCTTTGGAAGCGCCATGAGTACGGTAAAGCCACATAGGGGCCAATGATGGACATAGGAAAAGTCTTATCCTGAATTGTTGTTTGTTTGCTTGTTTGAATTTTGAGGACAAAATTTCTATAAGAGGGGAAGGATGTTATAACCCCAATTTTTGGGCTTAATTAATGAGAAATGAAATTTCCCATATTAAAGCTAATTGAACAAATAATGATATGATGAATTCCATGATTGATGTGATGTGGTTTGGAATGGATTCCATGATTGATTATTTGTGTGTTGCTAAATGGGCCTTGTTTTAATTGAAGCCCAAATTGATATAATTGAAGAATGCATAAAGAATTCCATAAAATAAGGAAAAGGATATGAAATATTCGAGATAATGGATACCTTGGAGTTCAAGGAACTCAAAACCAAGAAATAATGATAAAAGGATTAAGGAAAAGATGGAAAATGTAATTAATATGATGATAACTTGCATATTAAGAAAAGGAGTCGAATCCTTGAGTAAATCCCTCCAAATTTTGTAGGAAGGAAGAGAAACCTATGAGGAAGCTTCCCTCAAAATTTGGTAAAAATAGGAGTAGCCAATTGGGATTTATTTAATTTCTAAGTTTCCCTTGAAAATTGGCTTTATTGGATGATTTAGGAAATGATTTCCTATTTCGATTGAACGCGTTTAATCAGGATCGTTGGATCTTGATCCTACGATGCCCGATCATCGTCTCAGATATACTGGGACTAGGAGTTCACGGGCAACCGAGGATTTTCCCTCTCTGTTTTCCCTGGAATCTAGCGCATGTGGGTGCTTTCTAATAATCCCAATAGCTTCAGGAGAAGAAATCGTTGAGGATGATACCTGGTTTGGGTAGGTTTCCTCCTTGATTCAGGAAATACCCAATTCCGATAGACCTGAGTTCGACCCTATATATAGGGGGGAGTTAGAGAGTACCAGCATCAACTCTTGCTTACGGGATCTCTGTGGTATTGTGCGAGGAGTGATTTCATACACTCAATTGATGCTTTCGTCCTGAACTTCAACCTCCTAACCGCCGGGGACCTCACCGGAATCCGGCGAGCAAGGGGATAGTGTCGGGGGGATCCTGGGCTTGAATTGACCCATCCCTCGACTTCGTTGAGAGGAGGCGGAGCTTCCGGGATAGTTGGATCGAGAAACGGAGGCCTGCAGCTCCGAGTCAACTGTCGAGTTGACCGCGTGAAGGCCTGCGGAGGTAGACGACGACCCAGACACCGTTGGATCATGGATCACGGTGGTCTTCATCATGATCTAACGATACAAGAGAGAGGGCGAAGTTGTGAGTGGCGTGCGATCTGCTACCGTGCGATTGTGATCCAGCGGTTTGGTCAAAATTTGGGCCGAACCCTTGGATCGTGATCCACTGTGGACTCAGGAGATCGGACGATCAGAACGCGAGGCGCGTAAGTGAAAGGAGACGCGCGGCGAGGAGCATCGGATCGAGGTGCGGACCACGGGCGCACCCATCGAACGGCTGAAGATTTTCGGTAATAATTTCTTTTAATCAAATAATCAGAAAAAGACCTTTTCTTGCAAAATTCGTAGTAATAGCTATGAACATCAGATGAGAAAACTTTATATATAAAAGTTGCATTGAAAAATGCAAGGAACACGATAAAAATAATTCCAGAATCTAATTCCACTTCGTTTTGCAAAAGTACTTTATTTGGATAATAAAGTTTATTAAAATTTGATAAGAAACCTTAGTTGGATGTTGAAAGGGTAATTTGGTAATTCAACAAGTCAAATTGTTAAGATTGACTCTGATAATGTTAATGGTAGTTTAATTTGCTATTTGAATGCAAAAATGCTTAACTTGGAATTATAATGTTTAAAAGAAGGATAATTTGCATGGAAACCCTAATTTGAGATAAAGAGAGATGAAAACCATATTTTTATGAAATAGGGAAATCAGTTGTTTAATAAAGGAAATTCAATGAGAAATTAGGAGTTTTATGAAAAGTAATAAATCAAGAATGGTATTGATGAAAGAAGAAGTAAAACTCTAATTTCTAGAAGAACCCTAATTATGGAATTGAAATCCTAATTTGAATAAGGAAATTGGATAAGTATTAATAAAAGGAATTGGTACTTTTATTTCAGGATTTCTCTTCCTCATTGCTTGTTGATTGGATTATTATCTTGAAAAGTGCAATTAAAGGTATGTGGTTACGCTTATGAATAATCGCTTTAGTTTCCCGGCGATTTTCGAAGGATTTATCGGTTGCTTGAAATAACTGTTGAATGTCTATTTATTTCATGCAACTATAAAGTGACAATGATTATCACAAAATGTATATGCCTACATGCTCAGATCCTGGTTCCCTCTGTGTATGACCTAGTACATGGCTATCTAATGGGTAGGACCATCAGGTCTGAAAAGATCTAGTACATGGCTGCCAATTGGAGAGGTCATCAGGTCTGACCTAGTACATGGCTATCTAATGGGTAGGACCATCAGGTCATGAGAAGACCTAGTACATGGCTGCCTATTGGAGAGGTCATCAGGTCTGTGTTTGACTTAGTACATGGCTACCCTTGTGGTAGGACCATCAGGTCACATTGAGTTAGATATTGGGCTACCTGGAGTAGTGCCATGCGACTCTACCTTTACAGAGGTATAATGAAAGTTCACTGCAGGAACTCACATAGTTGGGAATATGTATGGATTGAGATGTATGGCTTAAAACATAATCTTGATTGTTAAAAAGATTAATTGCTTGATTACATTGTTAGCATAATTTCTTGATTATTGGATCCTCCACATACCGACTGACCGTTGTTTTGTTTGTCGGCGTTTTAGGTACATATTTCAAAGCACAAAACAGTAAAGTGACACATTGTGAATTCAAGAACTAAAGAACAAGGAGGAGTTAGTTAGAGTAGTTCTTTTGTGGTTAGAAGTCTAGTACTTCCAACTTTTCAAAGGTATGATAAAGAAATTTTTTATTACCATTTTCAGTATAGTCTGCTAGAATTTAATAATTGTTATTGGTTATATGTCGAACCTTTGATCCGGAATTTCATGGGTGCGGCTTCAACCTTGCGATCTCCCTTAATTGGGGGTTATCGGAAGATGGGGTCGTAACAAGGACTTACCTATCTACCTACCATGAGTCTTATTCCTTCACCAAGGACTTACCCACTATTGAAGAGGACATTTTGCCTTATATCCTTCACTTTCTTCTTCAAGGAAGAAATCTTCAAATCACCACTTTGATATAGAGAGATTATGAAGGAGAGTTGTGAGCTTTGACAAGAGTACAATGAGGTGTCTCTCTAATAGAAATCCTAACCCACTCAATTGTACGTAGAGAATTAATTAAAATTGAGTGATATCAGGGGATCTTAGAGTCAAAATAACTCAACTATAGCATTATAACATAGAACGGAAACTTGGAATAAAGTCCAAGGGCCCCTTTTATTAGTGAGGTTGCTACTAGTTAGTATAGAAAGTTAGATACAATTCTAGCCATTATTTTGGGTAGGGGATCAACGAATCTATTTTTGAAGTTTGCACCCCTCTAAATGGCTAGATACATTGTTTCATACTTTATAGTATAATGTTTTTAATTGAGTTACTTTTTGGGAAATTTAGCCAACAACACTAATTGTCAAGCCAATAGCATGCATCAATCAAGGTTCTAACTTATAAGAAACTCAACTAACAAATGCATTTGTGTAACCAATGCTAGTTGTCATTCGAGTCACCTCAGGGAAATATAGTCTGACAATGGGTTCTTCTAAAAGCCTAAAGTTGGCTGTCAGTTGAGTTACCCCAGGGGAAAACTCGGCCAACAAGCCTCCATGTGACGGCTTATGAAAAATACCCTAAGAGCATATATTTATTAAGTTAAATGACTCTATTTATCCATTAAGCTTGTCTATAATTCATACATTTAATATGAATTATTGCAACACAAATCTAATAGAAAAACTATCTATTCTTGAATTCTTGAAGTTGTGTTGAGACTGACTTGTTATTAGGCAAACTAGGGTTTGCAAGTGTCATTCTTTTGATACCTAATATTTGAAATTATATAACGTAGAAATTTTAGATAGACATGAGTGGAATGGTTAAGTCATCATAGAAATGTGGACAATGTATAACTGTTAGGTCAATAATATTAACCACATTGTTATCCAAATAGATCGGGTCAAGAACATGTTGCATGTTCATGTCTAGTGCAAGTGAGGATGAGGTCGTAAATCTTTACCAGTGTTTCCTAGAAAACATTAGGTACCACCACCCAACAGTTCATGCCATTAGAAAGAGAGTAAAGTAAGAGAAAAGTTGCAGTGTTTGCATAGGAGAAGGAGATCTCCATAAGTACAACTTGAGGGTAGGGATAATAGTTGCAGGAATAAGGAAATTTGTGACAATTAGGGAAAACACGAGGGTTAAGATCATGCTTTTAACACTAATCTATACTTAAGAAGTGCTTGGGAGCTTCTGGTATATGGATATCTCCTTCATCTCCTCATCTCTTGACTCTCTCCTCTCTAAGAACATGATAACCATGAGCTCTCTTTTTTGTCCACACTCCCCTTAGGTCATAAGAGAGGCTTTGGCCGTCATTATGTCATGGTCATTAGACCTGACTTGATTTCATATCTGAACTGATGACACAATGTTGGTACCACTAATGGGGTATCGATGACAGTAAGTAGTCAGTCAATTTGAATATCTCAAACTGTGTTAGTACTACCAACATTATGTGTTGACAACACCAAGTTTCTCCTCAAGTTTTCATGCTTGTTGGATGCTGAAGTTGGTACCACTGACATGCCAGTCGATGGCACCGAGATAATTATTCTTGAGTTCTGATGCTCCCTGGATCTTGAGTTGGTAGCACCAACTACTAACTTTAGTAGCATAGATGCCACTGTAGGAAGGAACGAGTGCCTTATCAATAGCACCATGATTTCCCTCTTCCCTTATTGTAGAGTCATGATTTTTTGATACCACCAATGGATGGGTTGGTGGCAACATCCATAATAAATTAGCATGCCCACTTACTGCTCCAATTACATGAAACAAGGAAAAAATAACGTAGGTACAAGTTATAGATAATATATTAGCATGATGAGGGAGAAATACTAACTACTTGATGCAGCATTGATTCACAAACTAATGATAGAAAACAACACATAAGCATGTCTAAAAGTGAACATATATGAAACTAATGCCAAAAAATAGCCTCTGAAAAGAGATTGAAAAGCAATGCATCAAAATTCTCTAATCTTGGATGTTTCTCACCTTGAGCAATGCTACTTTTGTATTTGTTTGAAAGTGTCAGCAAAATGAGAAATTTTATAAATTACTTTTCTTAATTACCCCAACTGACGGTATTGAAATGGCCTTTACCAAATACTGATCAAATATTTTCACTAAATATGTCCACAATAAGATCAATGAAACATTGTTAATATGGAGCAACCGACATCATATTCAATAGGGCATACACTTGACGCACCATGTGATTTTCCTATCGACGTTGCTCTAATCTACCTACACAACAATTTTGGAAGTAGTTCCCCATATAGACTTGGATGAGGGTATTAATCATATATGTGGCTTACCATGTAGGGCAATGGGTGAAAATGGTATATGTGATTTTGAAATAAGAATCACTATTAAAATCCAAATTGTTTATGCATGGAATAAAAATATGATTTGCCTACAAAATAGAGGAATGAAAAGTGTAGGTCTCCTAATGCCTACTATTGTTGTGGGATGATGAATGCAATACTTGTCTCATCCTAGTGATGAGTGTGGGTGGCAGGATGCATACATGTAAGCTATTTTCACTTTCTCCTTAGGGAAAATTCAAATTGAGCTCGAGGCATCCTTTTTTCCCTTTCTTGATTTCTTTTCACTCTATTTTTTTACCCTCTTATTTTATCATGATTTATGATTAATGATCGGGCTTTATCCACCATACAACATTTCTTTCTTTCTTTATATTTCATTTGGAGGGATACATATGTATGTAGATCCTTTTACTCTTTAAGTTTGGACAAAGCTAAATAGTACATACTGCACAATATGCAAAATGACGCAAAGGAAATGGAATTTATATGAAAGTTGTTGTGCAACTAAAATTTCCCAACTAAAAATGATATGCACATCTATATTTTTTTCCTTTTTTAATGCACTTGGAAAGAAACTAGCTAAGATTCTACCTACTATGCTATGCAATGAAATTAATAGGACAACAATGGATTTACTTGATCATCCTCTGGAGGTAAATAAAATTACATGAAAGGTGGATGGAATCACATGACTAAGAGACAATGCCTTTATTAAACATGATATATATCTTTCTATCAACATGTGTACAAGGTGACCTTACATTTAATTTCTAAAATTTCCATTTAAAATCATGTTACTTGTTTGGTTGGTTTAGGATCGAACTTCCCATCATACACAAGCCTTATGTACATTAAGATTTTCATTTATATAAGATGTTCTCAAGTTGACTAACCCAAACACTTCTTGAAGTTGGTGTAGTTTTAGAATTTGCAAATAAGTTTACAAGGTAGAACATTCAAGTAAAATTTTTAATTTTAATGATTTTTTTAATGAAAAATGTGTTGTTTTTAGATTCATTGCAAGAGCAATAAGCACATTATTTTTAATGATACAATGCAATAATGAGTTTCACAATTACACTATATAGATTGCGGGTCCTACTACTTGGAAATAAGAAAAACTAAATAAGGTAGAAAATAATGCAAGAGAAATCCGTTCCGTCACACCCTAAGCTTGAAATTGACTATGTCCTCATAGTCAAAAATCAATCTAAGAGGTAGAACAGGGGTATCTGATACTTAGAATGGTGGTGGTGGGTGGACTGTTCCCAACGACATTTGTAGATCAAGTGGGTAGAATGTGCCAGTGAACTTTGAGGGTTTATTGGTATTTCTAGTGGTTAAGGGTAGCTAGAAAGGTTCCCCCAACTTTAGTAGTTGTCATAGAGAAGTTTTTGATGGTACTTTATGCACTACAGGCAAGTGCAAATGTTCTCCTAACTGACTAAGAGAAGACACTCGTTGTTGTATATGGCCTAATATTGCTGATGCAATTTCTCCTTAACACCTTGGATTTGAGTTAGGTTGACTGACTATTGCTGCTTTCCTTGTTGTATAGACTACAACATCTTGTACATGCCCTCCATGGAGAAAAAATCTCATGGCAATGGAGGTTTTGGAGCTGTGGAGATCTAGGCCGCATATCAATGGGAGATGTGGTGCAATCATCAACATGGTGTGTAAGGCATGGATGCCTCCTCTTCTTACTCTTCCTCAAATGGTGAGTCGACATCCTCCCCCTTTAGTATAGCCTATGCATCCTCTACTGGCCACATAATATGGCACACTCCCCATAAACAGAAGATAGGGTTACGGAGAAATGTCTCCTTCAACTGGTTGTCTATGGTGCAACAAGCATAAAGCCTACCTTAATACCTGGAGATGAGGTGAGCCCACTTCAAGTGCTTGAAATTTAGACAAGAGGACATATTGAGGGTGTTGGCCTTGGAGAGGTCGATGCAGAGATGCATGTTCAGTGGTGTGAGTAGGCCCCCAAAGTGAATTGGGGGGGGTCCTCTGAATCTACCTCTTCACAGCCAACATATGTAGAAGGAAGAATGAGCTAAGGTTGTCTGTCTCCCTTCCCAAGGTTAGAATGACTAGAGCACATAAATGTCCGCTTGTTGGACCTTCCCTTGCCCTTGATTTGACGTGGTTGGGATATTATTCGTCTAGTAGTGAAGAAGAATGCAGACGAAAGGTGTTCAATGTCCATGATGGAAGACTGATGCCAGTTGATGATGAACCCTTGAGGTAGTGTTGCATCTGTCTCCATGCCAAATTGAAATCAAAGTTGTTGGGTGTGAATCACAGCTCACCCTGAAATAGCCATAGATAGAGTTGAAATCCTCTAAGGTGAGGTGATGGTCGATGTTGCATATCCAAAACTTCACCCAAAAAACTTGCTATACTTCCCCATGCTCTGGGATGTAGAAGACTTCCAACATAGTGAGAAAGTCATAGATGGATTTAAGGTAAGTGGGCCAATCACCAAAGATTAGGTGATCATGCAATGCTGCCTTCCTGGTGTAGATTCTTTGGAGGTTGTTGGTGAATCCCACTTCAACAAGGAAGGCTCGGTCCCCATACCAAGTTGGTATGAGCCCCCTCTTCAGCATTGCAACATAACACTTCTTCTTCCTCTCATCTAAGAAAAAAATCCTCGATGTCTTAGGTACCAATTGATCGGGTGTGTTAGATGTGGATGGGACTTGACTCCGAGTTACCATCTCCTCAAAGATGAGAAGAAAGAGGTGAAGAAAAGATATCAGTGAAGATTCTGAATCACATGGATGCTCTGGTAACCTCATGTTACCTTCTTGCACCTTATGAGTGAGATGGGAGAGCTTCAGTGTTATTTGAGACCACCCCTTTCCACCCCTTTTATAGTTAGGGATTTGTCTACTCACACTCTATTAGTACTACCAACATTTTATGTTAGTTGTACCGACGCCATGATATCTGTGGGCTTCTCGGTCCCAGCAGTTGAAATTGACAACTTCTAGCCATCTGTACACTGACCCGTGGATTCCCTTACACAGTGGTACCAACACAAGCTGGTGGATCGGTGCCGCCAAATGTTGGATGTGAAAAATTACGATCATTGGTGTCCGTGCCACATACTTGGTCTTCTATGTTGGTACCACCAAAGCATGTGTCAGTCATATCGAGCTGAACTTGGCTTACCCCTGATGCATGTGTCGGTGGTACTGAGCTGAACTTGGTTTGCCCTTGATGCATGTGCCAGTGGTACCCAACTAAACTTGACTCGCCCCTGATCCCTTTGTCGGTTCCACTGAGACAATGTGTCAATGTGACAGAGTGTTGTATCAGTTCTATTGAGCTATGTCTCAGTGGTATAAAGGCTTGATTTCTTGTAGCTTTAGGGACCTCTTCTTAAAATGTCAATGTCGCTGACTTACAAGTCAGTGGTATCAAGTTGTGTTGATCATTATCTTCTTTCAGCTAGATGGGTCAGTACCACCGACAACCTCTTTGTGGTATTGATAATCTTTTCATGTAGCTTTGTAATTCCATCTCAAAAAATGTTGATGCTACCAATGACAGGGTCGGTGCTACCAATCTTGATGGTTCTCGCACAATCTCCTACTGATAAGGAGTTGGTGTCATCGACCCTCTTCTCAATGGTACCAAAATTTTAGATTTCCCTATGATTCTATGAAGATGTGTAGGTGCTATTGATGATGTCGTCGATAGTAGTGACACTAAAATTCTACACACCACATCAAAACACATAAAGGTACCTAAACTGCATCGACTAAACATCTATTACAAAAAATGTGAAATGTAACTAGTGAGATGACCTAAACAACAAGAAAAAATAGTAATGAAAGTGGGTTGTCTTCCATAAGAACCCTAGTTTAATGTCATAGGCTCGATAATCATTTAAAATTCTCAAGGAAACTCAATGAGCTTCAACACTTCTTCCTAATGAACCACTTCTCCACCAATTTGTTTTGGGATGATGTCTATTGGTTAAAAATGTTTTGGTGCCATCATTGATCTCTACTGTGCCATGAGAGAAAGCTCTAACCACAACATAAGGTCCACTCCACTGGGTTCTCAATTTTCTTGGATGTAACTTCATCCTATGATCAAATAACAATACCCATTGTCCCAGTAAGAATGTCCTATGAAAAATATGTTGGTCATGGATCTTCTTGGTCCAATCCTTCTAAATCCTTGAATTATCATATGCATAATCTCATCAAATTCATTCAGTTCCAACCTACGCTTCCTCCTACACTAGATAAATTAAGATTTAATTTCCTTACTGTCCACCTGGATTTATGTTCTAGTTCTAGGGTCAAGTGGCATGCCCAACCATAAACTAGTATGTATGGTGTCGTGCCTATGGGTGTCTTAAATCCCGTACTATAATCCCAACTAGCATCATTCAATTACATGTTCCAATTAGTTCTACTGCCTAAAACGGTCTTTTCTAGTATCATCTTTATCTCCCTATTGGACACCTCCACTTGTCCTTGAGTCTGGCGGTGGTATGGGGGTCCTACTTTATGGTTGACTCCATATTTTCTCAACAAAGCTCCAAACTTCCTATTTGTGAATTCAAATTTTCCATCACTTTTGATCATCCTTGGTACCCAAACCTGTAGAAAATATGATCCTTTACAAAATGACATAGAACATGTGCATCATTGCATGGGTTGAAATCACTTCCACCCATTTTGATACACAATCAACTACAAATAAAATATAGAGGTTAGAATTAGATGACACAAAGAATCCCCTGAAATCTATGTCCCAAACATAAAAACCCTCAACTTCCTAAAATGAACTCACGAGCATTCATGTCTTCTAGAGGTATTGCCTACCCTTTTACATGCCTCACACCTCCTCACAAAGTCATAAACATTCTTAAAGGATGACTGATAGAATACAATTTCCAAAACATTGGATTCTGTCCTTGAGCTAACATGGTGTCCTCTAGAGGGTAGAGAGCAGAAATGAGAAAGTATGCTTTGAAACTCACACTCGGGAACACACTTCCTCAAAATTTCATCTCTACACCACTTAAGCAAAATAGGATCACCCCAAACATAAAATTTCATGGAGTGGAAAAGTATCTTCTTCTCATGATATCCTCCATCTCTTCATAGTGCCCCACAATCCAAGTAATTCACTGTATGTGCATACTAATGGTCTTTGTCTCTAATAGAAAAAAGTTGCTCACGAGAAAATCCTCAACAGTTATTATATGCAACCCTGACTCATTCACCCTCTCTAGACTAGATAAATGATCTGCCACTACAATCTCTGATTTATCCTTAATTTCTGTATAAAACTCATAGTAACAAAATCCATAGAATCAATGTCAACTTTGCATCCTTTTTCTAAAATAGGTACCTAATAGCCGCTTGATCAGTCCACACAGTCACCCTTACCCCTATCAAATACTGTCTAAAGTTATTGTAAAGCAATGAAAATGATTATATCTTCCTTTTTAGTGGTAGTATAATTAATTTGAGCATCACTAAGAGTTCTTGATGTATAGTAAATGACAAAAATTGCACGATCTTGGCATTGGCTTAAAACAACTCCAACTACATAATCTGATGTGTCACACATCAGTTCAAAAGGTTGGATCCAATATGGAGCCATCATCACAGGTGCAGAAACCAATTTATCCTTCAAATTTCAAACCCTCTCAAATGAAAATCATCAAAATAATTTTTGATGTCCTTTTCTAACAACTCAAAATGCGGTTCGACAATCTTCAAAAAATCTTTGTGTCCCAATACAATTCCTTTACTCACCATCATATGAAATTTCTCCCAATTGAAAACTAGGTGTGTATCCTCACATTTATGCAAAACTCTATGCAGAGTGGAAACAAAATCTTCAAACAACTCTCCATAGACCAAAAAATTATCCATAAAAGTTTCAAAGCACCCATCCACCGCATCCAAGAAAATAGTGAGCATACATCATTGAATCGTCACTGGAGTGTTACAAATACCGAAGGGCATACGAAGGAAATCAAAGTACCATAGGGACAAGTGAAGGTTGACTTCTCTTAAACTTGTGGTTGAATAGAAATATGATTGTATCTGGAATAACCATCTAGAAATAAAAAGTGTGAGTGGATAACGATCTTCTCAAGGACTTAATCTATGAACGATAGCATAAAATGGTCTTTCAAGGTAGTGACATTTAATATGCTATAATCAATACAAACTCACCACCCGATCACTAATATAGTAGAAACTAGTTTGCTCATTTAATTAATGGTGACCATTATTTCCTCCCTTCTTAGGAACTACTTGATTGGGACTAACCCATTTTGAATATGAAATAGCATAGATTATACATGCCTATAGAAGCTTCACTACCTATTTCTTCACCACCTCAATCATGATAGGAGACACGATTGAGGTAGTGCCACATGTTTTGCTCCCTCTTCAATCCAGATCTTGTGTTGACATAAGCTAGGGGTGATCCCCTTAATGGCTTGATGTCAACAATGGACCACCCAAATGCAGCTTGATGATTCTTTAGAATGATGAGTAGCTCCTTCTCCTCTTTGAAATTCAGTGATGTAGAAATAAACACTGGAGGTTTGTTGTCCACTTCCAAGAATGTATACTTTAGGTACAACGATAGTTGCTTCAATTCCATATCAAGAGGGTATTGAAAAGATGGGACTAATGGGGGGATGGTGATATTCCCATGTCATCATAATATCTTGAATAGAAACATAACAATGCCTTTTGAAATAAGGCACACTCTTTTGGTAGACGATAGCGTGTGCAGTCATCCACCGAATTCACGAGACAAGCTTCTAAAGGTAGCTGAGGGTATAGTTGCATGATGGAAGAAGAGACCACATATATGACTGTCGTTTGGTACACTTTCTCTTTTGGAGAATCATGATACTTCACTATCTTTGTGAAAGATATTTGCTTTGTGTGTTCCATAATATCTACTATAGGAGTGCCTTTTTCCACCTTTTTCATGACATGGGCAGTGTCTAGAATTGATTTCCCCAAGAATAGGGGCGGGGCACCTCACTATCCAAATGTTGCATCATGTTCTCCTTGATCGATTATTGATAATCAAGTAGCTTTATCTCGAACTGATCATCTTGGATCTGCAATGTCAGTTTTCCTCTCCCCATATCCAAAATCACATATGTTGTGGCTTGGAATGGCCTTCTTAGGAGTAATTCATTACCATAGTCATCCTACATTTCCATGACTACAAATTTACTGAAGATATAAGTTTGTCCACCTTTACCACAACATCTTCATAGATGCCTACCACTCAAATATCTGCAAGATGAATTATCATGTTTCTCTTACTTGATTCTTTGAGTCACAATTTCTTGAATGGTCAGTGGTATGAGATTAATGCTTGGACCAAATCACATAATGCCTCTATAAACTTGACTTTGCCAATGCAGCATAGTATTTTGAAGCATTTTGGATCTTATCTCTTCTTTGGAAATTTCATTTGTATCAAGGCACTAACTTCTTGTTATAATACCACGACATCAGAATATACTATCATCTTCTTCTTGTTGATGATATCCTTCAGGAACTTGTCATAGGAAGGAATCTGGTTAATAGAGTCTATGAATAGTAGGCTGATGTGAATCTTCCTAAATGCATCCATAAATTTCTTGAACTCTTGATCAATCTTTTTGGCCTTCAAGATATTAGGGAACGATACTTGAGTGACATTTTTTTGCTGATAAGGTGGAATCAATGAATCCTTTTTGGTTTTTGTTTGCCCAATATTTTCATCTTTTATGGCTTCCTCCTAAGGTGTAGGGTCTTGTGGAAGCTCTAGAGGAATCTTGTCTGGAACTACCCCAGTGTCAACTGGCATTGTACTCAGCTCTGGAATCACTTTCTACCCCTTCGCAACCACTTTACCACTACAAAGAATCATTGTCTTTACTTATTGGTTATTGGGGGGAATGCGAGTGTTTCTTGGAAATCCTTGTTGGTTGGTTTCTTTATGGATGTCACCTCTACTATTAATTGTGAAATTTGATTCTCAATGATGCAAATTTGAGCCCCTCGATCCTACTGGTCCCATTTTGATTGGTCTAGATAAGCTTCATTTTGAATCATAAGTTTGCCCAACATATCTTCTACCATGTCCATCTTACTAGGACCCAATACTACTGATATTGTTGTGAAGTGCTGCATTGCTTTTGTTTGTGTTGTTGTGCTTGTGACAGATCCTACTAAAAATTGTTGGGATCCTTCCAAGAAAATTTATGATCTTGAAGTCATCATTATTCTTTGCCACCCTTATTATTTGTTTCTGCAAGTACATACACTCCTCCTCTTCACCTCAAGATGAGGTGTCAAATTTATGATCAAGCTTCCTTGTGAGTCTATCCATTTGAGATTTTAATATGCAATCTTCCCTGATTCCATAACACTTTTGAGTATTCCTAGTGCTTCTCGCTCCTCCCCCCAGGATTGGTTCTTGGTCATGCTCTTCAAGGTTTCATGACATCTTGTAGCCTTGTTATGTAGGAAGAATCATGCCCATGTACTGTCAAGAGTAGTCCTCTCCCTTTTATGCAAGCCATGATAGAATGTCTTTGCTTGACCAAATAGATCAATCCCATGATGAAGGACTTTCCTGATCATGTTATGGAACCTCTCCCATGCTTCTGAATAAGACTCTTTAGCATGTTTTTTTGAAACTGTAGATTCTCCCACCAATTTGTTTGTCTTCTGTGGTGGAAAATATCACTCGATGGAGGCATCGATAATCTCATACAAAGTCTCAATTGACTCTGGAGGGAGGCTAAGGAACCAATTCTTGGCTATATCAGATAGTGAGTATAAAAACAACTTCTAATAAATAACCATGGCTGGAACTCTATCAAGATTGAGCATGTCACAACTCTCCACAAAGATGTTTATATGCACCATTGGATTCTCCACCAATCCTAGGTTGATATTATAGCTACTAATATTCACTTTCTGGCATTTTATTGGTCCAACTTGAGCTATAGCTAAAGATGCCTTTATCTTTTCCCAGACTATCTATTCTTCAGGCATGTCCTCCACATGATCATCACTTTTTGGGTCCATAATTTTCGCATGTCTTGCTCTAGCTATGGTGAGGGAGTTTCAGTGAGCTTCTTAGATAAAACCCTGAACTCACACACCTCACATGAGATCCCTTCTCAATCTACACCCAATGGATTTGACTCTCTGTAGTCCTTTGTTTGAGTGTGAACCATGCACGTGAACCTAAAAATTAAATTGGTAATGTGAGACACCAAATACTAGTGAAATGGCAAAAGAAAATTTGATCAATTATTCTTGTCTTAAAAAAAGGGAATGACCTAGAGTGTTGAGTCGCAACACTTGTAGTACTACTCTTAACACGCTTAAGCTTTGTGTGTAAAATGGAAGTGCACGTGTAGTGTAATATAGGCCTATGAGGCCCGAGTGTCAAACTCAGGAAAACGTTCACCAAAGGCTACTACTTCTTGAAACCAAATCAACTAGACATAAAAAGAGTTGATTGAGTGTTTATTAACTAAGAACAAAGAATTAAGCCTAAGTTAAGATGGTTGTGATCAATAATGGATGAATTTCTCGGGACTTATGGTTTCACTACAACTTACATTGTGTTCAAATTATATTTCATTAATAATTATTCACCTTTTACTCTAGATTAAAGACTTGTAGCAAGCGCCACCCGCTTTTGCAACGTAATGCACTACCTGGACTAAAACAAACCCAACTCCCATAGTAGTTTATGAATTAGTTATGTGCATTAATAGAATCTCTAGGTTATTATTTCATAGTTGTTAGTCTTCTCTAAAAGTGTGATATAGGCTATGTGGAAATGATTTTTCCGACTCCTAATCCCTCTTCAAAAGCAATTCATGGTCTATTATTTTTATTATGGTGATCACGCATAAAAAAATTGATAAAGAGATCATAGATTCATGTCCATAATGAAGGAAATACATTATCGATTCATAGAATTCAAATATAATGCTATACCATTCTACTCTCGGGTTCTAAGGAATATGGGGTTTAGGCCCGCATGATTGTTATCATCGTACAATGAGAGGAAGAGAAATTAAATAGGCTAAAAATTAGAAAACTAATGTAATAACCCATGAAGAAGTTGTCTTGGCGATCCCCTCTGATGAACACCCTGATTTGTAATGTTCTAAATGCAAATATATCCTTTAGAAGTGCCTGGATCATCGAACCCATGGCTATCTCCTTTGTCTCCTCATCTCTTGGCTCTCTCCTATGCAAGAACGTGATAACGATGATCTTTCTTTCCTGACCACACTCCCCTTAGGTCACAAGAAAGGCTTTAGATGTCATTAAGTCATGACCATTAGATCTAACTTGATTTTAGATCTGAATTGATCACATAGCGCCGGTACCACCTATGGGTTTTCAGTGGCATCGAGTAATCGACCGACTTGAAAACCGCAAACTGTGTTAGTGCTACCGACATTATGTGTCGATGGCACAAAGTTTCTCCTTGAGTTTTGATTCTCCTTGTATGATAAAGTCGATACCACTAACATGCTAGTTAGTGGAATCGAGATTATCATTCTCAAGTTCTGATGCTCCCATAGCACCGACTACTGACTTCAGTAGCATTGGGGTTAGCATTGCATGCCTTCTCGATAGCACTAAGATTTACCTCTTTTACTGTTGTATATTCAGGATATGTCAGTACTGCTGAAGGATGGGTTGGTGCCACCGAGCTGTCCACTGTATACTCAAATTGCTCAAAATAAGGAAAAGTCACATAAGTTCGTATTATAGATAATAAATTAGCAAGATTTGATAGAAATACTAAATACTTGATGCAACATTGATTCACAATCTAATGATTGAAAGAAACACATAAGCATGTCTTAAAGTGAACATATATTCAATTAATGCCGAAAAGTTGCCTATGAAAAGTGACTAAAAGCAATGCATCACCATGCATCTACAACAATAATCATGTATCAAATAACAACCCAACTCCCCTATCGTGGAATACACAAAATCCATCACTTAGTTGGAGTCTTCAAGGATGTACTACTAGCATCCTAAAACTCAAACCATTCAGACACAAATCTCTTACTAACTTGCAATCATGACATTAAAAGGTTTTCAAGGGATATAAATACATATGCAAGAAGTATCAAAGTAAATGACATAGTATCATCCAAGTCACCCGACAACTTGTCATTACCACAATGAATCCAATTAATGGGATCTCCACTCACTCGGGTTAGGTTTCAATTTCCTACAAAAATAAAGGGTTTCCGTCTCATCCCCAACTTGGATTCCTCAACTAAGGTCAAAGCAAGACCTTTCATCAAAATATCAGTTGTATTGTCTTTGGTAGATACATAGTCTACTATCACAACCCCAATCAAACAAAAATTCCCTTACAGACTTGAGTCTAACTTGGATGTGTCACTACTGATTTTTAATTATGTGAGACTCTACATCTTTCCAATAGTTTTTGTGATATCTTAATGAAATGAGATTGTAGGAAGCAACTTATTTACTATAGGTAAACATGACATGTGTCCATGTAGCCATATGGCTTCCAACCCAATTTCATCTAATGCACACAACCAGCCTTAAAGGTGGACCAAGATAATATGGCCTATTTCTTAGACCACTGGGCAAAAACACCTCCTTCCGACATAAAAATATATCATGAGACTACAATACTCTCAAATTTTATTGCAATCTAGCTTGCATCACTATATATCTCAACTATAGGGGGATGTATTTCATAATACAACCCACAGTGAAAGTTTCCTTAATGTACCTAAAATATCTATTAAGAGCTTTCTAATGGGTTTGGATGGGACAAACTACTTTACTTGCTCACAATAATTATAATGCCTGGTTGTGTGCAGTACATAAGATTCATCAAACTTCCGGTAATCTAAGAGTACTATAGTTGAGGTATAAGACACCACTATAATTTTTGAACAAGACCTTGAATGAATCATATGGAGTCTTAATAGGTTTATGTGATGTGTACTCATATATGTCCAATGCCTTGTCAACAAAGTGAGACTAATATAGAACAATGCCACTATTATACTTAGTGATTTAAAGCCCTACAAGAATATCAACAATATCGATATATTTGATCTCCAAACGTGTTACACAAAAATGGCTTAATCTAATTTACTACTTCCATATCAGAACCAAAAAGCAAAACATCATGTACACAGGCCTAAACCATTGATGAATTTTCAATAAAAACACTTACTAAAGTCCTTAGAAATAAATCCAAAAGATGATATCACGTAATAAAAATCATTTTGCCATTTCTTAGGGACTTTTTTTTTCAATCCATACAAAGACTTAACAAGTTTACACACCTAGGACTCCTTCCCACAACCCACTAAACCCACAGGTTGTTCTATATATATCTCTTCTTGAAGATCACTATGTAAAAATGTGATCTCCACAACAATCTGGTGGATATATAGATTATAAATGGAATATAGTGCAATAAACACACAAATTGTGGTCATGAAGGAAATAGGGGAATATGTACAAAATGATATATACCCTCCCTTTGTGTGTACCCCTTAGCAACATGGTGCACCCACATGACACACACACTTGGGATTGCAAATTTGTAAACCCTAAAATGGACACACTCAAACACTAAAAAAAATACTACCCAAAAGTGCACATGATCACATCATAATATAGGTGGAAGAAAGTTAGGGGTCGAACCCAAGGGAGAGAGGGGGCACTAGAGCCTAGTTAGTTTGTCTAGGTTCCTACTATAGATTCTAGAGGTCAATGGTTTGAATGGGGTTTAGTTGGTTACACTAAAGATTAAATAAGCAAGCGATGAATAAAAAATAAGAACAAAATGTAAAGTAACCCTAGACAAGTTAATTCTAATTAACAAGAAAAGAAGAAAGTAAGAAAAGAGACAATTTAAACTAAGGCAAAGCATAGCAAGATCTAACACTACACTAAGATAGAAATTTAGGGAACTACAACAATCAAGGACCTAGACTAGAAGTGAAAAGCTAATATTAACACAAGAAAGCACTAATAAATGCTATCTACCCTAGAAAGACCTAACTATAAAGAACAAGGAAATTAACTAAGGAAACAAGTAAAGAAACTAACTAAGAAAACATTAATTAGGAAGAAGTGAATTTGGATTTTAAGCAAGTAACATGAAGTGTTGGTCATTTGGGTATGTGACTAGAACCTAGGTTGGGGGTTATAACATGCAAAAATAATCATTCATATGGTTTAAACCAAAAATCAAGATATATGCTAGAGAATCACCCTAAACTACTAATTGGCCATGGAAGGAATAGTATGTGTGAAGGGAAACTACACCTTAGCACACCTTATCCAACCTTATAATGCTCATTTAGGTTTGAATGGGGTTTAGTTGGTTACACTAAAGATTAAATAAGCAAGCGATGAATTAAAAATAAGAACAAAACATAAAGTAACCCTAAACAAGTTAATTCTAATTAATAAGGAAAGTAGTAAGTAAGAAAAGAGACAATTTAAACTAAGGCAAAGCAAAGAAAGATCTAACACTACACTAAGATAGAAATTTAGGGAACTACAACAATCAAAGACCTAGACTAGAAGTGATAAGCTAAGATTAGCACAAGAAAGCACTAATAAATGCTATCTACCCTAGCAAGACCTAACTATCAAGAATAAGGAAATTAACTAAGGAAACAAGTAAAGAAACTAACTAAGAAAACATTAATTAGGAATAAGTGAATTGGGTTTTAAGCAAGTAATAGGAAGTGTTGGTTGTTTGGGGTATGTGATTAGAACCTAGGTTGGGGGTTATAACATGCAAAAATAATCATTCATATAGATTGTTAAGCCAAAAATCAAGACAGATGCTAGAGAATCACCCTAAAATACTAATTGGCCATGGAAGGAACATTATGTGTGAAGGGAAACTATACCTTAGCACACTTTATCTAACCTTACGAGGATCATTTATATTAGGGTTTAGGTGGGATTTTACTAGTATCTAATCAAGTCTAGGTTTCTAGGATAGAGGATATTAGGGCAATTGCGGGCCAAGGGTAGTAATGTAGGGTTGAAATGAGGGTATTTCACTTCACATCACCTACCATTTACACTTTAGATAGATCCAAGACAATTACACTAAGTGCCTCAAAACTAGATACTTACATCTCACACCTAGGAGTAGGAGAAGGGATATATTTGTAGGAAGTTGGGTTGCTAGATAGGGATCCACTAGTTGGACCTAGGAGCAAATCCCCAAAAAAACCTCACATATGCCATTTTCTCCTAGATCTAGGTGGTTTCAAGTACAAATCATATGATAATCCATAGAAAATGAGAAGAAAGTAGAAGACAATCAATATAAAATGTATCATACAATTTACAAGTTACTCCCCTATGACATGGTGTCGAAGCCCCACTAAGAGGGGCTTAGCTACTCAAGGAAATGGAAAATACAAAAAGAGAGAAGAAAAAGACATAAGTAGCCATTGATCTTGAAGTAGTGGCTAAAATTATCTTCTATAATAGCTACAAGATTGAGAACTTCCCTCCTCCAAGGTGCAATGACATGGAAATGGAATGAATAATGTCCAAAACCCTAAAATCAAGGGTTTTGGGGTGAAAGGTGATGGATTGTGAGTGGATTAAGGTAGGGAGGTGATGAGGATTTGAAATTAATGCTCAAGGAAGTAAACCCTCAACCTACAACCACCTTTAAGGCTTATATACATGGTCTAGGGGGTCTATGGTTAAGTGGGGGAAAATAGGGAGATCAAGTGAAAAAATAGGTGGGGCTCAATGGCACCACAACCGTGGTGGTCAACAAGGTAGTGGTGGCCATCTCCAACACGACCATTCTATATAAAACAACCTTTTTGGAAACTAGATCAATTTATAAAATTTATGTGAAGAGTCTGTGACTGGGGCATGCCTAGAACGGCTATTCCATGGTATCACAATTTTTTTGGGGTACTTCTATCATATTTGATCCTTAAACTTGGTCATATATTGAGGTTATTTCTTCAATACATTCTTTGATCACGTGGAGTAGGTTGGGACTCATTTTGGCTTCATTTTAGCTAATCCAAACCTGAGGAAACCCTAGATTTAACATTCCTTTCTCCACTCCATCAGGTATTGGTTAAAGTACCTATAAAACATACAAAAACCATCCATAAGTGAATTTGATAATAAACCATTTATTGGGGAAATAACATGCATTCTTCTAAGTATATGTGATTAAGCAACAAAAAAATGCACAACATGTAGCTCTAAAATAGGGCTGCATCACCACCCTAGAATGAAAACATACTTGTCCTCAATTATGCACCAAATCAATCTCTCATTTTCATATCATTTTATAAGATCATGTGAGAAGGAACTTATCATAATGTTCGTTGCTAAATTGAGTTCACATGTGGAATCAAGCACGAAATCCACTACTCTCTATTCATTTTCCTATTTTTCATGTGATTCAAAGCACAATAATTTCAAATATGGGATACCAATCACACACATAAGTGATCTAACTTACGTAATGCTCTGGGTATACCATATCATGCATGACATACATCAGATTGGTTGAGTTACTGTTTCACTTGATAGAACTACATCATACACTTCACTTCACCTCTCATGACCCACTTGTCTTACGCAGGGGTGTGTGGGCTAGAGTTGATTTACCCTAGACCTACTCGGCATAAAAGAGAAGAAAGGGTTATGGAAAGGAGTGAAGTGCTACTACATAGGAGAACCCATCCTATTTTTTTCTTCTTGAGAGGCTATTACATAGAGACAACCCTGATTTCTTTTCCTTTTTATATGCTCCATGTGTAAGGAGGGCATATGGTGATTGGAAGAAGCATGGTGATATGGATATTGCCACCCCAAACTTGAAGGGTGACCAAGGCTAAGTGTGCACTTTGGAATCCCTTCATGAGGTAGAGAGGTAAGACAATGATAGAAGAAATGTTGGTTCAAAGAGGGTCATAGGTGGTGAGGATCCATGTATGATTTCATCCAAGCAAGTTAATCCATGTAGCATTCACCAAATAGACAAAGTATGCATAAAATGAGCAATTATGGAATATTGCACTCTTTCCACATAGATTAAACAATCCAAGGCATTCATGGGTTACAAGCATCACACATTAATAAAATAGTCAATTACTTGTATGAGGCTTGGAGCACATGCATAATTTTCATCATTGGACTCATTTAGCCAAAAACATAATTAAAGGACCACATTATCCCAATTCTAAGAATTCACATCATAATAGATAGAGATTTAGTTGAAACACACTCTCAGATGAGAAGATTCAAGTTTGGTAAAAATTTGCCAAAATGGTGCCACTTTGCACTTAGTCACATCTAAACTTACATTAGGAAACAAAAAGCAGCAAACAATAAAATCCTAGATAAAAACACACAAATATTTCCAAAAACCCACATGAGATGAAATGCATGGCATGGAGTGGCATGAGAAGAAAATTTATAAACAGATACACAAAAAATGCAAGGAAATAAACTACATGATATGCATGTATGCAAGCAAGTAAAAATATAATGTAGATAGGCTGTTTGCAAACATCAATCATCCAAAACAAGTTGAAACAAGCATTGTAAAATGAAACTAAGAAAAGGGTGTGCACCACCCTACCTCCCCAAACTTTTGAATCATGTTGTCTTTAACATGAAACTAAAGCTTAGGAGTGATAACATAGTTGTCACTTTTGTAGTGGTGGCTCCTGTTGCAATGGAAAAACAAAAGGGTCACCCTCCTCATGGTTTTGAGAATCCCTATTTGCCATCCCAGCCTCTTGGTGTTGGTTGCTCCAATTTCTATGCTTTTTCTTCCTATCTTAGGATCCTCTAGGAATGAGTCAATAGAAAGCAAACGGTGCCCAAACATGCACCATTATCACATGCACAAGGCACAACCAATCAAGAGAAGCCATGTTAGTAAATAGGTATGCAAAAGTAAAACAAATAATAAAGAAATGCAATGGTGAGGACAGTAGGAAAAGATAAAAGAAAAACTAACTAGCTAGACTGAACACCTTTCTCCCTAGCAATGACACAAGAAATCTTGGTGCACACGCGTGACACACACTTGGGATTACACATGTGTAGACTGTAATATGGACACACTCAAATACATAAAGAAATAATACGCCGCAAGCACACTGGATCATAACACTATATAGGAGCAGGAAAGTTATGGGTCAAACCTAGGGGAGAGAGGGGCACTAGATCTTATTTAGTTTGGCTAGCTTACTACTGTGGATTCTAGGCTTCAAGGGTTGATTGGGGTTTGATTGGTTACACTAATGATTGAATAAGAAAAAAATTAAGCAAAACAAGAACCAAACCTAAAGTAACCTCTACACAAGTTAATTCTAATTAACAATAAAAGCAACTAAGTAAGAAAAGATAAAATTTAGACGAAGGCAGAGCAAACCAAGATCTAATGCTACACTATGCTAGAAATTTAGGCAACTATAGAAATAAGGTACTTAGACTAGAACTAGATAGTTAAAATTAGCACAAGAAATCACTAATAAATTCTATCTACTCTAGCAAGACCTTACTATCAAGAACAAGAGAATTAATTAAGGAAGCAAGTAAAGCAACTAACTAAGGAAGCATTAACTCAAGAAGTGAATTCATGTTTTAAGCCTTTAGATAGCTCCAAGCCAATTCAACTAAGTGCCTATAAAGTAGTTACTTAGATCTCACACCAAGTAGGAGAAGGGATATATGTGTGGGAAGCAAGGAATTAAATGCCGATACCGACGCCTTATCGATGGTGTGGAAATAGATATTTACAGGTATATCGGCATAAATATCGATAGATGCAATCCTAGTCTTATCAATGCCTAAATGAACGAATTAAATCATGAAATTTTACAGGCGTGGTCTCAACACCTAGATGCAACGTTTTATGCAATAAAATTCTATATTGGGTATGTGGAGAGGGGGGGTCAATCATGTGGGAGGTAAGGAATCAGTCCTATTTTTTGGAGATTTTGATGACAAAATATAAGAATTAAGATCTGAAATTTTAGTAGCACAATCCATAAGCGCATGTTTACACACTTCTGCAATAATATTCCACTTACAACAAACATATAACAACATAGTAAGTTACTTACTCACATCAGTTGTATGTTGAGTGGCACGCTGGTTCACTATACATACGCTACTGATATGGATATTGTTGTTCCACATATTGATCCCATGTCATCAAAGCTCTATAAGTCTTATTGTATGAAACAACATGCTCCTCATACACTTCAGGATTGAAATACTGCATCATCCCAATCTTTGGGAAATGTTCTTCTAAATCTTTGAGATATTTTTCCTTGTTTGCTGAATTCCTGGGAGGCTAAGAAGAAGCGGGAGGAGGTGCCCATGCTTGAGGAGCTTGAGGTTGAGGAAAAGGAAGTTGTCATGGAACATTGACAATAGGAAAAACTATAGTATGTGCACCACTCCATGTTTGCCCTCCATCTTTATAGTATGCTTCAGTGTTCACCCGAAAGCATCCATAAGGGCTACAGACAGAGTATGCTTTATGTTATCGCAAACCAACTTCTAATTGTAATCTTAGTGGTGGTTCAACTTGATATCTAGAATACCCATGTTGGGACTGAGGAGTCTGAGTCTCTTAGATGGATATGGAAGTGTCTTCCCAAAATAACATATAATCTTAAATTTTTTGGAGTGGATCTAAGATTTGGGTGTATTTAGAGATTTTTGGAGAGAATTATGGAAAAAATAGAAGGAAATAGAGAGGGGAGGGGTTGGAAATGATGAAGAATGAAAGAAATTAAGAAAATATACCATGATTAGGGCTGATTTGAGCTCCAAGGAAAGAAATCACCCAAAATCTCCTTGCTTCACTCCAACGACAACAACATACTCTAGTTCACAAATCTTGGTATGTCGGGGCAGCATACTGCCGATACCGCCCTTAAGTGGGAAATTTTACACTACAACCCTAAAAAACCGCCGATATCGACCGTTTTATCGGTAAATTGGTGGGTTTACCGATATTTGTGAGCCTAACGACAGACTTGCATGAACCGATGGCAGATTGCGTCGATATCGATATATCGAGCGATATATCGACGATATCGTCGATATCTTCTTCCTTACTAGGAAGTTGGGGTGGTAGATAGGGATCCACTAGTTGGACCTAGGAGAAAATCCCAAAATAGCCTCATATATGCCATTTTCTCCTAGACCTAGGTGGTTTCAAGCACATAATATAATACATGAGAAATGATAAGTAAGTAGAAGACAATAATACAAAATGAAATAATTGTCTTTACAAGTTATTTCCCCACAACATGGTATCAAAGTCACATTTTAACCCCAAACAACCCACCAAGAGAGGATTATCTACTTAAGGAAATGGGAAATACAAAAAGAGAGAAGAAAGATGTAAAAGTAACCATGGATCTAAAAGTAGTGGATGAAATCCTCTTCTCTAGTTGTTGCAAGCTTGAGAACTTCCCTCGTACAAGGTACAACAGCATGGAAATGAAATGGAGATGGAATGCATAATGTCTAAAACCTAAAAGGAAGGGGTTTGTGAGTGGAAGGTTATGGATTTATAGTGGAGTGAGGTATGGAGGTGATAAGGAGGTGAAATGAATGCTAAAGGAAGCTGACTCCTGACCTCTAGAAACCTCCAAGGCTTATATAAGGGTCTAGGGTTAAGTTGGGAGGGATAGGAAGACCAAGTGAAAAAAGGTGGGGCTGAATGGTAGCATGGACATGGTTGTCAACACAGCCATGGTGGCCACCTCCCAACATGATTGTTCAATATAAAATAGTCATTTTGTCAATCTGGATCAATTTCTATAAATTCTGTGAAGAGTCTGTGACTGGGGCATTCTCAGAACGGTCATTCCTTGGTAACATGATATTTTTGGGGTCCTTCCCTTGTATTCGAGCCTTGAACTTGGCCATCCATGGATATTATTGCTTCAATACATTCTTTGATCACTTCGAGTAGGTTGGGAGTCATTTTGTCTTCATTTGGGATCCTCCAAGCCCCATGAAATCCTAGATTTAACATTCCTATCTCCCCTTCATACAATATTGGTTAAAGTACATATAAAACATGCAAAAACCATCTATAAGTTCATTTTGTAATAAACTATTTATGGGGGAAAATAACATGCATTCTAATAAGTTTATATGTTATTAGGGAACAAAAATGCACAAGACGAAGATATAAAATAGGACTGCATCACAACCAATCTGGCCTTATACTTATTGATTCTCCTGTCAGAATTAAGTTTCTTCTTAAAGATTCATTTGCATTCAACTACATAAAATCCAGGAGGCAAATCCATTGAACCCGAAGTCCCATTAAGATAATTGATTTGATTTTATCTTTAAAGGCTTTGTTCCAAAAATTAGCTTCTAGAGAAAACATAGATTATGTTAAGGGCACATGGTCATCCTCGATATTATAGGTGAGTAACTCACTTCCAAAATCTTTATATGTCCTAGGTCATTTTCTTCTCCTTGGTTAAACTATTTTCTCATAATCATCAAATTTGAAAATAGTATGTTCTAAGCCACCTCTCACATTTGTCATCCTTTCCATGTGTTCTCAAGAATGGATCTTGTGGCTATTGAATCCCCTTGAAAGGTTTCTTTAGGAACAACATATTTCATGAGAGTTCCACTATTGTATTAACTTCAATGCCAACAATTTTAGATCTTACAATCAAGAATCTATAGGCATTTTGTCTCTACATAGCCCATGAATATGACATCTACCATTTCGGTCCAAATTTCTTCCTTTTTTTTTTATTTAAGGACAAGTACCTTAGTGAGGCACCCCAAACTCAAAGATATTTGAGACCGGCCTTCCAGCCTGTCCATAACTCAAATGATATACTTTTCTTATGTTTGAATTGTATTCAAAGCTTCCCCTCCACATACAGTTGGATAGTCCCTATGTTTGGAGTAAGAAATTTACTATGTGCTACAAGGTTTTTTTTGTTTAGCGATCACATTAGATTGTAGTGAATAAGGAGAAATAATCTTGTATAGTATTCCAAAAAATTAAAAAACATATATGATGTACACTCACCTCCCATATCAAACCTTAATTTTTTAAGTGATCTTGTTTCTACTTCTTTTTTATATTTTTTTGAATTTCTCTAACGCCTCATCTTTACTTTTTAGTAGATAAACATAAAATATTTACTAACACCATCAATGGAAGGCATGAAATGATATTTTTCATCCCTAGTTGCAATTTTATCAAACTGGCATAGATCCATATGTACTAATCAATAATTCCAAAATTCTATCCACTTAATGGAAATGATTTCTGGAAAATTTATGTTGCACACATATTTCTACTTTCATCAATGAAAAGTTTAGAGGTTAATCAAGATTAATCAAACATTTCATTGAGCCAACATTTACATGTCCCAAACATGTATGCTATACATTAGACAAAACAACATTCAAGAAAATTTAGTTTTAATTCAAATTAAGAACATAATTAGAAACCAACTCTACATAAAAAGGTTCTCCAAATAATATAATACCCCTTTTCATAGAATAAACCATCCAAATACAAGTAACAATAGCTTTATTACATTTGCAATCTATGCCTTAACTTCAATTGTACGACTGTTGATATTGCTCCAAATAGATGGAACATGTTTGACTCTTTGAAGCATCAAAACCTTTCCCAAACAAAACTACAAGTCTATTCATACTTCACCTTTGACTTTTACAAAGCTTGAATTGCCCAAAGGAATAGATCTGCCTTTGAGAGGCATGATAAGACATAAGCAAGGACTTATCAATACAAACATGTACATTAGCCATAGTGCCTATAATCCAATATAGAAGTTCAAAAATGGAAAGGATTTTAGGTGATATAGAAAACTAACCCATCATAGAGGTTCAAAGAGATAGTCATCATGTTGACCACCGCCTCATAAGTTGAAAATGTAGAAACCTTCTTGATCTTATTCATAAGACAATCCTTGTTCCAGTGTACAACATGTCCATAACTCTAACAAGGTTTTCTCTTTGGTTTCTTCTAGTCTTTGGCCCTAGGTTTAACTGAGATTTTTTTCTCTTATATTGACAATGTTTCCTAGTAGTTGTAAGGATGAGACCAGGGTTGGAATCAACTAGTATCTCTGCATGCTCTTTCTAGTGATCCTCCTCTAACTCAAATATTCACCATAAGTTCATGTTGGGTCACACTACCTTTATTATGCTTGACATATTGTCCAAAGGCCTCCCTAAACTTGAGTAACTTTTCAATGATAGACATTACAATAAAATTTTCAGAAAAGTTACTAACCATCTGCAGAAGGCCATGGCACAAAAGTTGAAATTCATGTGTTCGATCATAAACATGTTTACCTTCTATCATATGATACTCAAGTTTAGACACTAAATACTTTTTACTACCATGATTTCTAGTTCCATATTTCTTATCTAACACCCCCACGATGCTCTTTCTATTGTGACAGGAGATTAAGAGAATATGTAATGCAATATGTTAGACAGTCCAAGGAGGATATATCCTTTAGCATAATGATCTCTCACCTTAAAGTTAGCAATTTTTCATCACTCTTCCAGTTAGTTGCATTCGGTACAGGGTAATCCTTTCCAATACACTCAATTAACCCCACCATAGTAAACCATATTTCTATACTTCTATGCCAATGTTTGAAGTTGATGGTAGTAAATTTATCTGACATATCGAGCATGTCAAAATTAGGATGGAGTGAAGTATGGTCAACCATGTTTGCAAACAACAAGAATAACAAATTATTTAGGATTGTTCTAGTTACATCACCAGTATAAAAAATAGGAGAAAATTGCAAATTCATTAACATGATTTGATAAGCTAATTAAAATCAACATAAGAAACACAACAATAATTAGAGCATGTGAATACAAAAATGGAGTTAGATTAAGAAAACTAGACCGTCTTCTATTCAAAGGTGCATTTGATACTTAGAGAAATCAACACTCAACTACACACAATGATCGTAGTGTTCTCCCAGTAGATTGGGTCACAAACATATTGCATGTTCACACCCAACACACCCAAGGTTGTCGTCAATAAGCTTTACCATTGGCTCATTGAACATTAGGTACCATCACCTAACCGTTCACGCCTTTGGAAAAGGAGTAGAGCGAGTGACAAGTTGTGTCACTTACACAGGAGAAGGAGACCTCCAAAAGTTACAACTTGAGGACAAGGATGAAGACAACATGCACAAGGAAATGGGTGATGACTAGTGAAAACATGAGAGATAAAAACATGCTTTAGCCCTAATCACCCAAACCTATATTTATAGAACAAGATATATCCCACATTTTGCTGACACTTTCCTAATATAATGTAAACACTTACTTTCTCTTGTCACTTTATTATTTGGTATAAATACTATGCACGTGCACGCATCTGTAAGCACACCACAAGGGTGATCAGCCCTACATCTAGATATTTTGGACACTAGTGTTACATACACTTCCTACATAAAAGGCGGTGCTTAAATCTAAATGCAGCCAATGTGGGACTAAACTCCTCCCCCACTCACACAAAAGACAAAAACCACTTTATATCCTATTGAAAGGTACTATCTAGATACACCAACTTTGGGCTTAACTCATTATAGCCACAATTAGTATATTACTAATAAGCCTAACACCAACCAACACTAGTTGTATGGAAACCTATTCTTGATAAAAAGACTAAAGTAGTAGTTACTTGGAGATCAATTTGTCCTAACATAGTTGATTGCTCACACTTCTTACTACTGCCCTCTCTGGAATTCCCTTATATTATCTTATATATTACCTCCACATCATAAGGTTGATCTAACAATTGGAAAATCTAGTGTATCTTCCTTTTCGGTCACCTCATTGATAAAAGGAAGATACACTTGGTCAATTGGGTCTTCCATCAATAAACGTAATTTTCCTAGAGAGTGTAGTGTAATTAATCCCCACTACATTCATAGTGATTTTTCAATAAATTTTTTATTAGTAGTGTAAAGAAGAAGGAAAACACATGGTAAAAAGATGTCCAAAATAAGTACTTTAGCCACAAACCCCTGTGGGCATATATTCACCATCGATGTAACTTATCACACTGGAACTACCTCAAAATAACCATTCACCTAATCGGGGACACCATGCATAACCCTCCCGACAATTAGGGCTCCATGAATCATTGAAAAAACAACATGTCTTACTTAGGGCATCTAGATCAGTACTACATAAACCTTCACATTCTAAGAACATCATTCTAGACAAAGTTCTTACTCTCCTGAACTCTAATATATATTTTGTAATTGACTTTTCAAAAAGTATATATGGGAGCATTTTTTTGTCATCAAACCATTAACATCAACAACACTAACACATGTGAATGCATTCTTTACCATTTGTAGAATTATGACTCTTGTTGTAATGCTAGATAAAAAGGAAGAGAGTTGCTGATGCAACCCTATTTATGGGCTCCATATTGTGTCATATTGCATTTCAATCACATCGATACCTGTTATATTACATGTTATTTCCCCTAATATGCATATTTGTGTAAAATGCACTTATCGACATTATTTGCATGTTTTTCAAGTATTTGGACCACACTTGGATGGAAGAGAGAGAGAAGGAGTGATCCTAGGGTTTCTCTACCCTTGGAGAGGCCCAAAGTGAAGTCCAAGACTCCCTCAACCTACCCTTAGGGGCTAATGATCAATTGAAGCAAATATGTCCAAGAATGAACCAAGTACAAGATAAAAGTGTTGAAGCAAAGAGCAGCATGATCGTGCAGCACAACATGGCCATGCTACCATTATCCAACATGGTCGTGCTGCATAGCATGGTTGTGCTACCATGACCCAACATGGTCATGAAGCATAGCATGGTCATGCTACCATGACCCATCATGGTCGTGCTGCATGGAACGACCATGTGGCATACATACAAACATGGGTATTCCACTCAGAAAGGGCAGCCAAATCCAAGCCACCACAACCGTGGCAACCACCACGGATGTGCCACCCTTCTCTCACCATGGTCATGGTAATCATCACGGCTGTGGCATTTCATGTACAAATTCGACCAATTCCCTGTGATCTTTAGCCGTTTTTCACTCGCCCGTTCCCATACACCACGACCATGTTCCCCTACAACCACCATGGACGTGGTGACCCACCACCCCAGTGATGGGCATCAACCCTAGCCTATTGTTTCACTTCTTTACCCATATTGCTCCCAATTAACCCTAGACCCAATATAAACCTTGGGGTTCTTGGATCTCGAGGTTGGACACCCCTAGCTACCTTCTATCATTCCATATTTGTTTCTTAGACATTCCACTCCATTTCCATCTCCATTCCACTCCATTTCACCATTTTCACCACCAAAACCCTATTTTCCTAGTGTTTTGACCTTATTCCACCCCCATTCCATTCCCTTACACCTTGGAGGAAGGAGGAGGACGTCTTAAAGTAGTTGAAGTGGAGGATTTCTCCAACTACAATGAGATCCATGGATTCTTCTACCTCTTTCTCCTTTATTTTTGTATTTTCCATATCCATGAGTAGCCAGGCCCCTTGGGTGGGCTATTTGGGACCAAAAATGTTACTTTGATACCATGTTGGGGTAAAATGATATGTAAACATTGTAATTTTTATTTGCTAATGGTTATGTTCTATTTCTATCTAACTCTTCATGAATGGCTTGTTGGTTTGTGCTTGAAATCACCTAGGAATTTAGGGAAATTTCTTATACGTGTGAATTTTGGGATTAGCTCCAAGGTCTAATTCATGGATCCCTAGATAGCCACCCATCTTCCTACATGATAATCAATTCTCCTAACCCTAGTTGAGAGATCTAAGTAGCTAGTTTAGATGAATTTAGTATTTTTTAGCATGGAGCTTTCTCAAGGCTAGAATGTGGGTGATATGAGGCCTAAAACCTCACTTCCACTCCGATTACTACCCTCAACCCCTAATCACCCTAAGATCATCTAACCTAGAAACCTAGGATTGTTTAGACTATAATTGAATTACGCCTAGTCCCTAGCCCAATTGAGCCTCATAAGGGTAGTAGGAGGTGTTAGGGACTAGTTCCCCTATACACAACCTATCCTATCCATGGCCAGTTAGTAGTTTAGGGTAATTCATTAGACTCTAGCTTGTTGTTTGGTTTGGTAATATAAACAAGAGAATAATGTTCACATGTCAACCCCCACCTAATGGATAAGTGCATTCCCCAAACAGCCCACACATTCCTTTATTGCCTTAAAACCCTAATTGCCTTCTTCCTTAGCTAGTGTTAGCTTAGTTAGCTCTTTACTTTCTTAGTTAGCTCCTTGCCTTGTTCTTTCTTTGCTCTTTCTAGTTTAGGTATTTAATTGTTCTTTTGTCTTACCAGCTTATCGTAGTGTAGATATATTCTTGCTTCCGTTAGTGTAACTTATTCTTTTCCTTGCTTGTCTTGTCTTTTCTTGTTCAGTAGAATTAACTGTCTAGGGTTTATATTTTGATCTTGTTTGTTTTCATTCATTTACTTTCTTGTTCAATCCTTAGTGTAATAAAAAAATCACCTTTAAACCCTTCAACCCTAGACTCCGCAGTAGGAACCTAGACCAAAAACTAGCATAGCTCTAATGTCCCCTTTTCTCCCTTTAGATTGACCCTATACTTTCTTCCCTCCTATACTACAACACGACCCGTGTGCTTGTGGGTGTAGTATTTTAGTAGAAGTAGGTGTGTCCATGTAGGTCGTTATAAATTTTAAAAGTGATCCCACTGTGTGTTTCCATCTCGTGTGGCACACCTAGTCAAATACCAATTGATTAGTGTGTGCACCTCTGGCGGGATGCACCAAGCTTTCTAGTGGGGTTTCTAGGGAGAGAGGTGCTCGACCTAGCTAGATAGTTTTGATTTGATCTTTTCCTACTTCCCTCATCATTGCTATCATTTATTCTTTATTGTTAAGATTCTTTGTGCATATTGGTTTACTAACTTGCCCTCTTTTGTTTGGTTATGCTTTGTACTTGTGAGAAGCCACTCGAGGAAGACAAGATGGAAGACTAAAATGCACCTCACAAGCCACTTCAAAATTACTTCATGCCTAGAAACTACAAATCTCCAATTGCTAGAAGAGTTGATCAAATGCCAGGGGAGAAATTCTCCATCCCTCCAGGTCTTCTTGGGATCCTGCCCGCCTTCTACATCTTAGAGGTTGAAAACTCCTACAAGCACTTAGACTCATTTCTTGAAGTATGCTCCACCTTTAGGATGTCGATGGCTACTGATGACACAATTAGGTTGACCTTGTTCCCCTTCTCCCTCAAAGACAAAGCCAAAGATGGGTATGATTGAAGAAGAGACATCATGAGTTGGGAAGCAATGAAGAATGCATTCTTAAGGCAATCATACTCTATTGCAAGGTTGACACAAATGTGGCGTGCCATAGTGAGTTTCAGTCAAATGGGCAGTGAGCAGTTTCACAATGCTTGGGAGAGATTTAAGAAGATGTTAAGAGAATACCCAAACCATGAGATACCTTTGTGGTGGCTAGTTTCGTCTTTTAACTCCAATCTATCTCCAAAGAGTCAAGATTTAGTAGATTCTTCTTTTGGAGGAGTTTTCATGGCTAGGCCACTTGAGGAGATATGGCCATTGTTTGAGCAGTTGGTAGAAGATTCAAGAATTTGAGCTTCTAGCATGATGAATGATAGTGGCCATGCCATTGGTGTGACATCTATGAATCATAATGAATCAATACCATAAATGGTGAAGATTCTTCATGACATGGTGAGCTTCATGAAGAACCAAGTAACAAATATTCCTTGCCACTCAGTCAATTCGATTGAGTTCTATGGTGAAGAAAAGAAGACATCTCAATCCTATATCTACCAGGAACCAAAAAGTCCAAGATATAACTCAAGGTTTGAGGAAGAGGTTCTCTATAGGTTGAAAAGTTTTGATGATGTCCAAAAGAATGTTACATGGCTTGAATAAAGGATAGAGCAACTATCTTCCATACTTTCTCTCCAAGAAGTGAAATTGTCTTCAAAGCCCATAATGATTTTCAATGAAGCAAGTGGACCAATGCCTTCCTCACAAGTTTTCGATAGTCCACCTCCCATGCAAGTGCAGCCCATATACCACTTCCAAGTCAATCCCAAGCCTTACACTCCTCCTCCCCCTCCATCACCACAACTTTCTCAACTATTCACCTTCCAACCTCAATTCCCCCCTCCACCTCAATTTGAATACCAAGTGCCACCTCCACCTCCTACAAAACCACAACTAGCTCCCCCTCTCCACCATGAGAAAGGAAGTGATGTGACAATTATAAGGAGTGGGAAATATCTTGAGTAGCCCACAAGTCAAAGAAAGGTTGATAAAGCAAAGCAAAGACAACCAAGTGGTGATATTGTGATTGAGATTGCCGAAGATGATTTTGTGATACCCGATGTTGAGTTTGGGATACCATGTGCTCCACCTCAAACTCCATTTGCAGGTCCTACCATCCTTAGTGTTCAAGTTCATGACATGCCACAAGAGAATCATGTTGATGCAAGTAAGGCCAAAGCAAGTGAGCCACCATTCATTGAAGAATTATATGAGACACATGAAGTAAGAAGGAGATAAAAGCACAGTGTTGATGTTCTTGAGGTGTTTCTTCAAGTGAAGGTCAACTTTCCATTATTGGATTCTATCAAGCAAATCCCATCATATGCCAAGTTTATTAAGAACTTATGCACTGTGAAGAGAATTTCAACAAGGAGAATGTCAAAGAGAGTCAAATTGACTGAACAAGTGAGCTCAATCCCCCAACACTCACTTCCCATGAAGAGGAAAGACCCATGAGTCCCACTCATACCTAGTTACATTGGGGGAAATTGCATAGACAAATCCCTACTTGATTTGTAATCTAGTGTGAATTTGATCCCATATAGTGTCTATGTTGAGCTGGGGTTAGGCAAGTTGAAACTGGAACATTGTACTCTCCAATTGGCAGATCACTCCATTAAAGTGCCTAGAGGAAGAGTAGATGATGTTTTGGTGATAAATAGATAGGGAAAGAGGCACAATGTTCCCGACGGATTTCATTGTTCTTGACATGGAGCCAGGTGATAGGAAGATTCCCATCATCTTGGGAAGACAATTCTTATCTACAGACAATGTCAAGATACACATTTGTAGTGGCATAATGACAGTCTCTTTCATGGACATGAAGATAAAGATCAACATATACAAGTCCTCAACCTAGTGAGTTTGAGATGAGGATATTGACATGGTCACTTCAAGAGTATGAATGGTCATTTGAGAGAAGGAGATCCATATGAAGGACGTGATGACAATTTTAGTGATCAAAGGGATGAGGAACATAGGTTGAGTGCAAATGAGAGATGCATTTATTGCAAGAATGGACACATGCGAATTCCAAATAATTGAGAAATTGAAGAATCTCCAAGAAGCTGAACTAAAGGCATGAAACTCAATACTTGTGGGAGGAAACCCACCTAGGTTTGGAAAATTTTCACCCAACCTTCTATTTTTGATACTTCTGGTTATTTTTACACATGTCCAAGAAAACACACACACACACACTTTATACTTGATGGTTTTTCTTGTTTGTGAATCATGCTAGGACAAGTACATTGGAAGGAGGATGATGCATGTATGATATTTCCAAGGAGAAGATTGAAATTGAAGAGAGAATTGCAAATCAGTGAAAAGCTACAAGAAGGAGACCGGAACGGCCGTGCCACACAACACAACAATGGAGAAAGCAATACAAAACGTCCATGGTGGGCACCAAAGTCATGGTGTCTATCCCAGCTCAGTGGACACCATGATATCTCTCTCCCCTCTTGGCATTTGTAGACCATGACTCCATGCCATCTACCCTATCATCTTAGACTTCTATTTGATGATGAGGACATCATGGTTTAAAAGTTTTGGGTGGTAGGGTGGTAAGCGCTTTATATACCCCAATTTCCTCTATGTTCCTTGTTCTAAATTTTTGCTAAAGATGATCAAACAATATAATCATCTTTCGTACTTGTGTATCCATACTTTGTGTGCTTGCTTTACATACATGCATATCATATATGTCAATTTCATGCATTTTTTGCATAATTTTTAAAAAAATTTGCTTTTTATTATGCATTACATATCATGTAGCTTTTTTGTAATTTTTGCATGTTTTAACTAGGATTTGATTATTTCCTACTTTATGTTTCATAATGTAGCTCTAGATGTGATTGAAGGAAATTTGGCATCATTTTGGCCAGTTTTTCCCAAATTTAGAATGTTCTGCCTCAAAAGTATGTTTGACCCAATCTCTACTTTTTGGATTAAAAATGATGACCTTTGAAAAATGCAAGTGAATTATCATGGTTTATTCCTAAATGGTATCAATGCTTGACTTTTTACATGCACAACACCTCTCTTATGTTTGTGAGTGTTTTGGTTGAATTGTGAATTGAGCAAGCTATGAACGCTTAGGGCATATGGAATCACATGATAGAACTATGAATTTCATGTGGCTCATTCAAGTGGCGTGATATTATTTGATGAAGTGTTGGAATACTTTTCATGCAGGAGATCTTATGTTGAGAGCCACAATAATGACCCCTCTTTGACTCAACCATTCATTCATCATATTCTTACCCCTCCGCCTCATGAAAAAATGCCAAAGTGCACATATTCAGCCTTGGCCACCTCCAAAAGTTTGGGGTGGCCATATCTATATCTCACCCCTTGACTCTCACCACCTTATTCCCTACCTACACCAAGGGCAAAGAAAAGTACAAAAATCAAAAGAAAAAATAAAATATTAATAACAAATAAATAAAGAAAAGATGAGTGTAGTAACACTCCAAACTCTTACCACAATCCTTTCTTCTATTTTCATACCCATTGAGCTAGGAAACATCAAACCTAGCTCACTTCACCCTTTTTCCACAACCACGTGGGTCACTTGGTATGGTTTGAAGCATAAGATTGAATGTATGAAAGTGAAACATAACTCATAGTCATCATTGATTAACACCACCATGCGACGGTCTACTCAAAACTACATGAAAGACATATGGATAGCTTGTGTGTTCTATGCACTATATTTGAAGTTTATATGCTCAATGCTCTTTTCATGATTGGTTTGTGAAAGTGGAGAGGAGAGGGGTGGAATGCATGTACTTAGTCATCACTATTCCTGTCTAGTCAATATTCATTTGTTGCTTTGCATTTGTCATTTCTTGGTTGTGGAAAAATTGTAGAGAGATTGAGTTGGAGCATACTTGAGGACAAGTATGTTTTAAGTTTGGGGTGGTGATGCGACCCTATTTTAGGTCTCTGTCTTGTGTCATATTGTATTTCAATCACATCTATACATGTTAGATTACATTTTATTTCCCCTAATATGCATATTTATGTAAAATGCACTTATGGACATTATTTGCATTTTTTCAAGTATTTGGACCACACTTGGATGGAAGAGAGAGAGAGAGAGGAGTGATCCTAGGGTTTCTCTATCCTTGGAGAGACCCAAAGTGAAGTCCAAGACTCCCTAAACCTACCACTAGTGGCTAAAGATCAATTGAATCGAAGATGTCCAAGAATGAACCAAGTACAAGCTCAAAGTGCTGATGCAGAGAGCAGCATGGCCGTGCAACACAAGATGGTCATGCTACCATGACCCAGCATGGTCATGCTACATAGTATGGCTGTGATACCATGACCCAACATGGCCATTCTACATGGCATAGCTGTGTGGCATACATACCAGCATGGGCATTCCACTCAGAATGGGAAACCAACTCCAAGCCACCACGGCTATGGAGACCACCACGATCATGCCACCCTTGTCTCACCATGGCTGTGGTGATCACCACAGTTGTGGAATTTTATGTACAAATTCGACCAATTCCCTATGATCTTTATCCATTTTTCACTCACCCATGCCCATACACCACGACCATGTTCCCCTACAACCACCACGGCCATGGTGACCCACCACCCTCGTGGTGGGCATCAACCCTAGCCTATTTTTTCACTACTTTACCCATATTGCACCTAGTTAACCCTAGACCCCTATATAAATCTTGGGGGTGGTTGGATCTCGAGGTTTTCCACCCCTAGTTACCTTCTATCACCCCATTCCCCCCTAGACATTCCACTCCATTTCCATATCCATTCCACTCCATTTCACCATTTCCACCATCAAAACCCTAGTTTCCTAGTGTTTTGACCTTATTCCACCCCCATTCCATGCCCTTGCACCTTGGAGGAAGGAGGAGGACGTATTGCAGAAGCTTAAGTGGAGGATTGCTCCATCTACACCGAGCTTCATGGCTTCTTCTACCTCTTTCTCCTTTCTTCTTATATTTTCCATTTCCATGAGTAGCTAGGCCCCTTGGGTGGGCTGTTTGGGGCCAAAAATGTTACTTTGATACCATTTTGGGGGAAAATGATATATAAATATAGTAATTTTATTTGCTAATGATTATGTTCTATTTCTATCTAACTCTTCATGAATGGCTCTTTGGGTTGTGCTTGAAATCACCTTGGAATTTAGGGGAATTGCTTATATGTGTGAATTTTGGGATTTGCTCCAAGGTCCAATTCACGGATCCCTAGCTAAGCACCCATCTTACTATATGCTAATAAATTATCCTAACCCTAGTAGAGATCTAAGGATCTAGTTTAGATGAATTTAGTGTGCTTAGCATGAAGCTTTCTCAAGGCTAGAATGTGGGTGATGTGAGGCCTAAAACCACACTTCCACTCCCATTACTACCCTCAGCCCCTAATCACCCTAAGAACATCTAACATAGAAACCTAGTCTTGTTTAGACTCTAATTGAATTGCACCTAGACCCTAGCCCAATTGAGCCTCGTAAGGGTAGTAGGAGGTGTTAGGTACTAGTTCTCCTATACACAACCTATCATATCCATGGCTAGTTAGTAGTTTAGGGTAATTCATTAGACTTTAGCTTGTTATTCAGTTTGGTAATCTAAATGAGAGTACAATGTTCACATGTAACCCACAACCTAATGGATAAGTGCATCCCCCAAACAACCAACACATTCTTTATTGCTTCAAAACCCTAATTGCCTTCTTGCTTAGCTAATGTTAGCTTGGTTAGCTCTTTACTTTCTTAGTTAGCTTCTTGCCTTGTTCTTTCTTTGCTATTTATAGTGTAGGTCTTTAATTGTTTTTTTCCTACTTGCTAGCTTAGTGTAGTGTAGATATCTTCTTGCTTGCTTTAGTATAGCCTGTTCTTTTCCTTTCTTGCCTTGTCTTTTCTTGCTCAGTAGAATTAATTGTCTAGGGTTAACTTAAGTTTTCATCTTGTTTGTTTGCATTCATTTGCTTTCTTGTTCAACCCTTAGTGTAATCAACAAATCAAGTTTAAACTCGTCAACCCTAAAATCCACAGTAGGAACCTAGCCCAAAAACTAACCTAGCTCTAGTGCCCCCTTTTCTCCCTATGGATCGACCCTATACTTTCCGCCCTCCTATACTATGACACGACCTCGTGTGCTTGTGGGTGTAGGGTTTTAGTAGAAGTAGGTGTGTCCATGCAGGTCGTTATAAATTTTGAAAGTGATCCCACTATGTGTCCCGATCTTGTGGGGTACATCTAGTCAAATTCCAATTGATTATGTGTGCACCTCTAGTGGTAGCACCAGCTGCTACACGTAGTAATTGGAACATATGGATTGCATGAAACAACATGTTTTCCCACTCCAGAGTTTGAAAAATTAATGAACGTATCTCGTATCTACAATTCCCTATAAATTCTAGAGATATTCTTTATTCTCAAAGGTGATTCATCTCTACACTCAAGATGAAAACAACTCTTAGAACCTTGTCATTCAATACTAAAGACAATGCTTCTGCCTTGGTGGATGTTCTTAGTTTTGATTTAGAATATAAAAAATCAAATTCCCTTATGTGACTAAAGTCCCTATAAATGCCACACCCGTACTCCGTAATGCATGTAAAGCCACTATTTGTGACAATGCTATGATGTTCTAGCATATTTCATGTTGATTTATAATCCCTCCTTTTAAAGCTTGATTTATTTTTCTTCATTGTAGTGGGTTGTATGAGAGAGAACCCACTCCCATGTTTATTTGAACTTGTCACAAATCCTAGTGATCTTGGGGTCACCCTGATGAGCCTTCTTACTTGACCTTATTCTATCCTTAGGTTTTTCTATCTTTCCCCTCAATTTAGAAATTTTGATGGGCGCTCCTTATTTGCTTCACATCCCTATTTAGGTATATTCTATCATACATGGTGACCCACCTAGGAATGTAAATACAATTAGTTTACCAAAAAAGAAAAGAGATTTTTAATTTAGATCACTTTGGGCTATTGGGAAATATGTTTCGTGTATCAAGTGAAAAAAATAATTTTGATTTAAATATATAATTACATGTTGTGGGCTATATAATTTCATACTACTTGAGAAACAATACGATCATGTAGCCTTAGCGTTTCTAGGTTACCTTGTCTCTGATATATCTGGAGGTAAGGGACAACCATCTACTCATCCAAAAAAAGTCACCCAACAGTGGCTGGGATGTCACAATATGGATCCATGACTGCTTAGCCTGTGAAGCGCACGACACTGCCTAATTTTAGAAATTAGGATATTTGATTCAATGACTTGATAATCAATTATCATTATATCAATAGTCTCACCATATTTAAACCTAAATATCTCTATCTAGGAACCTCCAAACTTCTTAAAATTTGACCATAGTTTTATCATCATAACAACATTCCTTTAAATGTTAGTACCCATAATCACTTGTTTGACAAATAAATCATTTAATCCAAAATGACACATACTTAAGGGTATTAATCATGATATTAACATGAAATTAACTTGAACTTATGTCAAACCAATTGGAGTACCTTCACATGATCAAAATACACTTCAAGGACCATCATTATGTCACTATAATATGTAAAAACAAGAATATCAAAATTTCATTCTATCTCATCCTACACACCTTAAATAAAATTCATCCTTAAAATTAAGTCAAAATACAGTCCATCACATCATATATATCTTAAAAGAAATTTCATCCTTGAAATTTAGCTATTCTTTTATTCCAAAAAAAGCTAAATGATATTCAACCATATGTAGGGCACCAGTCTAGATGCAACATTCTCACAAACAAGATCTCTAGAAAAAAAATCTGTATCTTTCTAGGAGATGTTATAATCATCTAGGGTGAACCACCCTTTCAAAGATGAAATGGAGTTTTTCTTTTAGAAGCTCAGGTTGTGTCATGTCATTTTTCATAGTTTCAAGTTTACATTCTTATTTTACCCAAGCATTAAGGATTACAACATCACTTAACATATTTGGTAAAAGAGTTAATTATAGTCAATCCAATTTATTCATATATTATCATATCAAGACATCATCATACATTTGTCGTGCTACTTTCTTTTCAATCCACATTCTTCATATTTATAAAACACTGTGATTAACACCTTATCTATCATATGGCATTTCATACCACCTTCATATTTGGCTTTAGACTTTATTAGTGACTTGTTATCTTGTTTCTCCAACCTTATGATGTCATCATTAATAATGTATGTGGTTATCCATCTATACATAGAGATCTATCAAACCATCTCTAGGTTTTTCCATCATGTCATATTCATATATCACATATCGAGATTCGATGACATACACGTACACAAGATATTAGGATTGTGCATAAATAAACATGTTCAACTGACTCATAAAATATAAACTAAAGTGTTGTCCAGATCAACTATTGTTCTCCTAGACCATATCATGAGGGTTGTTCCATGCTCAACCTATCTGAACACGTTCAATTCTATTAGTATAAAACGCATTAACTATATCTCCCCCTTTGGTATATAGGGTCTCAAGTCTACCTCGTTGGCAAGGTGGATAGCTTCACAAACACGAACCACTCAAGCACAAACTAAGCTAGGATGGTGTAACATTGTCTTCATAGGTTCTCTACCATGCGATATTCTTGCCCAACTCTTTCTTTCTCTCTTATATACACCACTATAGTCCTATGTAGGGAACTAGAAACCCGAGCATGAAGCTCAATGTATTAACATTTCTTACCTTCTCCAAGATCATGGGATTCTATATCCCTCACCTAGATGGTATGTACTCATATTCATTTTCAAATATACATATATAGACAACCTCTCTCTGACTCTAGGGATTGATCTTCCTAAGGAAATCTAGAGTTCAGCAAAGCTGTAGGAATCATGCATAAATCAACTCAACTAAGTTACTAAGGAATAGTTTAGTTTAGAACAAATCGTATCACGTTTCTCATATTTCTCATATCTTGGAGGTTAGGTTCTCTGACCTTCTCCCTCTGGGTCTCACCCTGTAACATACTGGATCTCAAACCCTACCCTGGAATTTGTATCTTGTGGTCTTAGCCAAACTATGGCAAGGGTAGATCGAGATGATGCTTTGTATAACCCTAATGGGCTAAAGCATGTATAAATCACCTTAATGTAACCTAATGTTCTCACATTAGTCTTTGGCCAATTATGGACACATAAATATGTCACATGAAGTAATATAAAATTTGTACTAATAATCCCACATAATTCCTTTGGTGATAATACGAGAAGATGAAGCATAATTGGATGAATAATGATCATAATAATAATAATAATAATAATAATAATAATAATAATAATAATAATAATAATAATAATAATAATGAGCCACAAATAATAATTGTGACATAACTCACTAAAAGAAATCTCAAAAGTGGAATCTAAGTTAAAAACCGTGTTCCTTGGGTCCCAATTGCCTTTGGAGTCAAGTTTCACATTATTCACATAATAATTATTAATTATCCAGCACTCTGGGAACCAGGCGAGTAGGAAATAAGGCCGTCGCCATGGTTCTGGGAGTAGGGGTATTTTCGTCTTTTTGCCCTCTTATCCTTTGCTTTGGGGCGAGTCAAGTGAGAAATTGAACCGCTGACTTGGCCGGCATTCATTGGGCCAAGTCATGCGGGCCCAACATGCATTCCCCCTTTCTTTTCGTGGGTTTTCTCGCCTACATGGCTTTATCTAATTATCTGATTGGTCGAAATTCAAAAATACATAACTAACTATCTGTTGGGCCAAAAATTACAAATAAATAGTCATTGGATTCAGAAAAATAAGATCTATCTTATGATGTTGGTGCCTGAATCTAATGTTTATTAATAGGTAATTTTAATGGATTAATCTAAATATATAATAACTTGTAAAATTCATAACTAAATATTTATAAGTCAGAACAATATAGTAAAATATGTTTTGAACTCAGAAAAGTGTAACCTAAAACATGGAATGGTTTTGATAACTTAATCCACCAATAATAAAAAATGCGATTTTTAGGGTTTGTGAAATCAATATAAACCTAACCCTAATTTCACATACATGATTAATAGATGCTTTGGAGACCTAGACTTGGATATAGAAGTGACTTGGATTTGTATAGACTCTAAAGTGAGGTATGTATGCATCCTCAATTATCCTTATTGAGCAATTAGCCTACTTTCTTCTTTCTCTTAGTCCTATGGACAATAGCCTATACACATTGCTCTTATCTTTCGATATCATGGTTCTTGTCAACTATCTTGTTTGTGGTAATCTTGGATATTATCTTGACTCTTATCTTGTGTGTTGGTGCATGTTGGACTTTTTGATGATATGTGCCCACTATGATGTGGATGTGAATGGTATATGGTGTCTTGTTCCCACTTGCATGTGGATGTATGTGTTGTCCATTGTATGATATGGCAACATTGTATAATTTTTTACTATACTTTCTACTTGCCTCTACATTTTACATGCTATGTGATTCAATATCACTAGAGTAGTGTAATCCCATTGGTTTTTGTTTATGGAAGATGTGTAATTTCCTGCCGAGCAGATGTGTAATTTCCTGCTATTTTGTGATAGAAAGGTTACCTCATACCCAGGGCAAGATGTATGATTCTTGGCCCATGTTTTATATATTTGGGAGTTTGGTAGTGCTTCATTCTCTATTAGGTTTCAAGTTTATGAGACTTGGCCGCGTTTGTCTTTATATTGTTCTAGGGATATGCTTATCTCACATGCATGCAGGATATTGATGATGATTGTGGGGTGTGTGCCCTACTTTCTCTTATGTTTTTAATTTCCCACCATGGCAGTGGATGTATATATGGCACAATCTTTTATTTATTTTAATGGCAAGTATTGTCTTTTGTGATTCTTTTCTCTTGATACCCACTTGGGTGGTACTTATCTTTTCTATGGGAAGCCTTTTATATTTTCTATCCTTTATTCCTCATATTGCTCAATTTCCTATTTAGTATGCACATACCAGCCTTTGCTGATGTCATCTATTTTCTCTTCTTGTTGGGGTATGCTTCCAACCCTAGGTGAAGGATTTGGAGGACACTGCTTAAAGATATGGACTTAGATTGAGAAGTTAAAGCTTGGAGACAATCTTGATGTGGTTTTGATTCCCCTCTACCTGGATCCTTATGATGTAACTCCACATGTAAGTTTAAGATGTTCCTTTATAACCTTATGTGAAATTGAATATAGTCATTATTTCCTTCCGCTTCTACACTTTGGTTGTTTTGAATACCATTAATAAAGATTTGAAAATTTTACACCCACTCCAAGATACCTTAAAGGTGTGTTTGGACTGGAGATTTTATTCTTCAAATTTTTATTAGAGAGGTGGTTTCACTTCTTTACACACCCTCTATGGAGTTAACTCTATAACTGGTCCTAACACTAGAAGTCCTCCTTTGTACAAGAGTCTGAGGCTCACATTGTTTCACATCCTTGTCTTAACTTAGCTTATCTTGTCTCATAAAAGCGTACATGCTTTCATTATCAACACTTATGTCAAATCCTCAAAACTAAAGGCATTTTCCCAAATACAACTTTAATCATCATAAACAAACTTATATCATATGTTAAACTTAGATTGTATCATCGAACTCATTTCATCTATTCCATCTATATGTATTCCAACAAGGCTTTGACATCTAATATAGAACTACTCTCTCTTCTACAATGTTTTCATTCACTTTCACTTGGGTTGTATGATTACCTCCTAATCGTACATGTGTGGGGAGATCTTTTTGTATGTACTATATAACAAAATATTATATAGTTTTTCTCTAACAAAACAAGCTTCAGAGAAAACTGTCAAGATTTGAGCCGATTGGAAACAAAACCAAACCAACAAACCAAGTGTCTCACACATACTAGAGAGTATAATGTCATATCATCTAGTGAAAAGGTACAAAATAAGGTGTAGACTAGTGTATCTACCCAAAACACACATGCACATATGTCTAGGGTTTCTCTTCCCATGATGTCCATCATCTCTAAATAATGTAATGTTCCACACCACCACATTATAAGGGATGATTGACACTTCAAGACTTGTTATATAACAAGCACTAGTCAAAACCTAGTTCTCAGATATCTAGGTTCTAACCTATAGATTTAGTCATCAACATTATAATCTCTATCATTAGATGAATTATAAACATGATTATGGATTTATTCACTTGTTGTCATAATTTTAGGCCATCGTTTGATACTAATTATTCATGAAACAAGTGTAATACATCTTACATGATATCATTGATATTCAAGAATTAAAAAATTGATATTATGCTTCCTTGTTGTTCTACTCATTTTTTGAGAATTTTGGTAGTTTGTTTGTATTTTTCTGATACTCAAGTTAATTTCTATATATTATGCAAGATTTGTGTATTTATTGGGATTTTGAGTTAATTACCTTTCAGGTCTAATAAGCATTATCCACATGGCTACTAGGGGCGCAACTCTTTCTATTGATTTAATTGTCAGACCCACCTAGTTCATACGTGAGCCAGTCATTATAATTTGGGTTTTGCTATCTGGACTCCATTTGTATCCCGTGATTCGAAGGAATGTGTGTGTGTGTTTCTGTCTCCTCTAGTTTGTGAGGGCACCTCCACACGATTGACCTTTAGCGAGTAAAAACACAATCCTTGGCATCAATTGTCTTTTCCTGGAGCCTACCCAAGCTTATGAACCTACTTTTTTCACTCACTGACTTCTAGGTTATCCAACCATGGCTCTAGATATCCTCCTCATTCAACTCGTAGAAACCATATGCCATCACAATGGTAGGATAGGGGGAAACCCCTTTCATACCCAAGCCTCATGGATTTGCTTCTAGATGAACTGTGAGGCCCTCTTAAGCTCTTTTGAGATTTCAAAATCCCATGGGAAAATGACTATAATCATCCACAAGTCCCCCTTCATTTCCAACAAATTGGATCTCGACAACAACAAAAACCACCATGAGGCTGTTGGAAACACTACAACCCTTCTCCCCTAGTTTTCCTCATTGCAGACTACCACTCCTTCCTCAAATCTCAGTTCTACCTCTCATACCATCTTGTATTACTCTACTATAGTTTCCAAAGGAGAGGTATAGGAACTAAAGAATGAGAACTCTTGACACAAAGCATCTCCCTACGCTTATGAGGGGTCATCGAACTCCTCTCCTCAAGACCGAACACCCTACATGACCATATGCATGTCTTAGTCCATGTTTGACAACAAGGGGCAAGAGGTGGCTTGGCACTTTTGGGTCACCTTATATCCGATCCAAATAGAGGTAACCATATACCCCTCCAAAACAAGTCATCCACAGTGGCTAGGATGCCATGATATGGATCCATGAATGCTTAGTCTGTGGAGCGCGTGACATTCCCTAATATTGGAACTTGGGCTATTTGATTAATAACTCGGTCTTCAATCATCAATACATCAATATTTCACCATATTATACCTAAATACCTCTCTCTAGGCACCTCCAAACTTCCTAAAAGTTTGACGAAAGCTTTATCATCATCATAACAATGTTTCTTAACATTTTGGCACCCATAATCACTTGTTTTTCCAATCAGTCATTCAATCCAAAATGACACATACTTAGGGGTAATAATCATGATATTAGCATAAAATGACCTTGAACTTATGTAAAAATAATTGGAGTACCTTCATATGATTAAAACACACTTTAGGGACTATAATAATGTCATTATAATATGTAAAACCAAGAACATAGAAATTTAATTCTATCACAAGAGAGATAAAAACTAGGTCATTTCTCATTATCATTAACATGAGATGTAAAACCTCATATGTATAACAAAAATTTAATGTCAAACCGTATATCCACATCCACTTCACAAGCCACATATAAGAATTATATATGAAATTAGGCTTAAGTTCAATTAATTATGTAAACCCCCAAATTTGCCTTGCTATTATTTATGAATTAGGTTATGGGAACTATGCCATATTTTAGGTCATATCTTCTCGAGTCCATAGAATTTTCTATTTTATTTTTCTAATTTGTATATTATTAGATATTATTTTATTAAATGTGTCCAATTAGGAAAATCCATAAAATCACATTTTATAATATTAGATGCACCTATATTGGAATTCCAACACATATTTTATTTTATTATTCCGAGCTATATATAAATTACTATGAATTTTAGAATTACAAACCGATAGAAAACTTGAATAAGCCACATATGGACCAGTCATTGTTGGTCAACTAACCTATCTAGAACAAAACTTAGAAAAATGAAAAAAAAGCTCAACAAAAGTGGTGAATGATGATTTTACCCACAGTAGCATGATGAAGATCAAATGAAACAAGGGCCTCATCAGAAATCTATCATAATGATTGATCAAAAGACACAATGCGTCAATATGCTCAAGAAGCGCAAGACACCTTGAATCCAGACGGTGCCAAAGAGGGTACCCATGTGAAAAAACTCCACCATATTCTTCCCTACAACAGCCTAGTCTAAAGACCATGAAATGAGGTTTTGAGGTGGTCAAGAAGCCCAAAAACCTTCCTCTGCCATGACTATAACAAGGCGAAGAATAGAGGTGTAGAAAACCAAAAAAGTAGGATGTGGGGAGGAAACCATATGACTATTTGACCAAATCAAGTAGTCATTTGAATGTGTAAAGTCACAATAGTGACAAAGGAGCAAAAGCCACGGGGATTCAAACTATAGAGCCCGAAAATGCACTGACGTCACAAAATTGGTTAGAAATCATAGGAAAAAGGGAAGACGTTGTACCTATGATAAGGAAAAATTCAAGCGAAGCACCTTCTATGGGTCAAGAAGAACAGATCTAGGTAAACTCCAAGATGTATGAAGATCATGCCTAGCATGATAGGTGCAAGATGACTGAACAAGAAAGCATGAGTTGGCTAGGTAAACCATATAGGAGAATGGCATGAGTTAGAATTTAAAAATTGCATATATCAATTTGTGGAAGGTATGGGCATTGATTTTATAACAATTTGGGATGTAGGGAAGATGGAAGAAGGGGCAGAGAAGGAATTGTGCAATAAGGATAGAGAAATTCATCCCTAGGGATGCAAAGATCATGAGACCTATGGAAAGTATGGATCATCATATTTGTGAAGGAGAAAGGAAACTAGTGGATAAGAAATCTCCCAGAAATATCAATTAGGCAGAGAGAAAAATTGATAGTAGGATAGGGTTTACTATATGCAAAGGGAACATAGTATAAATCAAGGTAGGAGATGGAATCCCTTTCATTAGATCCTCATCTGAAGGCGCCGTGAGGATCTCACATCTACAAGGACTCGATTACCAAAGTGTAACATATACAAATTAGGGAAAACTAAAAAATAAATGTGTTTCATGAAAAACTTGACTAAAATCCAATAAAAATAAAGTTTGAATTAGATAGAAACACATATTTAAGAGAATTATATTCTTTAATCAAATTGGGACATTGACATTATCCAATTAAGGTGAAACGTGACAAATAGACTAATCATGATATGAAGGAACCACTTTTTATATTAACTTCCACTTTTTGATTCATCCAATAATTTCTTTAATATTTTAAAGTTAATCTCATATTTTATTTTCTTGGTAAAAATAAGGCATCTAGGATTACTCAATTAATGTAAAACATGGCACCCAAGCAATTGGGAAGTAAGGAAGATGATTCTTACATTTAATTTTCTTTTGTGAATTATAATACAATTAGGATTTTGGCTCATTACATCATCGTCATCATCATCATCTAAGCCTCAATCCCAAATATGTTGGGGTCGACTACATGGATCCTTCATTTCAATTCAACTCTATCATGGGTCATATTTTGGTCAAAATGTAGAGATTCAAAATCTCTCTTTATAAGCTCTTCCCATTTTAAATTAGGCCTTCCTCTTCTTCTATTAATTTTGCTTGACTTAATAGCATTGCTTCATATAGGTGCTTTAGTCGGTCTACGTTGCACATGTCCATACCATCTGATTTGACCCTCACACAACTTGTCCTTTCTCAAGCGGTCTTTTCTTGTCTTCCCACACATCCATCTCATCATACTCATTTTAGTCAAGTTCATCTCATTGAGACCGTGTTTCTTCACCACCCAAAATTCACTCCATAGAGCATGGTTGGTCGTATAGCTATTCTATAAAACTTGCTTTTTAATCTGAGATGGATCTTCTGATCACATAATACTCGAGTTATACTCCTCCATTTCAACCATTCTGCATTGATCCTATGAAGAACGTCATTTTTGGACATCCCCATCAATTTGAATAATAGAACCCAAGTAACAAAGTTTATCACATTTTAGTATATCTACTCTGTCCAACTTGGCTCCACCATTCACACTATGAGATTGGATGAAATTGAAATGCACATAGTCAATTTTGCTCCTACTAGTCATCAATCCATTCGATTCCAATGCCTTTCCTCAAAGTTCAACTTTATCATTCAATCCATATTTAGTTTCATCTATCAATAGAATATCATCAACAAATAACATACATCAAGGAATATCGTCCTAAACATTCTTTGTCAACTCATCCATAACAAGAAAAAATAGATATGAGCTGAGTGTGGTTCCTTGGTGTACTCCAATTGTGATAGGAAAATTGGTGTCTCTCCTCCAGGAGTCTTCACACTTGTAGTAGAGCTATCATATGTGTCTTTAATCAAGTCAACATATTGGATTGACACAACCTTTTTCTTCAAAACCATCCACAACACTTCCCTTGGTACTCGATCATAAGCCTTTTCCAAATAAATAAAGACCATATAAAGATCTATTTTGCTTTCTATATACTTCTCCATAGGCCTCCTTATTAGAAAAATAACATATGTTGTTGATCTTCTAGGCATGAAATCAAATTGGTTGTTTGATATCCACGTTATAAATCTTAGCCTCTACTCAACAATCTTCTCCTAAAGCTTCATTTTGTAACTCATCAACTTGATACCAATGTAGTTTGTGAAACTTTGAACACTACCTTCGTTCTTGTAGATGGGGAATATAGTAGTATTTCTCCACTCATTTGACATCTTCTTGGTCTTCATGATCTTGTTAAAGAAATTTGTTAACCACATAACTTCTTCATCCCCCATACTCTTCCATACATCAATGGGAATATCGTCTGGTCTTCATGCCTTTTTCATTTTCATCTTTTTCAAAGCATTCTTGTCCTCTAAGAGTGAAACTCTTCACGTGTAAATGATATCTCTTGTATTCATGTCACATGAGTCTATCATTATTTACAATATCTCCATCGAAAAGCTTATGGAAGTAGTTTCTCCATTTGTTCTTGATATCATCGTCCTCACTAAAACTCTACCATCTTCATTCTTGATGCATTTTACTTGACTCAAGTCTCTTCCTTTCCTTTCTCTTATTCAAGCCATTTTATACTTTTCCCTTTCTATTGTGTTGAACTTCTTATAAATATCATCAAAGTATCTATATGTTTCCTCCTAAACAACCTTTTTAACTTCTTTCTTTTCTGGCTTGTATCTTTGGAACATTGCATAATATTAATATTTAGGCAAGATCTTATAGATCTCCCTTTTAGTTTAATAGACTTCCTACTTAATCATTCCACCACCAAGACTCTTTTTGTGGAGACCCACAACCTTTGGACTCCCTCAAAACCTCTTTGGCAATTTTTGTTATGTAGGAGTTCATGTTATGCCAGATAACATTAACATAAGACTCCAAGTTCCAAGTTCCCTCCTTGATGAGTTTCTGATGAAAATTCAACTTATTGTCTCCTTTAAGATTCCACCACTTGATCCTACTATCTAGGTTTCTGTTAGGCTTGTCTTTATCAATCTTCATGTCAATATCCAAAACCACCAATCTATGTCTGTTCGTGAGTTCTTCTCTAGAATCACTTTACAATCATGGCATATTTTACGATCCACCTACCTCGTGAGGAGGTAATCAATTTGGATATGATTGTTCTCTCTCTTTTAAGTAATCTTATGAGATTCTCTTTTCTTTGAAATGGGTGTTTGCCAAAATCATCTCATGTGCAACTACAAAGTCTAACATCCTCTCTCCTTCTCTGATTTTGCTACCATATCTAAAACCACAATGAACTCTCTCATACCAAGCATTTATACTCCCCACATGTCCATTTAAATCGCTACAAATAATGATCTTCTCATGTGTCAGTATTCTCTGCATCAATTCATCCATGTCATCACAAAAATCCTTCTTAGCCTCTTGCGAAGGCCAACTTGGGGGCATAGACACTAATAATGTTAAAAATATTTTACCCAAGAAAAAACTTGATAGATATGGTTCTATCACCCATCCTTGTGATTATGACAACATCATCCTTCAACATCTTATTAACGATAATACCTACACCATTTCTATGTTTATCAATACATGTATACCAGATTTTGTATCTTGTGTCTCCAATATCTCTACAACGTTCCCCTGACCACTTGGTTTCCTACAAGAAAACAATACTGAATGTTCTTCCCATCTTGATATCCACTATCTCCAAAGATTTTCCCTGTCAAAAAGCCAATATTCCAAGATCCAATTCTAATCCATTTTGTTGAACTTACTTCTTTACCCACCTTCATCAAAAATGTTGCCCTTGCACATTTTTTACTACATCTGGGAAACGATGCGACGAGACGGGCTTCCAAGATTTTGGCTCACAGCATTTCCATTAACATTCATTAAATTGAGTCCTATTGTCTTCACTTCGTTGCCAAAAGAGTAGCTTCGTATTATTATGCACAAATTTCCATATTTTATTTATTTAATCTATTAAGTCTATTAATTGAATGTTTATTTATATAGTGGTAAATTATGCATATCCATGGAAATGAAAACTAAAATTTCTATTCCAATTCATGTATAATCACATTATCCCTCGTATTAAACATATCATAGTAATTATGTTTATATTACTTACTAGGAAATATATATAACATGTTTTATGAATTTACTTACATGTTGGCATATGTTTAGGCTATTAGATTGATATGGGTGTATCATGATCTATGATGTTGATTATAGAACCTAATGCCACAAAAAGTATCATATTTGTTTCAATCCTATACATGTTAAGATTACTATTGAGTTATTTATTCTACAAGCATCAACTATATTCATTAGAGCTACAAAAAACTATGTCGAGGTATACTCCATCTTTATCTAGTAAAATATAAAGAACCAAGGATACTAACCTCCTATTCATGGGATTAGAGTTTCTAGATTAAATATTCTAGGTTTTGGTATGAGACACTTTTTCTTATTATGTCTCACATGGTTGGATGGTTCCTGTGACCAACTGTTATATTTAATGCATCTCTAGGTATTGGGCCTTAGAGATGAAGTGATAGAGGTTAGAGGGATCTAGGGTGCCAAATAGTCACTTTATCACTTGGTGGTACCATACGGTAGACACTTTGATATTCCTTTCTTTCATAAGACCAATAGTATACTACTCTAGAAGGGAGACATAGTGTACATAAATTACTATAGGATCTCCTCCTTGCCCTATGATATGAAAACACATTTCATTTTGGATTAAGAGCATGGTTTACTTTTTGTTTTGTACATATAGGAATCCATACCACTTTAGGGGCATATCTCCTTGTGGTTGTGAGTTGGTGAAGTTCTTCCACCAAGCTTTAGAAGGATCCTTGAACATGAAAATTGCATACTTAACCAATACTTCTTGGGGCACAACATGCTCTCAATGATTCCTGGGAAGAGATTAAACGATTCCCTACCTTCTCTACTTAGTCCAAATCACTTTTAACTTAATAATATGGTAAAATTCATCTTTGGGAAGTCAGTAAGGTATACTTGGAGATGTTGGACTTGGTGAGAAACCATTCCATCATTTCCTTAAGGATATCTTGTAGCATCAAAAGTCATTATTCACCATCGCTCTAATGTAGAGAAGGAAGTGCTTACCAGTATTGTTATGGATTCCTACTCAAGATGTATTGCTCAATCCTTTTCTTCTTACACTAATGGTCCCTAACAAGCCTAGAGTGAGAGAGCATCGATTCAAAGTGCCAACCACACCCTACAAGATGAGAAACTACTTAGCCTTCTGGATCTAAGTATGAGGTACATAGTATTATAAGAATATGATGATTATTGTTGTTGAGCTCTATTAAGAAGATGGTGCAAGTTCTGAGGGGACATCCAATGGTATAAATATCATGAAACATGCATCAGTTTCTGATCTGACAAGATTAGAATAAGAAGTATGTTGAATGGTCCAAATACACATACAAGGATTCAACATTTTGGAACTTATTCCAAATTAAGATATTAAAATGGATCTTAAAACTAATATAGATGCAATAGATAGATTTTACACTAGGATTATTAAAACAAAATTAATTTCCATTATAATTGTGTTCCTGAAACCCCCAACAACATGTCCCACTATAAAGTTATATTTTTTTTGCTAACTTTTTAGGTTAACAAAGATAGTTTTTGATTCAAATGAAATAATGGGACTTACATTGAAATGAGGGGATAACTATATCTTGAGATTTTTTAGATCAAAAATTTTAAATTCCAAGAAATTGTATAGACCAAATGGAAAAGAACATGAACTACACATCGTTCTGATAATTCATTGTGAAAGACAAGATCAATGATGCAAACATTGTTTACTAGTTTTGGAACTTGACACGTTACTCTCGAGTACAAATACAAGATCAATCACTACTAAAGACATGACTTATGGGTTCGTTTTTTTTCAAGGGAAACCAACGGTGTAACATATCTCGTTGGTTCCTTAAAGAAAACTACCACATTTAGCCAAATAAGAAAACATGGGTTGTGCTTTATTTATATCATTGGTTGTTTCACAAAGAAACCAATGATAGATTTCCTGCGAACATACAATTCATTTAAATTTTTGGGAGGCATCACCTATCTTGTCAATTTCCTATAATACAACCAACCATATAAAGGGTTACGCGCCAAACATTTATGTATATTTCTCATTTGTTGATCGTGTCAATTTTTATTGCATAAATTGATGAGAAAGGGGTATGCACCCCCTTCCTATAGAATTTTTCCACCCCCAATAATGTAGGTTGACATGTCCAAAATCAATGATGTAGGTGTTGCTAGGATGCATTGTTCGTCATCAGTTTTGACGGAGTTGATCAACACTACAGGTTCACGCGGACACAAGGTTTGTCGTCAGTGTGTTCCATTTAACCAACAACACACAACACCAATTTTTATAAAGATTAACAAGGTATATATTACTTAAACCCCGCGAGAAATCCCTCTTTCCTCTCCTCCCCTCCCCATATTTCAGAACTAATTTTTTGCTCTAGCAATTTTTTTACTATTGCCACCACCGATATCGCCAACTCTTCTTCTGCGACTCACTCCCATCGATGACTCCAATGTGTCCACTGACCACCACTACTGCTACTTCTCTTTCCTATACTAAGTTTTTCTCTCTCCTCCACTAGCTATTTTCCTCTCCTCTGCCAGCTACTACTCTCTCCTCTGCCTGGTGATGTTGGCCCTTCTCTCCATTTTTTGCATTGAATATGAACCCTTGCTCACATATGGGTCTTTTTTGTCCAAAATGATCATGTGGACCTCTAAATCAATAACTTATCATGCTTTGTGCACTCAAATACTTTGTGGATCATTCTTGTTCCTAAGATGATTAAATGCCTAATCTTGTCTTGAATTGTGACCTAATGCACATGTTGGTAACGAGATCTCTAAAATTGCATGAACCGTGTTCTAAAGATGATCTGTGATACTTTATGACTTCAAATCAATATCTTGACGATCTATATGATGAAAAATACTACTTAATCTAGCTAATACTCTAATGATGACAACCCCGTATGATAATAACCCTAATCTTAGGTAATGTTGATGCTTATATCGACTAAGACTACTCAAATCTTATGACTACTCTATCTAAGATCATGAAACCCTAATCTTATGGTCACTAATATTAGTTGTTATGTGTCATTCTAAGTCTAGATGAACCTAAGAAGTATGTTGCAACATGATAATGATGATGCATGACCTAGTTTGAGATATTGAAAATCATATAATATGATATCTATATCTAGGTGACACATGTTGGATATTATATATAAACCCCAATTTGTGAATTCTAATATGTAAACCAATGATTTCTAAAACCTAATATGTAAAATCAAATATATAAACTCAAATATATAAACCCTAATTTCTAAATCATGTTGAAGGCCCAGAAACCCATCCAAGATTTACTCATTAGGAGTAAACCTGTGATAGTCCCCGATTTGGGAATGTTCTTGAGAACTTCATCTAACTTAGTATGTAAGTGCATAATGCGTGTTTTATTTCAATAAATTTCTACATCATTTTCCCTTTTGTTCTTTGGGTCCATATGTAGGTGTCCATCTACATCGGTGAAGTGGGAGAACTACGAGGAAATGCTGCCAAAATTTATTGAAATTGAACTAGAATTATACACTTATTAGTGAGTTGAAGTGCTCAAGAATTAGATAAGTGGTACACATTCATCAATGTGAATTCTAGTAGATGAATTAGGGCTCATTTCAAACATACTTTGTCTGAAATTAACTTATTAGCTAACACCTGATGAGCTACTCATATCTCATGTAATCATAGAATGGATCGATCATGGATGCCTAATCCAAATCATTGCTCACCAAAGTTTATTAATGGTCTTGATGAGTTTGTAAGATTTGCAAAGGAACATAGTAAACAACCTAGAGATAGGTTCTATTGCCCCTGTAGGAATTGACGTAACAACTTGAAAGTTTACATTATTGACATGACCAAAGATCATGTCATGTGCAATTGGATTGTACATGCTATACATAATGGTACTGTCATGGAGAGATTCCTAGTATGAGATCAACATATTTCGATAGTGGTATTTGTTTCAAAGAAGAAATGGTTGATGATTTTAATGAGAACAAACTAATTCCAACAGACATGGTAGATGTGATGCTAGATAGTTGCGGGGTAAATGTTACTAACCCACCTGCTTTAATTAGAAACATTGTTCATGATGCTGATAAACCATTATACTTAGGTTGTACCTATTTTATGAAGTTGAGAGTTGCATCGAGATTGTATACTTTGAATGCTAATAATAGATGTAGCAAAAAAAGCTTCACTTCTCTATTGTCTTTGCTGAAAGAAATTCTCCCTGAAGGCAATGAGCTTCCACTCACTAACATAAAAAATGAAAAACATGTTGTACCTAGTGGGAATGGAGGCTAAGAAGATACATGAATTCCGAAATTACTGTGTGCTACTTTAAAATGACTATATCGATATGAAAAAATGTCTGAAATGTGGGGCATCTAGGTACAAAAGGACTATATTGGGTAAGACAAAAATCAAGTCTCCTAACAAGGTGATGTGGTATCTGTCTATAATATCATGATTTCAACACTTGTTTGCTAATATCATAGATCTACAAAATTTATCTTGGCATGCATAGGTAAAGAAACAATGATGATATGTTGTGACATGTGTTTGATTCCTTGCAATGGAAGAAGAATGATTTATTGTATCTTGAAATTGGTGACAAAACCAGGAATTTAAACTTGGACTTTATATTGATGGGATAAATCCACATGGAATATTAAGTAGGCAACATAGAACTTGGTCATTCATGATTGTTGTATACAATCTTCTTCTGTGGTTGTCTATTAAGAATAAATATGTCATGTTGTCGTTGCTGATATCGGCCCCCAAAAAACCTAGAAATGATATTGGTGTTTACCTTGAACCTCTAATATATGACCTAAAAAAACTATGGAGAGTTGTGATAACTTATGATGCTTTGCATGGAGAGACATTTAATTTATATGCTATGTTGTTTTTCACTATTACTGACTTTCTTGCTTATGGGAACCTGTTTGGATACAACGTCAAAGGAGCCAAGGCATGCCCTATATGTGAGGAAAATATTGATTCAATCTAACTAAAACATGGTGGTAAGACTGTATATCTTGGTCAACAAAGGTTTCTCCCAAAGTTGCATCCTTAATAAAAGTTGTACAAAATATTCAATGGCTTAACTGAGGAGCATAGTACGCCTAAACCTATGTCAAGGGAGGATCTCTATGCATGAGTAAACACCATTATAAACCATTATAGTAGGAGACCATGTACTACTCCCACAGGAGAAAAGTATTTATTCAAAAAGAGGTTGATATTCTGAGATCTTCCTTATTGGAGTTCTTTGATACTTCGACATTGTATCGATGTCATACATGTTGAGAAAAAATGTTTGTGATAATGTTGGTTGTTTACACTAACGAGTTTCAATCATTAAGAATGATCTTTTACTCAACTAGCTATATCCCGCAAGTATACGAGAGTAGTTGTAGTCGAGGTCGAACACAAGGAGCGTTGGTTAGTTAGGCGCAAGAGTTATGATTTTCAATAATCTAGATCATTGTACATAAGATGATTGGATTAGAACAACTAAATTTAAGATTTAAAACAAAACAGTAAATTTTCACTTAAGAAAGGTTAAGATTTAGATTTGGAAGGATCTTAGACTTGGGATTTCACTATCACATCATAGATTATATAAAAATATGAATTTAAACATGTTAATTAACTTGCAAAGGAGGTTTGTAATCATCACTCACCTCCCGGTGAAGTGATGGCGATTTTAACTCCATACATCACTCTTGTGTATATATTTCATTTCAAATCACAAACCTTGCTCCTCAACATAATCCCAGCCACTCTCGCGGTCAAGGACAAGTTGTCAAAAGAGTAACTCCATACTCTCAAACACATCTTCTCAGATTATGAAAGAAAGTATATAACATGCAAGTATGATGGACAATCACACAAACAAGCATTTCAGATCTGAAACAACTCTTAGAATATGCAAACTAACATTTAGTATGAAATTCATATGTTCATACAAGCTATGGCATGGGAGTTACTCTCCCATGCCCAAGAAAAAGAGTCTACTCGTCCATAATGATGTATAGCAGAAAATGTGCAGAAATTTCAGAGTTAAACATGGTTAAGAGAAGGAAAAGCTAAGCAATCCCAAGGTGTAACCAAAGGAAGGTAGAATTCCGACTTGAGGACGAAATCCCACTTCTACATCTGCTCCAAACCGGACAAACTTCCCTTCCGAGAAGCTTTGTGGAGTGAAGAAGCTCTGTTGCACCTTGGAGAAGAAGCTTGGAGAAGAAGAGAGGAAGAATGGGGTTTCTTTGGCAAGAAACCACCTCCTTTCCCCTCAAAATCGCCCTCTTGTGCTCTAGGCTTGCTCTAGGACGAGAGAACTTCCGCAAATGACCGGGCATAACCGCCCATTAAGTTCCCACTTCGTTTTAAAAAAAAAACTCGTATTTTTAAAAATGCTAAAACTGCCAGGTGCACGCCGTGCACTTTAAAGTGCACGTCGTGCAACTTTTCAGAAACTTTCAGTTTGCTCCAGAATACAAAGTGCACGGCGTGCGCTAAAGAAATACACGCCATGCAACTTTCCAGAAACTTTTAGCTCCCAGGTGCATGGCGTGCGATGAAGAAATGCACGCCGTGCAACTTTCCAGAAACCTCCAACTCCCAGGTGCACGCCGTGCAATTGTGTGCACGCCGTGCAACTTTCCAGAAACTTTAGTCTGCCTGACACTCCCAGGTACACGGCGTGCACTTGGTTGTTCTGGGCTATTGTGTATTCTGCTCATAACTTTTAGTGTGTAGGTCCGAATTACATGCCGCAAAAAGTGGTATTTGTGTAGTTTCGAACCCCAAAACATGTAGATACTTGAGGAGTGATCCAATAAGAGATAATATGATATATTCCTCATTATTTCATTACAAAATATAGTACCTACAATCTAAAACATGAGACAAGTAAGAATAGCTAAAAATATAGAATCTAGCATGAATGAGAGTGATAATTGAGTCAAAACAACATGGATATGCAACCAAACATGATCCAAAAGATGATATGATTTGTGCACATCAAATCCTCCTAAGCTTAAACCATTGCTTGTCCTCAAGCAAAAAGAGCATAGAAACATAAATGAAGAATTGTCAAGTTCATGAATAGATCAAATGAAATGAAAGATGTGTATAAGACCAAACCAACCATGATCAACATGTTTATGCTCATAGCCATCAATTCAACTTAAACACCCAAGAAAGAGATTTTTAGTTCAATAGGGGTGGTCACAATTAAATGAATCAATCAATTAAACAACACTAAGTAGAATTTGGATGACCAAGCCAAGCAATTAGTGGATGTGCAACTCAAACTCTCAACTATTAAGGATACAAATGATGAAATCTTAGTTAAAATTGACAATTTTTGTTGTACTCTCCTTCTTTCCCAAAAATGACATGATAATGGATTATGGGTTCCGACACTCGGCTGCTAATGTAGGCTTATGCACACGTGGAATGTCGGTTGGGGTATTTTACCCTCTTTTAAGACATACCACCTAACCATCGTGGCCAGATCGGACTTACACTAGGCTAGCATGATATGTGGGCAGTTTAGCCATCTTTTATGAGGTATAAAGATGAGATAAGCCAAAAAAAATTTAAAATTTTTCCAAAACATAGGAGAGTCAACTAAATTGCAACATTAGCTAGATTTCATTCATTTGTTTTGAAAATTTTTCATTGAAAGAGTGGTTGAAAATGCACTAAGATCTTGGCAAGGGCGTCTCGTATTCCAAATGATGTTGTAAAGTTGATTTACTCACAAAAATTGAAACCATTACATGTTTTAAGCAATCAAGGATGTGAAAGATGAATGTTCATGCTAGAAGCATAAGCCAGAGTTAAGCACATGTTGATGGCCAAAAGGTTTCATTTGATTAATGCATGCCTTTTACAATTTCTCCAAATGATATTTCTCATCAAAAGAGGACAATCTGTTAAGCATAGGAGTTCTATCCACAAATAAAAGGTAAACCTCATATCATACTAGATTTGCCACCAGAAGAGGAGAATTGAAAACAATGACTGAAATGTGAACACAAAACAAAAGCAAATGACAAGAAGCAAATAACATGAAAGGGAAAAGCTAAAAGAACTAGGTTACCATTCGGTTGCTCCCCCCTAAGCTTGAAATCTGCAGTGTCCTCACTGCATAAATCAAACTAGAAAGGTTGCAACCGGGTACCTCATCATGGTGGAAACATCAAAGTCCATGGAGGACCGGTGCTCTGATTTGCAGGTGGAAATTGTTGTGCTAAAGATTTATGCCTCCTTGCAAATATGTCCTTGATTTGGGGCAAGCAAAAGCACCTATGAGCTACAACAAGAATAGTCTTTTGTATGCCAATACTATTTGTCTTTTCATTCTTCTTTGAAGCATCATCAAAATATGAGTTGGGAAGAGTGTTCTCATTATAAATTAATGTGTCATCTAGAATGTGAGGAGGAAGGACATGTGGCTTTCTTAAAGAATCAACATGTAGAGCATGTGTTGTAGCTTTCTCCCCTTTAGTTGAAACTTCAACATCATCATACTTTGAAGTATATACCTCTATAACAACTCCATTCTTCAATATCACCGGCCTGAAATATGTAGGATTCATCTCCGATGGACTAGGCAAGAAAGGTGGAAATGCTTCTTTGCTAAAAAAGAGCTTGCTGGGTAATTTGTTTCTTCAAGATGTGTGCATGAGTGGTAATATCGTCCACCTTAGAAGAGAGTTGGAAAATGGCACCCTTCATTGATTGTCTTTGTTGATGGAACTCCTCATTTTGCTGCATTTGAGTTGAAATAAATGTTGCAAGCATGGGCTCTAATCTAGAAGTTACTTGTGGTTGTTGTGGCTGAATGAAATTTGGGTTCACATTGTTGTAGAAGTCCGGTGGAGTGTAACCCATCGGAGAATAAATAGAAGAAGCATAACATGTAGAAGATGAGTGTCCAAGCAACCCACATGAATCACAAATAATATTGGCTGCTTGAAATGGCTGTGTGCTTAGCTTATCAAACCTTTGTGATAAACTGTCTATCTTTGCTGCAATTATGTCTATAGCACCAACCGTGTGATCTTCCCTTTGCTTTCTGGAAGTAGTATGTGAAAAGGATGGGTGGTAGCTTGTAGCCGAACTCCATTGGAAATGATTTGCTGCCATATCTTCAATAATAGCATAGGCTTCTCCATAAGATTTATTCATTAGAGCTCCATTTGCAGCTGCATCAATAGACATCCTTGTATTGTAGCACAAACCATTATAGAAAGATTGCAATAGAAGCCAATTGCTTCGACCATGATGTGGACAAAGATGTTGAAGATCTTTGAACCTCTCCCATGTATCATACAAGGTCTATCCAAACCTTTGAGAATAATTGATGAGTTGAATCCTCAGCTGCAAAGTTTTGCTAGGTGGAAAATATCTTGCCAAAAAGACCTTTAGAAGCTCCTCCCAAGTGTCGATTGACTTCTTTGGAAAAGTATAGAGCCATGCCTTGGGCTCTATCTTTAAGAGAGAATGGAAAAAGAATTAGGCGTATCCCATCAGTAGGAACACCATATATCTTTATAGTGCTTAGCAACTACAGAATTTCAGCAATGTGGAGGTTTGGATCCTCCATTGGTGTCCCTCCAAATGCATTCAGCTGTAGCAATTATATGATGGATGGGCTGATAGAAAACTCCTCTGCCTCAAATTCTGAAATATTAATAGTCCCACTCATGTGCATTGCAGTTGTACCAAAGTAGTCCTTAAGAGGAAGGTCATCCTCCTTGACTAGTTCTTCATGTGAATCCAGAGGATTAGGTAGATGTGGCGTAGATGGTGGTGGTGTATGTTGTATGGATGTTGGTGGTATATATGAGGGTGTGGAAGAATGTGGTATGGTTTTTGGTGGTATATATGATGGCAGTGAATTAGGTGTGATTGATGGTGGTGTGGATGAAGGATGTGTGGATGAGGGTGGTGCATATGATGGTGACATGGATGATGGTTGTGTGGGTTGTGATTCCTCCATACATGTTTGGGTTTCACTCCTTCTTGCTCCATGAGGGCTGCAAATGATGTGTTCATTTTCTGAATGTAGAGATATGCACGGTTCAAGGATCTTTTTATGAACACCCCATATGCTCCTACAAATAAACAAGGTGAGTGAGATACAAAAACAAACATGGAAGATACAACAAATTATGATGATCGTGATGAATTATGATTTATGGATATGATGGTGGATATGAAGGTTGTGATGTAGTCTCATTTACTTATCAACAACTCTTACTCTAACAGGAATACCGATGCTCCCCAGCAACGGCGCCAAAAACTTGTTGGTCGTTTACACTAATGAGTTTCAATCATTAAGAATGATCTTTTACTCAACTAGCTATATCCCTCAAGTATACGAGAGTAGTTGTAATCGAGGTCGAACACAAGGAGCGTTGGTTAGTTAGGCGCAAGAGTTATGATTTTCAATAATCTAGATCCTTGTACATAAGATGATTGGATTAGAACAACTAAATTTAAGATTTAAAACAAAACAGTAAATTTTCACTTAAGAAAGGTTAAGATTTAGATTTGGAAGGATCTTAGACTTGGGATTTCACTATCACATCATAGATTATATAAAAATATGAATTTAAACATGTTAATTAACTTACAAAGGAGGTTTGTAGTCATCACTCACCTCCCGGTGAAGTGATGGCGATTTTAACTCCATACATCACTCTTGTGTATATATTTCATTTCAAATCACAAACCTTGCTCCTCAACATAATCCCAGCCACTCTCGCGGTCAAGGACAAGTTGCCAAAAGAGTAACTCCATACTCTCAAACACATCTTCTCAGATTATGAAAGAAAGTATAAAACATGCAAGTATGATGGCCAATCACACAAACAAGCATTTCAGATCTGAAACAACTCTTGGAATATGCAAGAAACTAACATTTAATACAAAATTCATATGTTCATACAAGCTATGACATGGGAGTTACTCTCCCATGCCCAAGAAAAAGAGTCTACTCGTCCATAATGATGTATAGCAGAAAATGTGCAGAAATTTCAGAGTTAAACATGGTTAAGAGAAGGAAAAGCTAAGCAATCCCAAGGTGTAACCAAAGGAAGGTAGAATTCTGACTTGAGGATGAAATCCCACTTCTACAGCTGCTCCAAACCGGACAAACTTCCCTCCCGAGAAGCTTTGTGGAGTGAAGAAGCTCTGCTGCACCTTGGAGAAGAAGCTTGGAGAAGAAGATAGGAAGAATGGGGTTTCTTTGACAAGAAACCATCTCCTTTCCCCTCAAAATCGCCCTCCTATGCTCTAGGATTGCTCTAGGGTGAGAGAAGTTCCGCAAATGACCAGGCATAACCGCCCATTAAGTTCCCACTTCGTTTTAAAAAAAAACTCGTATTTTTAAAAATGCTAAAACAGCCAGGTGCACGCCGTGCAACTTTCCAGAAACTTTCAGTTTACTCCAGAATATAAAGTGCACGGCGTGCACTAAAGAAATGCACGCCGTGCAACTTTCCAGAAACTTTTAGCTCCCAGGTGCATGGCGTGCGATGAAGAAATGCACGCCGTGTAACTTTCCAGAAACTTCCAACTCCCAGGTGCACGCCGTGCAACTTTCCAGAAACTTTAGTCTGCCTGACGCTCCCAGGTACACGGCGTGCACTTTTGGTGTACGACGTGCACTTGGCTGTTCTGGGTTGTTGTGTATTCTGCTCATAACTTTTAGTGTGTAGGTCCGAATTACATGCCGTAAAAAGTGTTATTTGCGTAGTTTCGAACCCCAAAACACGTAGATACTTGAGGAGTGATCCAATAAGAGATAATATGATATATTCCTCATTATTTCATTGCAAAATATAGTACCTACAATCCAAAACATGAGACAAGTAAGAATAGCTAAAAATATTGAATCTAGCATGAATGAGAGTGATAATTGAGTCAAAATAACATGGATATGCAACCAAACATGATCCAAAAGATGATATGATTTGTGCACATCAGATAACATCATTGATACTTCGTTAAATATGAAAGGCAAGACTAAAGATCATATCAAATCTAGAATGGGCCGACGTGAAATGGGTATAAGGAAAGAATTAACAAAATAAGTTATCAAGGATCACCCCACATATTTACCTCCTACTTGTTCCCCTTGTCTACATAGGAGAAGAGATCTTTTTGGGAGTACTTTCTTAATATTAAGGTACCACTGTGATATTCAACCAATATCTGTAGATTGGTATCAATGAAGGATTTGAAGCTAATAGGTCTTAAATCTCAATATTTACACACTCTCATGTAACATATATTACTTGTGTATATTTGATGTATCCTTCCAAAGCATGTAAGGTTTGCAATCACTAGGCTTTGCTTCTTCTTTAACACTCTATGTTGCAAAGTAATTGATTATGAGATTCTAGATAAGTTGCAGAGAAGTGGTTCTTACCCTGTGCCAACTTGAACAATATTTCCCCCCTTCATTCTTTGATATCATGGTACATATGGTTGTCCATTTGACTAGGGATGTGAAAAAAATTGGGTCCACTTCTCTTACATTGGATGTATCCTTTTGAGCAGTACATGAGTGTTTTTAAAGGTGATGTTTGGAATTGTTATTGGTATGAAGGGATTATCATTGAGGGCTATGTTGCTAGGGAAGTTATGGACTTTTGCAGTGACTTTTTAAGTTGTAATGAAATTCCTGCTAATACTTAGAATTTTGACGTTTATTCTGACAAAGGTACTTCATGATAACGTTAGATAAATATTAGCCAGGAGCAGTGGGAGCAAGTACACTTATATGTTTTACACAAAATTGACAATGTGGGTATTTATATCCCCAAACACAACAACGAGCTCAAGACAAATCATCCTTGAGTCAGTTCAATGTGGCTTTTTGGAGAGCATAGCTGGACATTTATTAGGTGATTTGAAAAGAAGGTATCCAATCAATTATCTCAAACACCAAATAATGTGTCATAAACTAACAAATGACTCGCATATAAGCCAAAGATGCACGATACATCTTACAAGGGGTTTGACATAAATGGATTTTCATACTACACAAAATGTCAAGTGATAAGAGTGACATCCAAAATAGTGAAGTCACCCTTTAGGCATCTTCCTTATATTTTTCTAGTGTAAAGGATAAGAGTCCACATGAAGAAAAGATGTCTTATTATGGTGTCACCAAATACATATAAGAAATTGACTACACAGAGTTTAAAGTTCTATTATTCAGGTGTAAATGGGTTGATAACAACAAAGGAGTTGTCGTTCATGAACTCAATTTCACAATAGTGAATTTTGAGTAGAAATGTATGAATGATGAGCCATTCATCATGGAATCTTTGGCAAAGCAAGTATTCTACATCACAGATCCTGTAAATAAAATTTGGTACACCATTCTTTATGGGAAAAGTCAATTCATTTCAGATCATATTGATGAAGAAGAGTATTATGACAAGTATGATTACTCTAGTCCATTCTCTATTAGCTTACCAAGTGTAAATGTTGAATCTAACACTGATGACTATACACATGAAGATCACACATAAGGGATATTAGTTTAAAGTATACAACATGTAATATTTTATATGTTATTTGCATTATATAACATGTTTATTTTTTCATATGTGTTTTGACTTTCTCATATGTGATCTAACCTTTTTGTAAGCTAATTTGACTTTTTTGTATGTGATCTGACTTTTTTATATGTTTACTTTTTATTTTATAGATGTCATCTACTAGGAGCACAACGATCCAGAGTGTCAGGATCTTGAGCATGAGGATCTTGTTGGGCCTCCTGACCAGGGTGATGATGGTGATGACAAATGTAAACATAGGATAGGGATAACTTTGATGAAAATTGCCACAAATAGGGAAGGGAACAAGGGCGTCGTTGAATTTAATGAAGCAGACACACTGATTACTAAGGAGTTCATCAGCTATTGTGGCGTCATTGGTCAAAGTGAAGTATATGTCCTTGTTGATGTTTTGAGACAAGTAGTAGCACCACTAAGGACCTCATCTAGAGGGAGTTATCGGTGAGATGTATGCATTTATGTTTTTATAGTATTTTCCTATTCTTTCTTTTCACATTTCTAAAAACTAGTGAGTGTCGAACCTTTTTAGGCCTGATATGATCTCAATAAAAAGTTGCATTGCAAGTTTGTTGTACAGCTCATTAAGAGAAGACATAAAGATTGGCAGACAATCCTCACAAGAGATCACATCTTTGGAGACAAGAAGGATAAGGATCCCACTCTGTAATGACCCTATCTTCATAAAAATGAGTGGCTAGAGTTTATTCAATAGAGGAAAATAGATGCATTCAAGGTATTGAGTTTGATTGCATTCTTATGATTTCTTATAATTAGTTAACAATATTTCTTATTGAATTAATTAGGCCATTCACAATGCTAAAAAAAAAGGCATGACAAGAATATGCACAACCACCGGTTGAGTTCATGTGGTTATATTAAATGCTGCTAGTTGAGAGAGCAAGACCAAGGACCTTCTACTTATAATCCTTCTACTGTTGAGTCTTTAAGTGGATGGTTTCCTCACTATATTGAGTGGATAGATGTAAGGAAAAAATCAGAGAAATTCCCGTCCAAGCAACCCAGGAGGTGGGTTCAAAAATGGTAAATTGCATTTCTTAGTCTCATAGTGCATGTCCATTTTTTACTTTTCCTGGATTCTTAAAATTTACTGATTAGTCAGTTTTGATGATGAATAGTTGGATCTAGGTGAGAAAACAAAGGAGGGAAATTTCACCCCTCAAGGCACACACGATGAATTGAGAATTTCTCTAGGGACAGAAGAGAACCTAGACATAGTAGGATAGTTGGAATTGGGTTTTGGCTAAAATCTTTTTTGGTGCATCCCAACAGAGGCACAAATCTACCCAAGAAAGGGGGAATGGACCACGAGGTGTAAATATTGATAGTTGTAGCCTTGGAGGAGTTTAAGGTTTCTTAGCTGGCGCAAGCTTCTCCAACAGTCACAAAACTTGTACATCGGCACCACCCAAGTAGGTATTGGGAGTAGTCCTTTAGACCCACATGGCATGCATGGGGTAAGATCTAACTTAAGTCAATTTACACGTTGTGATAAAGGTAATCCCTTAAGTGAATATATATGTGTGTCAATTGATAAGTTGTGTTCCATAAAATTGTAGGTGGGTAAAAATTTCATCTTTCCATAGATGATCCATCATATAGTATCATGGAGGATGGCAAGGTTTATCCAAACGTTGATACGGTTCATGGTGTTCACCTTCCCACTGATCATGTTCATGTGAATGTCATATGCGTCATTTTGGCATGGAGCAAAATAACACTCCCATACGAGCACCTAGATGCTACCACAGTCAGAGAGGTAGAAGGAAGATTTACAAGTGGTTGAGGTATGACAAATTATATATATTGAATTTATATATAATCTGAAGATAACATCAGAATGCATGTATGTAGAACACAACATCAAAGATTCCCCCTAAATTTTTAAAGCCTCCGCCCCCAAATTTTATTCCATAAGAGTTGTTTGACTCCTTAGGCCCTAATTGCAAGGAACTAACAATATGGTTAGACAATATAGAGCAATCAGATACCATGGTGATCATCCCCATGGTGACCGTCCTTTGGGAGGAGGTCATAGGTATAGATCACGACACTATTATAGTGTTGACAGATGTTGTTGAGCTATTTCAGTATCAGTGGTTGAACACATTAGTGACAGAACTTTGGATACAATGTTGAATACCCCATCATATGTCAAGAATACATACTTTTAAATTGTTTCATACATATCAACTGATTATTGTATATATATGTTCATTCATTTGTATTATGAAACTGTTGAATTCATAATTTCAAATGTAGTATTACTATTTCCATTAGTGATTAGCGACATATTTAGAGATCAGAGTGGCGTTAAAGATTACTTGAGTACCGTGAGGAAGGTTGATGGTTCTTCCATGATCGTAATCATAGATCCCTTTAATGTTATGTAAGTTTTGAGGTTTTTGTTTATATGTCTAACTTATGAATAAATTTTGTCATGAAACTTATTTTTTATTTTATTTGCCTTCTATTCACTCAATAATAAGCAATGGCAGTTGTTAGTAATTGTTCTCAAGACTTGGAATGTGTATTTGTTTGATCCTTCGAGTATAAAACTGACATCAAATGAGGGACACCAAATGAAATTGATGATTCACACATAAGTATAATTTTCTATGCTCAACATATTTGTTAGTATTTGCATCATATGATAGTTTCATAATACAACATATCTATTAATTTACCTTATAGGGGTGTGAACGCTTCCATAGAGGTGGAGGGAAAGTATATAAGAAAAAAAAATCAGTAACTTGGAAGAGTGTTGATATAGTCTCCTCATTCCAATGCATATATATTACCAACTCTACTTAACTACATAGATTAACGTAATTATAAATCTACAGTGCTTCAGATAAGACAATGATTGGGCATACACATATTATGTGATGATGTACATGCTGACGAGTATCACACATGTGGAATAGATCAAATGTATAGAGAAGGTAATATTATTAGTCTTGGATCATAATTAATGAAGTAGTCTCATTTACAATACAAACAATCAAATCTAAATAGAATTTCATCTCATTCTCTTTGTAATTTTTGGCACTATTAAATCGTATTCATTGGAGCAATTGAATGACATATGCGAACAATGGACAGACTGCTTTATCAAACATGTGGACTTGTCAGATAATTAGGAGGGTTGATTGATACTTTTGTAGTTCAAAGTTTGATGTCAGTATTTTGTTTGTATATTATTGTATTATGGACTTCAACTCTATGACAGTTGATGTGCATATGTATTCATGCATATGTGTGTGTGACTTGAATGTGAAGTGTACGAGGAGGAGAATGATGTGTATTTGTAATATGTATAGAGATTGAATGTGTGGCTAAGAAATGAATCAATTGAACTGTGAGTTCATGCATATGTGTGTGCATTTGAAGTAAAAAATGATAGAATGTTGAGGTTTTGTCTGTGCATATATTGTATCAAATTCATGTCTATTTGTATATATATCTTTCTTCTTGTAATTTTGTCAGCTTGTTGTTAAGTAATGATGCTTGTAGAGGCCTATAATTCTAATGAACTTTTCATTTCTGAAGAATTGCATGTAGTAGACAGGCTAGCAGCCCGACAACAAGTTTGCAGACCTACTATATAGAAAAAACATAGACATTTTTCATCAGTTATTTCACAATAATCGATTACATATACATACTTTGTCAGTTACTTGTAAGAAAATTGACGGTATATCACTTCATTTTCATTCACTGATAAAAGTGAAGGAATATGTAGTCATTTGTTTCATAATATCCGACTACATACACATATTTTGTTGGTTACTTCTAGATAAGTGACATGATGTTCATTAATTTTCACATTTTATTCACTAATAAAATTGACGACGTGCTATTAGTCATTAGTTATTCCTCATTCATAAACTGATGAGGAATGATCAAATGAAACCATTTTCAGTACATATGTCATTTGTTCCTTTTGAATAACCAACACAGAATGGTTAGGGAAACCATATTTTTGTCATACATTGTGTTTTGAGTCGTCAGTTTGAATGTAAAATTCAACTGACAATGTAGATGTACGTCGCTTGTTTTTTTAACTGACAATGTATGTCCTGAGTTTTAGTGTCACTCACTTAGTACATTATGCCTAAAATGACTGACATATGCCTAAAATGACTGATGTGATATCCCTTTTCTTTAGCAATTAATGTACTAGTACATTATTCATTTGAAGAATATGTTCCCATTCCGCCATGGGCTAAAAGAAATGTGTTCAAGATGTATTATGATAACTTCAATAATGTGTCTAGACTACAGAACTATGTTTTCTAAACTTATAAAAATGGGTTTTCCCATGGGTCAAGATTTGTCCTTGGAATTGATCATTCAATTTGTTGCATGAATCGTGTAACTGATTTGTCATTAACTACAATGTGAATGAAATGGTTAAGCCTCTGATAGAACTTGTCGTTATGTAGCAGTACCTAAAAGTAACATGAAGAAGGTCAGTGTAGATTCTATTTTAGTGATTAAGTGTAAAAATTGAAGGAGTGAGGGAAAGAAAGGGTTAGACTAGGAAAGGTTATACTTCTAATGCCAACTACAATTTGTCTTTTTTGGAGATGAAAGGAGATGTAGGAAAAATGTCATTTTAAACTAGTATTACAAGCATGAAACTAGAAGCGTAATTACTCACATCACCTAGATGAGCCTAAGAAGTGAAAGGTATAGAGATCTATATATTAGGAACTTACAGTTTTGATATAAATATCCCATATTTTCATGCTATGTTAAATATTATATGTATATCTTTCATCTATTCTAATGTGCAAGATACAAAGTAAGTAAACCCTTGAAGAAGGGAGTTGCAAAATTACTTGCAAAATTACAAGTCACTACTAGAGAAAGAGTTACTTCTATGTTTGTAGGGACACATAACTTATCTCTACCTCAAGACTCATAATATAATTAGAGAATTTATATTATGTACTTTCCATAAGTAGAAATATTATTTTTATATCTTGATTTTGATACAACATTTGTCATTCTAAATATAGATAAGGGAATTGTTCCATATAATTTAATAATTTCCTTATTGGAGTTTGTAGTGTATTAGGTATATATTCAATACATATTGACATTCTTATTTATTATGTAATACCAAATAAAGTAAGATGCACAATTGAGATTTGGCATACCTCTATCATTGTTGCTTAGGCTAAGTAAGTAAGAAATGCATATTTAAGCATATGTAGACATGATTAATTTTAAAGTATTTTGAGGCATATGAATCATGTTTTTGGACAAGATGGCAAAAGCATATTTCATTGGGACTAGTGAGAAGGTTATCTAAGATATTATAACTCACACTAATTTACATAAGACTTTTAGTTCAACCACAAGAGGATGAAGGATGGAATAGTCTTATGGATAACGGGTAACATTCACTACTACAGAAAATGCTTTTTACAACGGGAAAAACACAACAGTTCTGTTGGTTGTGTTGTAGTTAGCATATCTTTTACAACAAGTATATTTGTGTGTTGTGAATTATATATTTTATACAACACAAGTTATATACAATGGTCCAAACTTGTTGTAGTATATGTGATACTATAACAGGTGCTAAATTGTTATAATAGACTGTAATATCACAACATACTCAAACTCGTTGTAAAAGACCATAATTACACAACATGCTCTAACCCGTTGTAATAGTCATGTATGCTAACTTGTTGTAATAGATCATCATTACACAACATACTCTAAACCGTTGTAAAAGATCATAATTACACAACATGCTCTAACCCGTTGTAATAGTCATGTATGTTAACCCGTTGTAATAGACCATCATTACACAACATACTCTGACCCGTTGTAAAAGAACATAATTACACAACATGCTCTACCCGTTGTAATAGTCACATATGTTAATTCGTTGTAATATACCATCATTACACAACATACTATAACCCATTGTAGTATACTATAATTACACTACAGGCTTTCACCTATTGTAATAATTACCCATTGTAATAGACCATAATCACACAATAGGTTTGCACGTCATTTGTTGTATATGTACAACAAAGAATATATGTGTTGCATAAAATAAAACTGGTTCAACAGTTTGAGATGTGCCTTACTTTCAAGTGGTCTCAAGTTCAAAACCTTGTATCTAGATGTATTTTCCTTTTGACTAAACATGTTATATACAACACACCTATTACAACAGGTGTGTTCAATGAACTACAACATGTATTAACTGTTGTATAAAATACATATATTACAACATGCGCAACACCTATTGTATAAAGAATCCCCCATAAGACCACACAATCTAATACAACAGTTGACACTCGTTGTAAAATGGAAAAATGAACTGTTGTAAAAACCATTTTTTGTATAGTGATTATATGGATAAAGGAAGTATAAAATTTTCCCTTTATAATTAAGTGATCTAGTTGTTTTGTTAATTGGATGCATAGTTTGAAACAAAATAATAATTTCATGTTGGAATGATTCTAACTGTGGCATAATTTTGCTTGTACCTAAAGTCACAAACCCAATTCATCTCATCCATTGAGCAATTTTCAAAGAAAATTGAACCATACTTATGTGTTTTGCTCCATTTTGGGTCAATAATAATATCGTCTCCTAAAGTTGTAATTATAAAGATCTTTGATATTTAAATTAACATCAAATCAGACGAAAATATATAATCACAGTGTCAACATGCTTTCTTCTTCTTATTTATCATCATCATCATCATCGTCATCATCATCATCATCATCATCATCGTCGTCGTCGTCGTCGTCTAATTCTCAGTCCCAACTACTGTTCAGGAAATCGGTCCGCACGGCCGCATATACTCCCGCATATACCTATTCAGTCACCCTACCGCACCGCATATTGCTAATCGGTCCACTAAGCACTCATGAGCCGCATATACTCCCGCTTGGCTGATTAAGCGGTCGGTTAAACTCTGCTTTTTAAAATCCTAGAACTTATGTTCATGTATTTCATACATACATGCGTACATAAAACACACATTTTGTTATATATTTACGTTTAAATATATATTCATTGATTTATATGTATACATTATAATACATATAAAAAATTTTCACACACATTTGTGCATTTATATGAATACTTTTTGATATATTAACATATATACATACATATATAATATACCTAAATATACAATCACATATGTGTACATGTATATATACATTTTGATTTATTCACATTTATACACATGCTCTAGACATATTTGTACATTGATATACATAAATTTTAGTATTTGTACATATATTACAAACCCATTCCATATATATACATATATATATATAATTACATATATAAGCATATCATACATCAACATGCGTATTAAATTTTTTATATGTAAATATGTATACATGCCTACTCTATATATTTAAATATTTAATCTCAATATATTATTTTATATATAATTAGTTTATTAAAATTTAAAAAAATCCAGAACTGCATGTACTCATGTATATACTCCCACATACCACATATACTCTATGCAGTACCCTCACCGCCCGTACACCGCATACCGCTTTCCTAAACATTGGTCCCAACCATATTGGTATTGGATACATGCATGGGTCCTTTTTTTTCCAATCAACTCTATTATCGGTCATACTCTGTTCAAGATGTAAGAATTTAAAATCTCTTTTATAAGCTCTTCCCAAGTTAATCTAAATTTTTTGATTGTGCTTGACTCAACAACCATGCTTTGACCAGGGGTGTGCTAGTTTATCCATGTTGTACATGTCTATACAAACATAGACGACCCTTACACAACTTGTCCTTGATCCTTTTTTTACTTGTCCTTGATCCTCACCACCCCCACTTTGTTCTTGATATTTTCACTCCTTAAATGGTATTTTCTTTTCTTCCCACACATCCATATCAGCATACACATTTTGTCCACATTAATCTTGTTGAGATCTTATTTCTTCAGTTCCCAACGGTCACTCCCATATAGCATGGTGGGTCGTATATATGTTGTATAAAACTTACATTTTAATCTGAGAGGGATCTTTTAGTCACGTACTACTCCAGTTGCACTCATTTGTTTCAACCATCCTGGTTTGATCTTGCGATAAACATCATCTTGAACATCACCCTCACTTTCAATTATTGAAGACAAATAATAAAATCTATCAAATATTGGTGCATCCTTTGCATCTAATTTGACCTTCATTCACAATTCTAGATTGGTTAAAATTACAATGCATATATTCAGTTTTGACTCTACTTATCATAAATCCATTATATATCAAAGCATTTCCTCAAAGTTCAACTTTATCCTTTAATGTTTCTTTTCTTTAATTTATCAACATAATATCATTAGCAAATAGCATGCACCAAGGAATATCATCCTAAACATGCTTTGTTAACTCATCCACAAAAAGAAAGGATAGATATGTGTTGAGTGTCGATCCTTGATGTTCCCCAGTTATGATAGGAAGGTTGGTGTCTCTGCTACAGGAGTCCTAACACTTGCAGTAGAGTTATCATACATGTTCTTAACTAGGACAATGTAGGGTATCACCATACCTTTTTTATGAAAAATCATCCATAATAGTTCTCAAAGTACTCGATCGTAGACCTTTTCTAGATCAATATATGAAGATCACTTTTGTTTTCTCTATACTTTTTTTTGATAACGAGGAACCCCTCCCAGGATCAGCCACTATTGGACCCCACCCAGCCAAGGGCAAACCCTGGAACCAGTTGTGTGCATGGGGGCACCGCGGCACGCTCAGTAACGTGGGGCCTTTATTGCACCCTGAGGGTTTTCGCCTAGAGTCGATCACGGGTCCCTTCATTGTTTTCTCTATACTTCTTATATAAGACTCCTTATTATAAAAATAGCATTTTTATTGATCTTCCCTTCATAAAATCAAAATGGCTGACTTTGTGTTATTGATCTTAATATTTTCTCAATAATCCTCTCCCAAAGATTCATATATAACTCATTAACTTGATACATATATAGTTTGTGTAACTTTGACCATCTCCTTTGTTCTTGAAGATCGAGATTGTGTTACTATTCTCCACTATCTGATATATTCTTCATCTTCATAATATTTTTAAAGAAATTATTTAACCATATAGATCCTTCATCCTGCATACTCTTCCATACATCAATGGAAATACCATTTGGACTACATGCCTTTTTCATTTAATCTTTTCAAAAGATTTTTTTACCTTAGATAGTGAAACTCGTCGTGTGTAAGTGATATCTCTTGCATTCATATCACTTGATTTTATTATTCATAGTATCTCCATTGAAATCTTATGAATGTAGTTTTTCTATCGGTTATTGATATCATCATCCTTCACCAACATTGTCATTTTCATTCTTTATGCACTTCACTTGACTCAAGGCCTTTCCTTTCCTTTCTCTTATACAAGGCATTATATATATATATATATATATATATATATATGTATATATATATATATCTGTGTGTGTGTGTGTGTAAATATCATCTTTTTTCCTTCTATGGTGTCCAACTTGTTATATGTATCATCCAAGTATCTGGAGCTTGCCTCTTAAACTTCCTTATTAGCATCTTATGTGTTTGTTTATATCTTTGAAAAGTTACATCATCTCTTATTTTAGGCAAACTCCTATAGATCTCCTTTGAATTTCATAGTCTTTTATACTTCATTGTTCCACCACCAAGTCTCTTTCTGTGGAGGCCACACCCTTTGGAATCTTCCAAAAAATCTTTGGAAATTTGTGCTATGCAAGAGCTTAAACATTGCCACATTAAATTGACATCAGACTGCAAGTTTCAGGTTTATCTCCTTAAAGATTCCACCACTTGATCCTTGTATCTGTGCAACATTCTTTCTTACTATTTTGATATATCTAGTTAAAGTCATAATGAGTTTTTTAGGGGAAATCATTGATAACACACTTATGCGACGTTTATATGCCATATCAATATTCAATGTACAAAAATAAAACCCTTGTCCTTTCTTTCGTTTTTCAATTTTTTTACTTGGAGGTTCTATAATGAAATATCTATAAATATAACATAAAAATCTCTAGACCTAATCAAACCCTTAGAGGTTTGTTTGTATAATAATAAACTAAAGCAAAACCCCTTAATTGCGTCACACCTGTCAATTTGGTTTAATTTAGTTCAGTTTGCACCCACTCATTGATTATTCTAGATCATGCATCATAATTTAAGGGACAAGAAAGTGATAAGTTGGAATTTCATCCCAATCCATAGATCTGATTCCTTTTTCTTGCTATTGTTTGAGCATCTGGTTTTATTGCCCTCATCAGACGCGCATCATCTTCTTACACTATATACATTTTTATGTTGACAATCCCATTTCCGATTCAGGTTCTTAAGAAGATAGGATCTTATTTTACTATTACTAGCAAAATACACGTCCTAAGCATGTTATCTACAGTTGGACTTATCTAATACATGAGTGCAAAATATGAATTTGTTGATTTTTTATTGACAATATTCTTTTTGCTTATATAAACGTATACTTATATGTAATGAATAAAAATTATATTGTCAAAAATATTACAATCGTCAAAAAATTGAAACCAACTCAATTTAATTTGGATGTCAATTTTCAAACTTTCAAATGTGCATGTGAACTAATTAACAAAAGCTAATTCCAAAATATATTTTTCTTTTGTAGTATAAGAGAATAGTTCGATTAACATCATGTAGATTCCTTCTACTTGAAGTGTGTCATTTATCATTATTACACATGTTCCTCTTGTTTGCCATGTTTTTGTTGTCAACTAACAAAAAATTATACAAAAAGAAAGCAAATAAATAACATGATATCCAATGCGATAGAAAAAAGTAATTGTTGTTCAGATGGAGAAAAGTTAAACTCAAAATTTTTTATCAGATTTACACTTAATATTCACAATAATTTGTATACAAAATGCTAAAAGATGATAATTCATTTACCGACTAGCTGACTCCCATCAATTGGAACATGTCACTAATAAAATAATATTTGATCCCCTTCTCTGGCAAGCACGTATTCACTACTAAGAAAATAATTAAAAAAATAAAAAATAAATAAGTAATAAGAAAATATAATAATAAGAAGCAAGTTGATGAACTGACAATGGACTCCCAAATTGATTTATAAGTTTTAAATATCAAACACATTGCATAGCATCCATTACAGAGAGCTTCTCAATTAAGTTTCAGCTAACTCCCTCCAATTTGTAGTATTTCTACCAAAATTACAACTACTTTGCCTTTTATAATATGTGTCTGTAGAGGTGCATTGTAATTTACACTTACAGTAATTTAAACATAACATGTTAAAAGAGAATAATAAATTTATTGCAAACTTACTCCTACTTAATGTGTGACTTCTGAAATTACCTATATCCCCTTTCATGCCAATCACATGCAACATTGCACTGTGACAAACATGTTGTTGAAACTCATGTAGGTTGGTGATATTTTAGACATGATGATAAAGTATGTAGACATGGCGGTAAAGAGCATGAACGTGATCAGATGCAAACTCATTAAATAGAAAAACTTTTTTCACAAATAAAATAAAATAAATAAATGTCATTACAATGTATTATCCAAAGCATATGAATTTAGTCAATCCTGGTTAGAGGAAAAATCAAGAAAATAATACATATATAAAATTTCAAAATAATATAGAAAGAACTATAGACAGACGCCTATACAAAGAAAGAAAACAATAAAGTAAAAAAAAGGTATAAAAGTAGGCTGAAGTAAATAACCTAAGTGATTGGTGAGCAGATACACACATTAGACAAACTTAAACATATAGACAGATTGGACCATTGACATCACACATAGATTGTTAGAGCAAGTAGATGAAAAATTAAATTTTCACATTGGCCAAACTCTCAACCTAGAAAATAAAGCAAACAACCTAAATTGTCGATGCGCAAAAACACACAGGATAAACTTAAACACATAGATAGTCTGGACCGCAGACGTCATACATAGATTGTTGAAGCAAGTAGACAAAGGATTAAATATTTTACATCACGACCAAGCTCTTGAACTAGAAGATAAAACGTCCATATAAGTAGTTGTATGTCACACAAACCCTTTAGTACACCTCTGTGGTGTTTATACCAAGCGTACCGATTGTCAATTTTCAAAAAAAAAGAACTAAAAAGTACAATGGTCCAAGTTTGATCCACTCAAAGTTTTGCTCCTTTTATTGTTTGTGGTGGTGCAAAAGAAATTTTATAACAACAAAAAAAACAATAAAGAAGGCTCAAGTAGATGATCATCGATGAACGGAAGACCCTTCATAGGATTTAGCAATTATTAATGAAATAAAGACCCAAAAGGAAGACTGTAGAAAAATAAAAAATAGAAATGATAGCAAAAGCAAACTGACTAATAGTGCAAGCTGCCACACAAATAGCAACAAAAGACATTTTTTAAGCACGTGGCCTACTTCTAATATATAAGTACAAAATGTGAATTTATTTCATTTTTATTTACAATATTTCTTTTATATATATAATTTTATTCTCATATGTAATGAAATGATAAAATTACATTGTCAAAAATATTCTAATTGTCACAAAATTGAAACTGACTCAATTGAACATCAATTTTGAAAGTTTCAAATGTGCATGGGAACTAACTGACAAAAGCTAATTCAAAATGGATTTTTTTTAATTATATAAGAGAATAGATCCATCAACGTCACATAGTCTCCTTCCAATTGAAGCATGTCATTTATATAAATCACATATGTTCCTCTTATTTGACATGTGTTTGTTTTTACTAACAAATATTATACAAAAAGTAACAGAAGACCAAATAAGTCACATGATACTTAATGTGGTAGAAAAACTTATTGTTGTTCAGATGGAAGAAAGTTAAAATCATCTTTTATCATATTTACACTTAATACTCACAATATTAGTATACAATTGATAAAAGATAACAATTCATTTAATGGCTAGTTGATCAATCAACTGAAATATGTCATTATTAAGATTACTTTTGATCCCCTTCTCTGTCATGCACATGCTCACTACTAAGAAAAATAATATAAGAAAGAGAAGCAAGTTGATGAACGACCCCCAAATTGACTTTATTATAGGTTTTATAATTAACACACACATTGCATACCATCCGTTATAGAGAATACCTCAATTAAGTTCCAGCTAACTTCCTCTAATTTGTAGCATTTCTACCAAAATTACAACTTTTTCACTTTATGTGATATGTGTCTTGAACTGTATTTAGTACTCAAAGTAATTTAAATATAACATGTTAAAAGAGAATAACTGAATTAATTTTAAGCTTACTCCCACTAACCTATAATGTGTGAATTTTAAAATTACCTCTATCCACTTTCATTGCCAATAGCATGCAACATGGCACTCTAATGATATTTTAGACTTCAAATAAAGCATGTCGATGTGGCTGGGAAGAGCACAAATGTGATCAGATGTAGACTCATTAAACAAACAAACTTTTTTCATAATTAAAATAAAATAAAGAAATGCCATTACAATGTATTATCCAATGCAAATGAATATTTAGTCAATCCTTGTTAGAGGAAAAATCGAGAAAAAAAATATAAAGAATTATAGACATACATATATGTAAAGAAAGAAAACAATATAGTAAAGAAACAACATAAAAAGGATAAAACATGCTAAAGTGCATAGCCTAAATGATCAATGAGCATACACTCACTAGATATACTTAAACATACATACATATTGGACTGCAGAGATCACACATAGATTGTTGAAGCAATAGATGGAGAAATAAATTTTATATATTTGCCAAATTCTCAAACTAGAAAATAAAACAAATGGCCTAAGTGGTCGATGCGCAAAAATGCACACTAGATAAACTTAAATACACAAACAGACAGGACCGCATGTGTCAAACATAGATTGTTGAAGTAAATAGAGAATGAAATATTTTACATCATGGACAATCTCTCGAATTGAAAGATAAAACGTCCAGGTAGTTGTATGTCACACAAATCCTTTAGTACACCTCCTTGGTATATTTACCATGTGATTGTCAATTTTTTGGGAAAAAATGAGTTAGAAATACAATGACCCAAGCTCGATTTGCTCAAAGTTTTGCTCCTTTTACGCCTTGCGGCGGTGCAAAAGAAACATTATAAAAAGAAAGAACAACAATAAAGTAGGCTCAAGTAGACGATCGTCGATGAACAAACATGCACACCGGTGAACTTAATACCTTCACATGTTACCAATTATTAATGAAATAAAGACCCAAAAAATAGATTGAAGAAAAGAAAAATAGAAATGACGACAGAAGCAAACCAACTAATAGCACAAACTACCATATGAATAGCTTGACCGAACAAGCTGAACTCAGCTATCTTTATTATATAGATACATAGATATACAAAGGCTTACCCAATCTAAGTCTTATACTTACAAGTTTAACTAATCTAATGGTCGTGTCTGAATTTTGAAAGAAAAATATCATTTGTGTCCTCTCTAATATCACTCACCAACTTTCTAGGCGGACAACCCTACCCAAATGTTATAGTTATTTCCTGCCCAGGTCTTCTACTCAATGCAAGACTGTCATGTCTGAATTGAAAACAAAAAATGTCGGTCCTACCCTCCCTAATATCAGTCACCAACATCTTCTACTGGATGTGCCCCTGCGGTCCCACCGTAACTAGTGCAACATCATCTCATTGTTGTGGGCATACAAAAGAAGAAATGTTACGTATAATCCCACTTGAACTTAGTTTTATACCTTGTTCCCACTCTCAAATAATTGGAGACAATCAGAATGTACCGTTTTAGTGGATTGCAACAGTAATAAAGAGAGAAGAGATGAGAGGTGAGAGGAATGTATAGGAAAGAGAAGAAGAAGAGAGAGAAAATTGTTGGGTGTTTTTGTTTCTAGAGTAAGATTTGCTTATCAAATTAAAGATTATGGAAAAAACCTATGGGTGGTATACAGAGAATGAGATGCTTCTTTTCTGGGGGTACTGTCTGTCCAGGACTGAGCCATGGGATTTGAGGACAGACTTGAAAAGTTGCCTAAAGACGCTTATGACCAATCTCTCTTTCTTGGGCAGGACACCAAATTCACGTATCAGTCTCTATCCATTCTCTCTTCCTGAAAAAAGAAAGAGTGGAACAAGAAAAACCAGAAGAGACTATTAAAATGAGAGAGACAAATCTTCCACTCAGTTTCAACTATTGACAGAAGAATCATAGTATGTGTTTCCGTGTACTAGAACACAAATAACCACAACAAATAAGTGAATGTTTTATTTATATTACATTATAATGTAATCTTATAATTTAATATTTAAATATGAATATTTTTTTCTAAGTATAGATTTTTGTCAGTGAAAAAATAGGAATCAAATAAAATGATTCAAGTGGAATTTTTTGGAAAAGCTAAAGCTATACTCAAGAAAGAAAATCACGCTCTGTAAGATTTGAACCTATGACATCGGTTATTGAAGACCCGTGTTAAATTCACGTCTAGCCATCAAATTAAATGTGAATAATCCATCTTTAAAACAAGGAGCGCTTCTAGTTCTGTCTGTGCTTTAAATAATTTTGTCAATTAGCTTGGACAGGACATTTAGTTCATGTCACTATTCTCGCATTTAGGGGGAGTGCGTTAGATGGAATAATTTCTTAGATGTATTAAGGTTGGGTCCACTTTTTACAAGTCAGTGGAATCTTTATGCACAAAACCCAAATTTTAGTAGTCATTTATTTGGCACCTCTCAATGAGCGGGAACTGCTATTTGAACCCTTCTAGGGGTCCATCTACAAATGTAAAGTTTATGGTTAACTGATATGGCTTCTCATCATTTAGCTATTGCATTTATTTTCCTGATAGTCAGTCATATGTATAGAACTAACTTCGAAAATAGGCACAGTATGAAAGATCTTTTAGAACCGCATACTCCTCCGGGGGGTCGATTAGGACATGGGCATAAGGGTCTTTATGACACAAAAATAATTCGATTCATTTTCAATTAGGTTTTGGTTTAACTTCTTTAGGAGTTATTACTTCTTTAGTGGCTCAACATATGTATTCTTTACCTGCTTATACATTCATAACATAAGATTTTACTACCCGACCTACGTTATATACTCATCACCAATACATCGCATGGTTCATCAGCATTTTCTCACAGAGCTATATTTTTCATTTAAGATTACAATCCAGAACAGATTGAAGACAATGTATTGGCAAGAATGGTGGTGGAGACAATGAGAATGCACCGTTTTTAGTGGATTGTGATAAGCAATAAAGAAAGAAGAGAGAGGAGGTGGGAGGAATGTATCAGAAAGAGAAAAATAAGAGAGAGAAAATTATTTTTCTTATAACTTTCAAACTGTAAAAAAAATTAATGAAATAAAAACTATTTGATTCCTTACAAAAAAATACATTCTAATAAGACTAATGAATAAAAAATATAAAAATGAGTAATGTTATATATATGTATATTTATGCAAAAATGAGTATTGTCCACACAAAAAATATATACAATACTTCATTTTTGAATAAACAATATTAAAGAAATATGTACAATCTCACAAAAAAATTATAACTCTAAAGTTAATACTGCATTGCGAGATAGTACTCATTTTAGAGTAATACACTAACTCAAAAATAAATATTGTGCCTTTTTTGATATAATATTCATTTTTATTTCATTGTATTTTACATATTATACATTTTTTTCTGCGGACAATACTTACTTTTAAAATATCATGACATCAAAAATGAGTATTATCCGTAAAAATGTAATAATACTCATTATAATACTTATTGTAAATAAAGTGACATAAAAATGAGTACCATATCAAAAGAACAACACATAATACTCTTTTTTGAAATAGTGTGTTATTTAGAAAATGAGTACTACCTCCAATATATAATAATTATTTTTATATTAAATATTATTTTTCATATATACGTCGACATTGGTTTTGTTATATTGCATTTTTATAAGGATTGTAATACTTTTTTTCCATCAAAAAACTCATTATAGATTGAGAGTTATAAATCAAATAAGTCTCTTCTATTTTTCTCTGGGCTCTTTTTTCTCTTCTATTTTTCTCTCTGTCTTGCCACATGGCTCTCATCCCTACTTGTTGAAGATAATGCACTATGGATACAGATAGAAGAAATAAAAAAAGATGTATGTGCCATCATCTCCCTCCACCCCGCCCTAAAGAAAATCAAAGAAATCTGTACAACATGTAGGTATTACCAATCAGGTTTTGGATAGTCTATATTAGGGCTGGCAAAACCTGACCCGACCCGCTCGACCTGACCCGACTAAAGCGGGTTCGGGTCTTGATTTTTTCGACCCGACCCGAAATGACCCGAACCCGAAAAACCCGAAATTATTTGCGGGTCGGGTCCGGGTTTGCAATTTTCGACCCGCAAAACCCGCTCGACCCGAAATTATATCTTTGTATGTATATATATTTTTCCATATTCTAGCCATATAAATTTTTAACACATACAAATATAAATTTGTGATAGTTTATATAAGTCTTTGCTTGCAAAACATTAATTAATTAGCAAATTATGCAGCTATTTCAGGTCTAGCGGGTTTGAATTTTTGGGTTTTTCAGGTTTCTATTTTCGGGTTTTTCGGGTTTGCATTTTCGGGTTTTTCGGGATTGCATATTATATAATATTTCCGGGTCCATCGGGTTCATCGGGTCAGACCCGCAAATATGAATTTCGGGTTCGGGTCAAGCGGGTATGACCCGTAATTATTTTCGGGTGGGGTTCGGGTCGAGTCTATTTGATCTGACCCGAATTGACCCGAAATAGGACCCGCTCAACCCCGACCCGATTGCCAGCCCTAGTCTATATAACCTTATTAGAGTGCTTTGCAACAAACATATCTTATGGTGCCGTGGACTAAAGAGAGCTCATTTTTAGGCCATCCATTGACGGGCCCTAATTCAAGTCTTGTGTTGGACGTATTCACTATTCTATGGTGAGTTCTGATTTATTCTTTACATAGTTGTATTATATAGTCACTCTATTCCATATAAATTTTAATAAGTGCGATTTGGTTATTTGGTTCTTACTTCTAAATGTTACATGTTAGCAATGGCGGAGCCAAATAAAGGCCCCATGAGGCGCGCGCCTCACCCAAACTTTTAAAAAAATATTGTTATAATAAATAAGAATGACACTATATTATATATAATAACAATGGTTGCAGCCAGTCGTGAACATGATTTTCTTCAATTGGCTAATACAATCTCATTCAGATTTTGATTTGAAAGAAGTCGAATATAGTTAGACGGTTTAGAACGAATAACCAATCCTTGTTCTACTTCTATTATAACCTACCAATTGTTCCTTTTTACCCGTCATCATTCTTTATGTTTTCAATTGTGCGTCATAGTTGTTTTAATCTATACTCATCATCCGTTTTGATTTGCTAAGATGGCCGATTTTCTTTTATTAGCCAGTATTTTGTTCTACTTTTCATTCTTTACACCGGCGTTTGGATTTTATTAGACACTCTTTTGTGTCAGGCTCCATTGGATGTCTTGTTCTTCCACATATGTCTTCGTTATATAAATGTTTCTAACCATAGACTATTTGTCAATAATGCTGACTTTTTATCTTTTTCAAACTCAATTTATTACGTAAGATCAGAAAATTAAGATTATAAGTAGGGGTATAAAATACAAGTCCTTATAGAAAGCTGTCCAAAACAGAATCGCAAAAAATTGATTTTTAATTAGACCCATTTTTATTTATTTAACTCATAATCTAATATAGATATATAGTCTTCAATTTGTAATTTGATAATACTGATTTGCACCTATTTTATAATCTGAATGGTCCAAATTTGTCAATTTAAAATGGGCAGTGATACACGTAATCTTCAATTTATAATTTGATAATACTGATTTGCACCTATTTTATAATCTGAATGGTCCAAATTTGTCAATTTAAAATGGGCAGTGATACGCGTAATGAGGTTTACACCCCAAACCAACGCCTCTCGCAACGGTTTTCCTTGATACATGTAACCGGATGCACACCAGATGAGACCCCGCAGTGATACGCGTAATGAGGTTTACACCCCAAACCAACGCCATTCGAGGGAACTCGGCGTCCACCCACAGCGCCGAAAGTTCCGGAAGACGGAGGTACTGGTCGCGGCTACCTCCGCGGTGCCGCCGGCGCCGTAGCCTCTGGGGCTTTGGGTCTAGGGGACGCGAGGCGGCGCGGGGAGGAGCAAGTCGAAGAAGCAGAAGAGCAGGAAGACGGCATGCGGATTTCTAGATTAGAAGACACTGAAGACACGCAAGTAGGGGTGAGATTAGAAGACACTGAAGACACGCAAGTAGGGGTGGTTTTGTAAGCCGGTAAGCGGTAACGGGAAGCGAACAAGGAGCTCAGGTCAGCAGTCATCACTCCATTCCTCCTCCTCCCCACTCCCGACGGCTGAAGGCTCAGGGCGGGCTCCGGGTATGACTGCAGATGCGACGCCTCTTGAAAGGGCTGCTAAGACTACAAATATTTGGAAACTAATCGGCCCAGAGTGCGTTCCTTGCACGGGTCGCCAAACACCACAGACTCTGTCATCTTCACGGCAACGGAACACCTGAAGCAGCCCGCCAGGTTCTCCTTGGAGAAGCACGCCTCCGTCTTTTTCCTCACTTTCACAGGAGACAACGAGCACCGACTGAGCCTGATCGCCGTCACCTCTCTCTGCTCCGCCTTAGCCGGCATCCGATCGGAGTTGTCTGTCCCCAGTTGAGCAGCTCTGGTAACCTGTGTAGAAGGCAAGTTGTTCTCCAACGGCTACCACCTCGCCTGAGCCAGCTTCGAGTCGCGTCCCCAGCTGAGGCACAGTAACGGCTTGGCCAGACACCACCCTCTTCATTTCGGCCGTCGCAGACTTCCTGTGCCTCCCCATTCCCACGGTCGTCGTCATGGTGGCTGGTTGCTGCACTTTGTAGCGGTACCAGTGGCGGTTGTCTGGCTACTGGGTTGGTAGGAAATGGCCGCTGAGGAGATTGGGGCACGGATTCTTAGAGGAGGACGAATCATGAAGGTTGCATGCCTGCAACTCATTTCTGATGTATAAGCACATTAATAATCCAACTAGTCTCTAATTCGTTCTCGTCGCTGCAGTCGACGTGTTTGTTCTTTTGTCTAGTTGAACTGTGAGAGATACCTCACATAACAACTGTGTAATTTATGATGTTTTTAATATAAAATTGTGTACAGAAGAAAGACAGATCATTGATAATTTTGTGAAACCTACGTCGGATCATTGATATTAATTACTTGGCTCGTGGCATGAGTTCAAAGTTGAAAAAAAAATAGTTGTAAATTGGACACTATCTACTGATCCGGAATTTGCTCTTGGCTGTTATGATTAATGCTAGAGGATTTCTGGAAATTATCTATTTAAATGAGTCTAGTTTGGGAAAAAAGATCTGGACTTTCAAATTTGAAAGTAGTTGTTGTGAAAATAATATATACATAAGGTTTTGATTGCAAATTGTATGAGAAGAAATAATATTGAAGGGCCTTTTTACAATTTTTGCATTGACTGTCTATTCGTGGAGTTGGTTAGGATGGGTTATAATGGGTCCCCATGGCCAATTGGGGTGGGTATGGATATGACCTATTATATATTTTCTTGAAGTGGGGCGGGTGTGGGTTGGGTCAAAATGTAAATGGGTATAGTGGGTATGGGTATGGGTTGCTCATACCCGCTCATTTGCCATCCCTGACATGTGGGGGCAGTGTGTCGTGTAGTGTTGGGAATTGTTTAGTTTATCTGACCATCGGGTACTATATTTTGTTTAATTCATTTACTCAACTTTTCTGCTTAATCAATCCCCACTTTCTTCCTGTCATAACCTACGTGCATATAATACGATACTATCATTGAATTCTACTATAGGCTTGAGTCAATGTCATTTTAACATAAGCTTGCATACTCAATGTCGTTCCTATGATACGTCAAAACACTCAAAATAATGATAATCTAAAAGCATTCATCACAAATTATTAAAAAGAATCTTACACATCAGTTTAACAAAGAAATTATTGCATCAAGAACGAGAATGACAAAGATTACTGGTAGAAGTCGCCAGTGTGTAAGCGACAAAGGCAGATGTCAACGCACCCTCTGCCACACCCTAGGGGTAGCTCCAACCTTTTGTGTGCAGAGATAGACTAGCTGCTTGAGGACACCTCATTCCAAAAGGGAGTCAATAACAATCAAGAACAGACCCTAGTGATAGTGGACGACTCCCTTGGTGCGGAGGTGGTTCATAGTTGAAAACCATCGGTATTCATTCACTTGTCGGACGCACCCACTAGAAACCGGGGTATAGTCTTGTAGGACCATGTGTATAGTCTTGTAGGATCATGTGTACAACCTTTTAAGATTGTGTGTACAGTCTTGTAAAACCATGCGTACATTCTTGTACACTAACATTCTTGTAGGACCATGTGTACAGTCTTGTAGGACAAGGTGTACAGTCTTGTAGGACCATGTGTACAGTTTTGTATACGTGTACAGTTTGATAAGGACCATGTATACAGTCTTGTACAACCATGTGTACAGTCTTGTACACATGTGTACAGTCTTGTATACATGTGTACAGTTTTGTAGGACCATGTGTACAGTCTTGTACACATGTGTACAGGAATGTACACATGTGTACAGACATGTACACATGTGTACAATCTTGTAGGACCATGTGTAGAATCTTGTAGGACCATGTGTATAGTCTTGTAGGATCATGTGTGTCACACCCGCATCCCATGATTATCACTAATCATGAGATCAGGGCATGAGTTTGAGGATTATACTTCATACAAAGTTCACTCTCTTATTAATTTTTTCTTCTTCTTTTGTTTCAAACTCTTTGTTTCCTTGCATCCAATCATATAAACAAACTTTACAAGAGAAAAGCTTTGATTACTCTAATATGATCTCAACATTAATGATACAAATCCGTCCATTCATTTTGTTTCTCACACCTCCATGTACATACAACATGATAATCAGATACATCCTCTCTTATTAAAGAAACAAAGATAAAAAACATTATTTACAACTCTCTCACATCTATACAAGGACCTAGAGTGACAGGGACCGACTAAACTCAACTAATCTCATACTTAACTCATATGGTAGATCTACTCTGATGCTTTGACCTTCTTCAAGTCCACGTGGTTTCCCTAAAAATTGTGAGTAGAGGGAGTACTTCAAAGAAACAGTGTAAAACACTGATATAATTACAAATATACTTTTGAGCAACTAATATCAATTATAACAACAGTAATCTTTAAAGAGTCTAATCATTGACAATCATAAATATGGCAGAATAATCTAGATATCAATAAGAGTAAATCAATATATGAACATACTTGATTAATCTCAAAGAGAACTAATAACTCAAACGCATACAAAGGATAATTGAATAACTGTACACACTTGTTTAACCTCACATTCATCTTAATATGCCCTGAACCCACATGATGTGTACCACAACATGTGAAAGAATCGCAGAAAGCTACGATCTCACTGTACAAGGCTTAGAAGCATGCCCGAGTTCCTAAGCCTATGTCTTGAGTAAGACCCCGTCTGCAGTGGGCCTCGACACATCTGCCTCTCGGCGGCTAATGGGAGTAGCAGAATATATCAAACTCCACCTCTCAACCTGGGTACTCAGGCGGTGAGTCAAAACCCTCAGGTTTATTGTGAATCAGTGGACCTACTGACCACTTATCACTCAACATGTTACACAGGTACTACCGGCATCCTTGATTGGTGTTGGGTACCACACAACTGTAAGGAGTCTGCCCTACTGGTCAAGACCCCTGCACCCTACTGGTGCGCTCCAGCTAACCTCGATCTGGACTACCTCCAGTCGGGAAGCTGTTTCCTCCTCACAGCGCAGGCCTCATCCCGTGAGGATTCTACAGTGTTCAGGGCATCTACATGTCTAATTCACTCTTTAATTTCACAATTCAATCTTCACATCAACATATCTTTGTTCATCTTTGTAAACCGTTCATTTCATAAACCATATGATAACATTTACCACAACTGAACTGTTAAGCATCACCACATCTCAAACTGAGAAACATTGATATCACAATACTTGTTTCACTAAACACCCTATCATTAGGGATTCATTTATCTCATTCACTTATCACATAACTTTCATAAGGATTGAATTCATCATAACATCATTCAATAAGAATTGATCTCAGTAGTTCACACTATAATTGAATATTGTTGACTCAAGGTCAATTAGGTCAATGTTGACTCACGTCTAAATTGACTAAACCCGTATTTTGATGATGACTAACCATTCCACATATTGGTGTCTAATGTCTCTACTTGAGTGTTTTCAGATTAGGTATAGACACACTCCAATTGCCCTAACTTGCGCATATCAAATTGGAGAAAAGACAAGTCAAAGTCAATACAAGTGCACGTTTTTGTAATATGATGTATATCCATTAGAATCATGTTGTAAATCACTTGTAATGATTGTATGAATTGTAATTAAGCTTAGAAAAATATCAGGAGCACTTAGATCAAAAATTAGAGCACTTTAGATGCAACTTCAAAAATTGATTACAGGCACTTTGTCGGTCGAGTTTCCCAGCCTGAAAACTCGACCAATCATCCTTGATCAATTTTCTGGAGATTGCATCGGTCGAGTTGTGTTTACACAGAACTCGACCGATGGAGTAACTGACCAAATCGATTTTCATTGGTCGGTCGAGTTTCCTCAGGACAAACTCGACCGATGGACTAAATATCGGCTTTGTCTTTTACTCTATCGGTTGAGTTACCCTTATAGAAACTCGACCGATTGCACTGTACGGAAAAGTGCTTCTAGCCGTTGTGGAGTTGCAACAAGTGAAAATAGATCTGTTGCAAGCCACAAAACGGCTAGTTTTCGTTCACAAGTGTTCCCAAAGGCTAAGAGGCATCCCCAGCTATAAATAGGACCCCTTGGGCTTCATTCCAAGGTTGAGCATTCATTGCAAACTCTTTGTGAGGTTCTTATTCTATAGTTGAGTGCTTCCTACATCCTCCTCTCTCTCTAAGCTTAATCACTTGCTACATCCATTAGAGTGAGTAGGAGATTTGTAAGAGTGCTAGTTCTATATGTATATCTTGTGAGGCTCTCACTTCCACCACCTCCCCATCTCTCATTTGCAATCATGAAGATGAAGGTTCTCTCTCTTGTCCAAGAGAAGTGAAGAAGAACAAGGGAAGGAGTCCCTTGGTGAAGATCAAGGCTGAAGGCTTGGAGCTAGAGTGGGTAAGCCCTTGGAGAAGGCATAAGACTCAAGCTCAAGTGGGTAAGACCTTGGTGAAAGCTTCTCCGAGTGAAGGTGAAGTCAAAATCTGAAGATCCAAGAAGAGTGGGTAATTCCTGCAAGGCCAAAGACTTGTGCAAGAGTGGGTAAGTCCTTGGAGAAGGCCGAAGACTCTTGCAAAGTGGGTAAGTCCTTGGTAAGGTTGAAGACTCTTTGTCTTGGATAGGTAAGTTTTTTGTTTGGTCATGCATTGTATGCCTTATAAGTGAATATAAGAATGCAATAGTTTGGAAGTCCTAGAGGTTGACCTCTCTAGGCAAGTGGATTGACACACTTCTAGTTTGAAGTGTGGAACCACTCTAAATAGCTTGTCTAATTGGTGCATGTTCAATCTCTCTCCCCCTTGCTATGTATGTTTTAGTTGCACACAAATTTCCTATTTAGCAACCTTATCTTGTGATATATCTTGAAGTTTTAATGAATTTTGTTTAAGTGCTTTCATCTCTATTCACCCCCCCTCTAGAGCATCTAATCACCCATCTAGGATCCAACAATTGGTATCAGAGCGGGTCTTCTCCAAGCATACTTCAACAAGTAGGAGAAGATAGGTGACTACCAAGGAGGGAGAATCAGCCTACCAATCTTTGATGGGCGCAATTTCCTCTATTGGAGAAGAAGGCTGCAATTCTACATCCAAGGATCAAGTCTTGAGATGTGGCAAATGGTGAACAACCCATACTTGCTACCAAAGACAAAGATTGAAGAATGGGATGAAGCTACCTTGATGAAAGCAACATTGAATGCTAGAGCCATGCACATCCTATATGCCTCCATGACCCCCACCGAGTTCAACCAGATTTCTTCTTGTGAGAAGGCCCATGAGGTATGGAGAAAGCTTTGCATCACTTATGAAGGGACAGATCAAGTGAAGGAAATCAAAGTCTACATGCTCAAGGGGCTGCTTGAGAACTTCAAGATGGGAAAGGAGGAGAGCATAGCCAACATGTACTCAAGGCTCAACACCATTTTGAATGGTCTTGCTGTTCTAGGACATCCTATGTCTAGTGGAGAGATCAACTCAAAGATCCTTAGAACTCTCCCTAAGAGATGGGAACCTAAGGTGACTTCCATTGAAGAAGCAAGGTCTCTTAGGGGTATTCCTATTGAAGAGCTCATTAGAAATCTACAAGCACATGAAGCCACACTTGACAAGAGGGAGAAAGTAGAAAGACAAGAGAAGAAAGAGCTAAAGAGAATGAAGAAGTCTGAAATGAAGGCTCAAATTGAAGCTATCATGGAACAAGTCTCTCCATCCTCTCAAGCTAAAGAAGATGCCATGTACTCCAAAGGTCGACTCTATAAAGGCAAGTCCTCCTCCATCTGGTGCTTCACATGTGGAAAGAAGGGTCACTACAAGGAAGATTGCCCACAAGGCAAAAAGACCCATCTTCACAAGAACAAGAAGAAATGGCAATCAAGCTCAAGTGGCTCCTCCAACTCAAGCTCAAGTGAAGATTCAAGTGAAGGATCAAGCTCAAGCTCTAGTGATGAAGGAGAATGCCATTTTGCTCTTATAGCATCAACAAGTGAAGACTCAAGTGAGGTAAATCTAAACTCTTTAGATAAAGAATCTTTAATTGCTATTATTCATGATATTTGTGCATCTTTTAAGTTTTCTAAAAGGAAAAAGAAAAAGCTTGCTAGAATTGTTGGTAATTTGCATATAGAACTAGATGATCTTGAATATGCTAATTCTTGCTTGCTTGATGATAAAAATGATTGTCTTAGCCAAGTAGACTCTCTTAAACTTGAAAATGCTAGTTTGTTTGATAAGATTAGATTTCTAGAATTCTCATGCCTAGTTCTAATGAAGAGCATACTTTAATTGTTGATTCTCTCATGCATGAGCTTGATACTCTTAAAACTGAAAACGTAGAACTCAAGCTTATTGATGATGCTAGGAGAGAAGAAATCTATGCTTATCAAAGAGAAATAGTGGTACTTAAATCTGAAAATGCCTCCTTGCTTGCTAAAATCAATGGGCATGAACCTTGTTCTAGTTATACTAATAAAGAGAATGATGTTGTTGCTCATCATATTGATAGAGATTCTTATTTAACTAAAACTCTTTGCTTAGAAAATGATCTTTTGCATGCTAGAGATAATATCAATCATTTGTCTTCTACTATTACTTCTCTTATGCATGATAATGAAAGTTTGAGATCTTCTTTGCAAAGATTCTTAGTTGGTAAGAAGAGCCTTAATGATATCCTACACCACTCTACTAAACAAATTGGTAGACATGGTTTGGGGTATGATAGTAGTCAAGGGAACAACAAAGATAAATGACCTCCAATATTCCATGGAGAATCCTCTAGTTCCAAGACTATGGGCACATGCAACTATTGCAATGAATTTGGTCATTATTCTAATTGTTGTCCTTTTAGGAAAGCACCCAAGAGCAATAGGACTTGGGTTGCTAAACTAACCCCTCCGGACCCAAAAATATGATTGGGGACCATTTCATCTTTCTTCTTGTAGGTACTTGCAAATGGATTGACTTGAGCTATTGAATTGCTAATTGACTTCTCAATCCACATGAAAGAAGAAAGGTGAGATGTGTAGAGAGTGACAACAAATGGAAAAGGAATGGTAAGCACAAAGGTAATGTTTCTCTTGCTTATAACCTATCCTAACTTGTTTTTGTCAAGTTAGTGTGCACTATACATATGATTTTTGAGTCAAAAGTGGTATTTTGTGATTCTCTTCACACTCTTGCTCAAAAACTATTTCTAATTCTTCTATAGTGCATTAATAACTTGCTCAGACATGTTTGGATATGGTTTGTATTTTTAGCATGCCTTTAAATATGTTTTTATGAAATATATATGCCTTTTGACAACTGCTCTGTCGGTCGAGTTTTCCCTATTGAAACTCGACCGATAGACACCAATGGGTGTTGCCAGTAGTTATCATCGGTCGATTTGTCAATGCACAGAACTCGACCGATAACACTGTGCATAGAATACAAAATTGGCTTGTTGGATGAGAATTTCCCTCTCAACTAGATTTTCTCAACCAATAGCTCGATTCTTTGGCACTCTCATTTGGTACCTTTATACATGCATATTGCCATGCTCTAAATTGCCTATCTTGCTTACAACTCTATCTCTCTAATTGCTCTAAATTGGTATATCTATATCTTGCAATTACTTGCTTTGAGTTGTTATGCAGGTTTTGATGATGATCTCTATGGATCTCTTGGTTGTGTCTAAAATTGCTTCCGTTGTACTCTAACTTGCTACATCTATATATGTTTATATATTGTGTTGATACAACCTTGAGGTTCTTAGTGGTAATCATCTTATGGTAAGGATGCATATCTAGTGAGTTATATCCTTTCATGCGTCTAAAATTGTATATCTCTTTGTTTGGATATATCTCTACATCTACTCATAGCTTGCTTTATCTTGTGTATCTTTTGGTATCTCTTGCTATGATCTAGATCCTACTAGTAGTCCTAACTTGTGATAACATCTACTAGTAGTTCATATACATGTAGTTCTAACCTTGTTTATAATTGGCATCTTTGTTCATCTATATGCTATGTTTGTATCTTGTTTCATACATGCTCAAGCTTGTTCCTTAAATTGCATATCTACTATCTTGAGTTTCTTGCATAACATTGTGATGCAGGGCACAAAGAGCTACATTGTATGTAGAAATTGGAGTATTTTTTATTTTTATGCAGCTTTTGCTCCAGTTTCAGTTTTTGGTGCAAGACTAGTGTTTTTCATGCAGAAACTATCTTCTGAGCAAGACTCATGCTTCACAATGAGCTCTGATGGTTTTTGGTCAAATGTCATCATCTTGAGGGTCAAAATTGTGTTTTATTGTTTTTCTGTAGCTCTTTATCTTGCATTTTGGGTTGTTCAAGTATATTCTTTAACTTGCTTTTCTTTCTATGCTTGGACAAGCCCCTATCTGTGCTCTTCTACTCTCCTTATATATATTTGTGTTATCTCCTTTTTCTTTAACAAGTGATGTTTCTTATTTCTTCATAACCCCACTTTTTGAAATGACAAAGGGGGAGAAAGACATGTCTTCTTTTAAAAAGAGGAAGAAGGCATGTCTTACATGAAGAAGAGAAGCATGTTCATGTAAAGGGAGTAGGTAAAAGGGGATAATACATATATGTGTAGAACATATATGAGTAGAAGACATAGTATTCTGTAAATGTTATGAAAGCTAACCATGCAGGAGAAATAGCATCAATTGAGGGGGATTATGAGAACTCCATGTGCATCAAATTGAGGGGGAGTATGAGAACTCTATGTGCATCAAATTGAGGGGGAGCATATGAGCTCAATCCTATTCAAACCCCTAGGTTTCTCCAAAGGTATGATTTTACTTGAAAGCTTTCAATACATTTATGGAATGGTTTGTCATCTTCAAAAAGGGGGAGATTGTTGACTCAAGGTCAATTAGGTCAATGTTGACTCACGTCTAAATTGACTAAACCCGTGTTTTGATGATGACTAACCATTCCACATATTGGTGTCTAATGTCTCTACTTGAGTGTTTTCAGATTAGGTATAGACACACTCCAATTTCCCTAACTTGCGCATATCAAATTGGAGAAAAGACAAGTCAAAGTCAATACAAGTGCACATTTTTGTAATATGATGTATATCCATTAGAATCATGTTGTAAATCACTTGTAATGATTGTATGACTTGTAATTAAGCTTAGAAAATATCAGGAGCACTTAGATCGAAAATTAGAGCACTTTAGATGCAACTTCAAAAATTGATTACATGCACTTTGTCGGTCAAGTTTCCCAGCCTGAAAACTCGACCGATCATCCTTGATCAATTTTCTGGAGATTGCATCGGTCGAGTTGTGTTTACACAGAACTCGACCGATGGAGTAACTGAACAAATCGATTTTCATTGGTCGGTCGAGTTTCCTCAGGACAAACTCGACCGATGGACTGAATATCATCTTTGTCTTTTACTCTATCGGTCGAGTTACCCTTATAGAAGAAACTCGACTGATTGCACTGTACAGAAAAGTGCAGAAAAGTGCTTCTAGCCGTTGTGTAGTTGCAACAAGTGAAAATAGATCCGTTGCAAGCCACAAAACGGCTAGTTTTCGTTCACAAGTGTTCCCAAAGGCTAAGAGGCATCCCCAGCTATAAATAGGACCCCTTGGGCTTCATTCCAAGGTTGAGCATTCATTGCAAACTCTTTGTGAGGTTCCTATTCTATAGTTGAGTGCTTCCTACAGCCTCCTCTCTCTCTCTAAGCTTAATCACTTGCTACATCTATTAGAGTGAGTAGGAGATTTGTAAGAGAGCTAGTTCTATATGTACATCTTGTGAGGCTCTCACTTCCACCACCTCCCCATCTCTCATTTGCAATCATGAAGATGAAGGTTCTCTCTCTTGTCCAAGAGAAGTGAAGAAGAACAAGGGAAGGAGTCCCTTAGTGAAGATCAAGGCTGAAGGCTTGGAGCTAGAGTGGGTAAGCCCTTGGAGAAGGTAGAAGACTCAAGCTCAAGTGGGTAAGACCTTGGTGAAAGCTTCTCCGAGTGAAGGTGAAGTCAAAAGCTGAAGATCCAAGAAGAGTGGGTAATTCCTGCAAGGCCAAAGACTTGTGCAAGAGTGGGTAAGTCCTTGGAGAAGGCCGAAGACTCTTGCAAAGTGGGTAAGTCCTTGGTAAGGTTGAAGACTCTTTGTCTTGGATAGGTAGGTCTTTTGTTTGGTCATGCATTGTATGCCTTATAAGTGAATATAAGAATGCAATAGTTTGGAAGTCCTAGAGGTTGACCTCTCTAGGCAAGTGGACTGACACACTTCTAGTTTGAAGTGTGGAACCACTCTAAATAGCTTGTCTAATTGGTGCATGTTCAATCTCTCTCCCCCTTGCTATGTATGTTTTAGTTGCACACAAATTTCCTATTTAGCAACCTTATCTTGTGATATATCTTGAAGGTTTAATGAATTTTGTTTAAGTGCTTTCATCTCTATTCACCCCCCCTCTAGAGCATCTAATCACCCATCTAGGATCCAAAATATATATATATATATATATATATATATATGAAACCGTGTAATGAACTGAACTAGGGTTTCAACGCTCTTAATGATATATCAAGCAAACATTGATATTATCAGAAGAAATCCAAGATCTTATCTAATATATATCTAATACACACACAAATAAAACAATCATTTGTAACCAAAGAGATTCAACTAGACAAACTTCTTTATTCAATTATATAACAATTTCAGTCATAGCCGAAAATCTTAGATTTCAGTATAATCATGTAACCTCTGCAATTAATTTAAGAACTCTCATTTAGATGGATTGCGATCATTTCTAATGTGATTTCATAATCTAAAATTCATCACAACAGAGGAATAATCCATATCAAATCATCTTGCAAAATCTAGATCAAATCGACCATTTAGGGTTGTACTTGCATACTAATCAATTGAAAATTATTAATGATTTAACTGATTTTCATACAATCTACTATTTAAAGGAAGTACTTACTCACCCTAAGGCGTGAAAACACCTTAAAAATGTAGTCCATCTTTGAAGATCTCGAATCCATATCAAGATCCTAGAAAAATCCGTAATTTCTTCTTCCTTTCAATCCTAAATGGGGCATGTTGTAGGTAGAAGACGAGATTAGAGGTTAAACCAAACCTCCAAATCACTGGATCAAGGGATCTCGAGCAAGGGGAAACTAAAAGAAGGAAGAATCAAGGATTAAAACTACTTACCAAGTCAGATTTATACCAACCCCTTTTGATTTCTACTGTTCTTAACGTTCTTCCTCAAAAATCACCCCAGAAATCTCCCTCCAGGTCTCCCTCTCGTAGAACAAGTGGTCTGGGATTATAGATGAACGAATCGATGTTCCAACGCACTTTGTTTCGTTAAAAATGAGTAAGTATTGCTCGATATATGATCGTTTTACGATTTGCTATCTTGTGCGGTGTCGGCCACGGTCGTGGTATCGACGCAGCGTCGCGGTCGCGGTGTCGACGCAGCATCGCAGTCGCGGTGTCGACGCAACGTCGCGGTCGTGGTGTCGACGCAGCGTCGGTCGCGGTCCTCAATACATATTTACTAAAAAGGGCATAACTCTCTCATTTTAATACCGATTTGGTTCATTATTTTTTTGTTGGATTCATAATTGAATTATCTACAATTTTAAAATATTATTTAGATAATATTATCAAATAAAAATTATTTATTGATTATTTCTTCCAATATCATTAACTCTTTTCTTACACACATGTATGGGTTAATGCCATATTAACTCCAACTCAGATCTTTATAGTATGCTTAAGTGATGATTATGAGTTGCCCAAATAAGTATTTAAGGTTACAAAAGTTAAGACAAAGCACAAAATAGAATATTACTAACAAAAATATGCCAAGCATTAAGATTATCTTAAAACTCTAGGATTACCAACAAAGCTAGGAACGGGTTGTAACAATTCTCCCCCTCTAATAAAAATTTCGTCTTGAAATTTCTAAAAGAGGAAATGATACTTGTTAAACATCTCCTTCTCCACTTCCCAGGTAGCTTCTTCTACACCATGATTCCTCCAAAGAACCATTACTAGGGGTATCTCTCTCTCTTTAAGCTTTTGAATACTACAGTTTAGAATTTTATTTTCAACATTGACATTGAGTCATTTGTTCCTCTTCAAGTCACAACTTTTAAAAGATATAAAATGTGTGAAACATAATTTCTCATCTCATCATCACATGGTACTATTCACATGCCATTCATGAGACCTCACTAGTCATCATACTATCACAAGATATAAATCCTTTTCATAATATCATAAGGTATCAACCATTACCAACACAAGAGGATTACACCTCATCTAGGGCTCAACCATGTCCAATGGTCATTAAGACCATCTTACTATTCCATTCATGATCACCATTATCATTCCATGCCTTATAGCAAGGCTCAACAACATCACTTACGTATAATACACCAGATCAACACAATATTGCATTAATGAGCTAAGAAATATTCATAAACAATCATAGCAGAGTTATATTAACATTAAGAACTTTCTTTTATTATGCTAACATGCGAAGAATCTAGATATGATTAACCCTCATCATACATAATGCATAGGTTTAGTATAAGAAAGTATCAACCTTGTGGTTATGATAACCACCAATTAACACATTAAGGTTATGATCATATTAAGGAGGTTATTTCACCATCATGCCATCATATAAGAATGTTAAACATGAATACTCCTCTTTATCTATTTTTATTAGAGTTAAGTTCAACAAGGTAAATTATATTAATGTTACTAATCAGCACTTATACCCAAACCTTTACTCACGGCATCCTCATTGGATCATGGATGCATAAGGTGAAGCATCACCATCACAATCCATACTATTCTCAAGTATGACCCCACAAATAAATTAAGGTGTAACCATCAGGTTATAGCATACTAGGGTTTCAACAACAGTAACAGAGTACTCCATGATTGTATTAGTCATTCAAGGACTATTCATACCCAATTACCATCACTTAGTTATATTAAAGTTAGGTATAACAAGCTATACCTCATTAGGGTTACATATCAATACAATATGGTTATCATCTCTTCTATTCATATGAGTGAATAGGTAAGACTACCTTATTCTAGGTAACCCTCCATTTGTTCCATCATCATTAAACATATATCACCATACCACAATTGTACAATACTAAGATAGATTACTGGTATGAATGACTACGAATATCAGACCCCTTTAATTAACATATTGCTTGCACATGTACACTGAAATCATACGTAGAACCAATTTACATCCCTCATTATACCTTCAACAAATTACATTTCTAAAAACAAATTCACGTATTACTGAAAGCCATTGTTTTCTCTTATCTCCTCATTCATTACTACTTATTTCTTATTACTTATCCTTCTCATTTTGATCATATAGAATAAACATCCCTAAAATTGAAACATACAAGGTAAGAATAGATTATTCATCATTCTTGATATCACTGCAAGAATTTATTTTAGATTACAATTTGCTCATATTGCATTTCTCCTTTTATTCAAAACACACTTGTTACATTTCAAATTTATTTCTTACCCTTTGCTATGAATCATTTCCATATTGTTTATCAACCTTTCAGATTAGCTACCTTTAAACCATAGATTACTATCAGTGCTAGTTTACTTCTCATAGTACAAATTTCATGATCTTGTTTTATAGAGATGCTAGTATTCAAGGTCAAATCACTAGTGACATCCCTTGAACTACTACAACTCTAAACATTCTAGGGGTTGGTTCTTATCAGTAGCATGACATTATTGTGGTGTGACTTTGCTCCCTTAATTTGAAATTCAAACTTTGGATCTCACAAGTTTTACTAATGTCTTTCTTATCTTATCAGTTGAATTTCCTTTCTCTTACTTGGCCATTCAGATAGATTACATTCTCAATTTACCCTGCTAGGGTTTCATCATCATATTGTGTGTCATTATTACATTTACTAGATGTCTCTACCATGGTGGTTATGCATCATATATGATTCCTTTTCTTATCACTTCATTCCCACATTGCTCTCATTAAGGAAGATATGAAAGAGAAGATGATTTTGAGACTTAGAATTCTTATCTTCAAACATTCCCTTAATACATTTGTCGTATGTAGGTTTAATTAGTTATCAACAAGGATACTTCACTAATTAGCACTTGCTTGAATCTCACAACCTCTTTCTATTATAATCTATATTACTCTATCATGTTTCAAACCCTTCCTTACTTCTTACCATATACTACTCTTCCACCTGTCATCTTTAACTTCGTTTTTTTCTTATGATCATGTTGCTTATTCATGAGTATGATCATGTATACCATGTAGCGTATATTTCTTTTTATCCTTATACTAATGTGAAGTTGAAATTCTAAATCAATAATCTCTCTACTAGTTTCACCTCATATTTAATACATTACATATCCTTCATTTTAAATCAAACGGCTCATGCATGGGTCAAACTTAGTTTTTATCAAGTTTTTTTCCTTGAATATAATCTACCTTTGTATGACTTATTCATTTGTTAAGCTACACTTGTGTTCTTCTTTCATGAAATTAGTTTGTTGTTCTATAGAGACTTGGAATCCAAAGGTAGTAAGGATGAATGTATTAACTTCACAATAAAGGTATACATTCCATGCTCTCAATTATATCATAACCCTCATTCCTTAATCAAACTAATCATTTCCAACATTTCTCTTTGTTTCAACTAAGTTTCTTGTTCTGGTCTTATGATTTACATGCTCATCTAATTCTCTTTACTTTAACTCTTCTGAAGACTCTTCAATTCTATGTAATTATTGTATACTTAACTCTTTTCTTCTATTTTCCCTTTACTTTGGAGTACACAAAAGCATTTCACTCGATTATATGTTCCATTCCTCATGATTGATTCTGACTATCTTGGTCCTTACATACTTTTCTCATACCTTTTCCATATTTCATATTTAAATTTCATATAATACTAATCATTAAACTTAATATGAACCTTATATCATGTTCATTTATTCCCAATTATGGGTTTCTCATGAGGCCCCAAAGTTGAATCTCATATATCATTTCCAACTGATTCTTAGCTATTCCAATCTTTCTCATATGTTTCAACATCTTAGTGTATGGACATTTTCACTATGATGTGGGTCTAATTTATCCAGAGTCTACTCTTATTATATTATTAATAGGAGTCATTAGATCCCAGTAACGCAACATGCCAGCCAGACCAGGCTAAACCTGTAGTCCTGAAGCTAAGAGCTACTCAGGATTAACCAACTCCTATTAATCTCAAACATGTGGAAAGAATATCCACTTAGGGCAAACTCATTTAAACATAACTTCTGGTCTACTTGATACAAAGAATATAAATAATAACTGAATCACTTCATGATACACAACAATATAAAAGAACCATATATATTCTACAAATTGATAATCTGAATTCATACATATAAGAGCATTTCTATTGATCTCCAATCAAATAAGCAATATAAAGCAAGAGTTGTATCACATTCTATGTTTAATCTCTTACTCCTTCATTACTTTCTGGTCTCCTAACCCTAAGATTTATAGGGTTTCTCTCTAGCCTATCCTCCCTCTGCATACCTGGTCAGGGCATTCAGAGAAGAATAGACAGAGTAGCTTGATACTGGTCAGCCTAAGTATCCAGATACCTGGCCAGGGTATCCAAATAAACAGACCTCCCAGAGCTAAAGACACATCAACTCCTAACTACCGCACTTATAACTCTAACTTTCTGTCCTAATGGTCCCTGATAACTCAGCCTAAGCTCTGATACCAAAATTATTGTCACACCCGCATCCCATGATTACCACTAATCATGAGATTAGGGCATGAGTTTGAGGATTGTACTTAATACAAAGTTCACTCCCTTATTTTTTTTTCTTTTGTTTCAAACTCTTTGTTTTCTCGCATCCAATCATATAAACAAACTTTACAAGAGAAAAGCTTTGATTACTCTAATATGATCTCAACATTAATGATACAAATCCATACATTCATTATGTTTCTCAAACCTCCATGTACATACAACATGATAATCAAATACATTCTCTCTTATTAAAGAAACAAAGATACAAAACATTATTTACAACTCTCTCACATCTATACAAGGACCTAGAGTGACAGGGACCGACGAAACTCAACTAATCTCTTACTTAACTCATGTGGTAGATATACTCTGATGTTTTGACCTTCTTCAAGTCCATGTGGTTTCCCTAAAAATTGTGAGTAGAGGGGTGAGCCTACTCGCTCAGTGAATGAGTACTTCAAAGAAATAGTCTAAAACACTGATATAATTACAAATATACTTTTAAACAATTGATATGAATTATAACAAAAGTAATCTTTAAAGAGTCTAATCATTGACAATCATAAATATGAGAGGATAATCTAGATATCAACAAGAGTAAATCAATATATGAACATGCTTGATTAATCTCAAAGAGAACTAATAACTCAAACACATACAAAGGATAATTGAATAATTGTGCACACTTGTTTAACCTCTCATTCATCTTATTATGCCCCGAACCCACATGAGGTGTACCACAACATGTGAAAGAATCGTAGCAAGCTACGATCTCACTGTACAAGGCTTAGAAGCATGCTCAGGTTCCTAAGCCTATGTCTTGGGTAAGACCCCGTCTGCAGCGGTCCTCGGCACGTCTGCCTCTCGACGGCTAATGGGAGCAGCCAAATATATCAAACTCTACCTCTCAACCTGGGTACTCAGGAAGTGAGTCAAAGCCCTCATGCTTATTGTGCATTAATGGACCTACTGACCACTGATCACTCAACATGTTACACAGGTACCACCGACATCCCCGGTTGGTGTTGGGTACCACACAACTGTAAGGAGTTTACCCTACTGGTCAAGACCCCCACACCCTACTGGTGCGCTCTAGCTTACCTCGATCTGGACTACCTCCAGTCGGGAAGCTGTTTCCTCCTCACAACACAGGCATCATCCTATGAGGATTCTACAGTGTTCAGTGCATCTACATGTCTAATTCACTCTTTAATTTCACAATTCAATCATCACATCAACATATCTTTGTTCATATTTGTAAACCATTCATTTCATAAACCATCTGATAACATTTACCACAACTAAACTGTTAAGCATCACCACATCTCAAACTGAGAAACATTGATATCACAATACTTGTTTCATTGAACACCCTATCATTAGGGTTTCATTTAACTCATTCACTTATCACATAACTCGCATAAGGATTGAATTCATCATAACATCATTCAATAAAAATTGCTCTCAGCAGTTCACATATAATTGAATATATATATGAAATTGTGTAATGAACTGAACTAGGGTTTCCACACTCTTAATGATATATCAAGCAAACATTGATATTATTAGAAGAAATCCAAGATCTTATCTAACATATATGTAATACACACACAAATAAAACAATCATTCGTAACCAAAGAGATTCAACTAGACAAACTTCTTTATTCAATTATACAACAATTTCAGTCATAGCCAAAAATCTTAGATTTCAGTATAATCATGTAACCTCTACAATTAATTTAAAAACTCTCATTTAGATGGATTTCGATCATTTCTAATGTGATTTCATAATCTAAAATTCATCACAACAGAGGAATAATCCATATAAAATCATCTTGCAAAAGCTAGATAAAATTGACCATTTAGGGTTGTACTTGCATACTAATCAATTGAAAATTATTAATGATTTAATTAATTTTCATACAATCTACTATTTAAAGGAAGTACCCACTCACCCTAAGGTGTGAAAACACCCTAAAAATGTAGCCCATCTTTGAAGATCTTGAATCCATATCAAGATCCTAGAAAAATCCACGATTTCTTCTTCTTTCAACCCTAAATGGGGCCTGCTGTAGGTAGAAGACGAGACTAGATGTTAAAACAAACCTCAAAATCACTAGATCAAGGGATCTCAAGCAAGGGGAAACCAAAATAAGGAAGAATCAAGGATTAAAACTACTTACCAAGTCAGATTTATACCAACCCATTTTGATTTCTTCTGTTCTTAACGTTCTTCCTCAAAAATCACCCCAGAAATTGTGCTCTAGGTCGCCCTCTCATATAGAAAGTGGTCTAGGAATATAGAGGATCAAATCTCGATTCCAACACACTTTGTTTCGTTGAAAACGGATAAGTATTGCTCAAGATATGATCATTTTACGATTTTCTATCTTGGGCAGCGTCGGTCGCGGTGTCGACGCAGCGTCACGGTCACGGTGTAGACCACGGGTCACAGTGTCGACGCAGCATCATGGACATGGTGTCGGTGCAGCATTGTGGTCACGGTGTAGACCGCGAGTCGCGGTGTCGATGCAGCGTCGGTCGCGATCCTCAATACATGTTTACTAAAAAGGGCATAACTCTCTCATTTTAACTTTGATTTGGTTCATTCTTTTTTTGTTAGATTCATAATTGAATTCTCTACAATTTTACAATATTATTTTGATAATATTCTCAAATGAAAGTTTATTTATTAATTATTTCCTCCAATGTCATTAACTCTCTTTTTGCACACATGTATTGATTAATGACATATTAACTCTAACTCGGATCTTTATAGTATGTTTAACTGATGATTATGAGTTAACCAAATAAGTATTTAAGGCTACCAAAGTTAAGACAAAGCACAACATAGAATATTACTAACAAAAGTTTGCCAAACATTAAGATTATCTTAAAACTCTAGGATTACCAACAAAGCTAGGAACGGGTTGTAACAATGTGTACAGTCTTGTAGGACCATATGTACAGTCTTGTACATATGTGTTTAGTCTTATAGGACCATGTGTACATTCTTGTATACATATGTACAGTCTTGTACACATGCGTACAGTTTGGTAGGACCATGTGTACAATCTTGTAGGACCATGTGTACAGTCTTATAAGACCATGTGTATAGTCTCGTAGGACCATATGTACATTGTTATACACATATGTACAGTCTTGTACCCATGTGTACATTTTTGTATGACCATGTTTACAGTCTTGTAGGACCATGTGTACAGTCTTGTACATGTGTACAGTCTTGTACACATATGTACATTCTTGTACACATGTGTACAGTCTTCTAGGACCATGTGTACAGTCTTGTTGGACCATGTGTACAGTATCGTAGGACGATGTGTAAAGTCTTGTACACATATGTACAGTCTTGTACACATGTGTTCAATCTTGTAGGACCATATGTACAGTCTTGTACACATGTGTACAGTCATGTCGGACCATGTGTACACTCTTGTACGACCATTTGCACAATCTTGTACACATGTATACATCCTTGTAGGACCATGTGTATAGTCTTATAGGAGCATTTGTATAGTCTTGTACACATGCGTACAGTCTTGTGACACAATGTCTACAGTCTTGTAGGACCATGTGTACAGTCTTGTAGGACCATGTGTATAGTCTTATAGGACCATGTGTACAGTCTTGTAGGACCATGTGTATAGTCTTGTATACGTGTACAATCTTGTAGGACCATGTGTACAGTCTTGTACACATATATACAGTCTTGCAGGACCATGTGTAGAGACATGTACATATGTGTACAGTCTTGTAGGACCATGTGTACAATCTTGTAGGACCATATTTACAGTCTTGCAGGACCATGTGTACAGTCTTGTAGGACCACATGCACAATCTTGTAGGACCACGTGCACAGTCTTTTAGGACCATGTGTATAGTCTTGTACACATGTGTACAGTCTTGTAGGACTATGTGTACAGTATTGTAGGACCATATGTGCAGTCTTGTACATGTGTACAGTCTTATAGGACCATGTGTACAGTCTTGTGCACATGTGTACAGTCTTGGAGGACCATGTGTAGTGTCTTGTAGGACCATGTGTACAGTCTTGTAACACATGTGTATAGTCTTGTAGGACCATGTGTACAGTCATGCACACATGTGTACAGTCTTGTACACATGTGTACAGTCATGTAGGACCATGTCTATAGTCTTGTACACATATGTACATTCTTGTAATACCATGTGTATAGTCTTGTACACATGTGTACAGTCTTGGAAGACCATGTGTATAGTCTTATATACATGTGTACAATCTTTTAGGACCATGTGTAAAGTCTTGTAGGACCATGTGTATATTCTTTTAGGGCCATGTGTATAGTCTTGTAGGACCATGTGTACAGTTTTGTAGACGTGTATAGTCTTGTAGGACTATGTGTAAAGTCTTATATACATGTGTACAATCTTATAGGATGTTGAGTACAGTCTTATAGGACGATGTGTACAGTCTTGTAGGACCATGTGTACAGTCTTGTACACGTGTATACAGTCTTGTAGGACCATGTGTACAGTCATGTAGGATCATGTGTGCAGTCATTTAGGACCATGCGTATAGTCTTTTGCACATGTGTACAGTCTTGTATGACCATGTGTATAGTGTTGTACATATATATACAGTCTTGTACACATGTGTACATTCTTGTAGGACTATGAGTATGGTCTTGTAGGACCATTTGTATAGTCTTGTGCACATGTGTACAGTCTTGTAGGATCATGTGTACAGTCTTGTAGGACCATGTGTACAGTCTTGTAGGATCATGTGTACAGTCTTATAAGACCATATGTACAGTCTTGTAGGACCATGTGTATAGTCTTGTAAGACCGTGTGTACAATCTTGTAGGGCCATGTGTACAGTGTTGTAGGACCATGTGTACAATCTTGTACACGTGTACAGTCTTGTAGGACCATGTATACAGTCTTGTGTACAAATGTACAATACACATGTATGCAGTCTTGTTGGACCATGTGTATAGTCATGTACACATGTGTACAGTCTAGTAGGACCATGTGTACAATCTTGTAGGACCATGTGTTTAGTGTTGTACACATGTGTACAGTCTTGTACACATATGTACAGTCTTGTACACATGTGTGCAGTCTTGTAGGACCATGTGTACAGTCTTGTACATAAATGTATAGTCTTATAGGACCATGTGTACAATCTTGTAGGACCATGTGTACATTCTTGTAGGACCATGTGTATAGTCTTGTACACATATGTGTAGAGTCTTGTAGGACCATGTGTACAGTCTAGTATACATGTGTACAGTCTTGTACACATGAGTACAGTCTTGTAGGACCATGTGTATAGTCTTGTAGAACCATGTGTAAAGTCTTGTGCACATGTGTACAGTCTTGTAGGACCATGTGTACAGTCTTGTATGACCATGTGTACAGTCTTGTACACATATGTACACTCTTGTACATGTGTACAGTCTTGTAGGACCATGTGTACAATCTTGTGCATATGTTTAAAGTCTTGTAGGACCATGTGCACATTTTTGTAGGACAATGCGTTTCGTCTTGTAGGACCAGGTGTACAGTCTTGTATGACCATGTGTATAGTCTTGTACACAAATGTATAGTCTTGTACACATGTGTATAGTCTTGTACACATGTGTATAGTCTTGTACACATGTGTATAGTCTTGTAGGGCCATGTGTATAGTCATGTACACACATGTATAGTCTTGTACACATGTACAGTCCTGTAGGACCATGTGTACAGTCATGTACCCATGGGTACAGTATTATAGGACCATGTGTATAGTCTTGTACACATGTGTACAGTCTTGTAGGACCATATGTACAGTCTTGTACACATGTGTGAAGTCTTGTAGGACCATGTGTACAGACTTGTAGAACCATGTGTACAGTCTTGTAGGACCTTGTGTGTAGTTTTGTATAGATGTGTGTACATTATTGTAGGACCGTGTGCACAGTCTTGTACACATGTGTATAGTCTTGTACACATGTGTACAATCTTGTATGACCATATGTACAGTCTTGTAGGACCATGTGTACAGTCTTGTGTACATGTGTACATTCTTGTAGGACCATATGTAGAGTCTTGTAGGACCATGTGTACAGTCCTGAAGGACCATGTGTAAAGTCTTGACACATGTGTATAGTCTTTTAGGACCATGTGTACAGTCTTAGATACATGTACAGACTTGTATGACCATGTGTACAGTCATGTACACATATGTACATTCTCGTAGGACCATGTGTACAATCTTTTACACATGTGTACAGTCTTGGAGGACCATGTGTATAGTCTTGTATACATGTGTACAATCTTGTAGGACCATGTGTATAGTCTTGGAGGACCACGTGTACAGTCTTGTAGGACCATGTGTATTGTCTTGTACACATGTGTACAGTCTTGTACATATGTGTACAGTCTTGTACACGTGTGTGCAATCTTGTAGGACAATGTGTACAGTCTTGTAGGTCGATGTGTACAGTCTTGTACACATGTGTACAGTCTTGTACACATGTGTACAATCTTGTATGCATGTATACAGTCTTGTAGGACCATGTGTACAGTCTTGTAGGAGCATGTGTACAGTCTTGTACACATGTGTGTACAGTCTTATAGGACCAATGTGTACAGTCTTGTACACATGTGTACAGTCTTTGAGGACCATGTGTACAGTCTTTGAGGACCGTGTGTACAGTCTTTGAGGACCATGTGTACAGTCTTGTAGGACCATGTGTACAGTCTTGTAACACATGTGTACAATCTTGTAGGACCATGTGTATAGTCTTGTACACATGTGTACAGTCTTGTAGGACCATGTTTCAGTCAAGTACACATATGTACATTCTTGTAGGACCATGTGTGCAGTCTTGTACATGTGTATAGTCTTGGAGGACCATGTGTATAGTCTTGTATACATGTGTACAGTCTTGGAGGACCATGTGTATAGTCTTGTATACATGAGTACAATCTTATAGGATGTTGTGTGCTTTCCACATGAACTTTTCACATGATTTCACACAAATTCAGTTCATTTTGTTCTCATTTAGCCTCTATTCATATTATTCTTGCCACCTATTTATTGTTTTGCTTATCACATGATGTGTATTGCAGATATGCTTCAAAATGATCAAATTAGAGATAGCCCAACTCAAATTCATCATCATCGGGACTTCTCCAAATCTTGTAGATGTTCAAATTTCTAATTTTGTTGAAACAGCAATGCACACGATGTGTCTTATTTAAGACACGGCATGCACATTTCCAGTTGGCCACATACTTCATACGTTGAGGAAAAGTACATGGCATGTCCTCCATAGACACGACGTGTACCTAGAAATTCAGAATCGATTCTTGCCTTTCTAGTAACGTACACATCGTGTATTAATTTAGACACTCCTTGTGCTTTACACTCAAAACAACTGTCGAGGACAGGACACGACGTGTCCCAAGGAAGACATGTCGTGTCTCTGTCAGTTTCAACAATTTTCGAAATACGACTCTGCTCATTTTAATGACAAGACCACCCTATGGAGCGGTTATCCTTGGTCATAATTTAAAACTCTTTCGTCCAAAAGCAAGGCTAGAGCAAAGGAGGGCAATTTTGGGGTGGAAGAAGGTGATTTCTTGCAAAAGGACCCATTCTTCTTCTTTTCTCCTCCATTTTCTTCTCCGAAGGTGCAGCAGAGTTCCTTCACTCCACAAACCTTCTTGGGAGGGAAGTTTGTCCAGTTTGGAGCAGTTGTAGGAGTGGAATTTCATCCCCAAACCGGAATTCTACTCTTCTTGGGTTACACCTTTGGTTCCCTTAGCTTTTCCTTCTCTAAACCATGTTGAACTCTGAATTTTCTGCATATTTTCTATTGTACATCATCATGGACGAGTAGATTCCTTTTCTTGGACATGGGAGAGTAGCTCCCATCTCATAGCATGTATGGAACATGATAATTTCGTACTAAATGCTAAGTTGATTGCTTTTCCACCTTGTGAGTACCGATTTCTTTCTTCTTGCATGTATGGTTGGCCACTTTATGTGCATGTTTTATGCTTTCCATCTTGATCTGAGAAGATAGGTAGGAGAGTAAGGAGGTACTCTCTTGGCAACTCCTTCTTTACCACGAGAGTGGAAATTATGGAGTTGAGGAGTAGGTTTGTGATCCAAAACAAAATTCATACATGAGAATATTTTTTTGAGCTGGGATCATTGTACTTGCACGAGAGGTGAAGTGCAACATACAACTCTCCTTTAAAACAAGTGCTTAGTATGTTTAAATTCCGTGCTCCTATTCTATGATATGATATGTTGGTGAAATCCTAAGTCCAAGATACTTCCATATCTGAAATTTAACCTCTTTTTGTAATCCATTTACTATTTTATTTAATTCTGAAATTTTAGCTTAATCAACCAAATCACTTCTTAAAAACGGTCTAGATTGTTGAACCTTAGCACTATTGCATTTAATTGATTACCAAGCTCCTTGTGTTCGATCTCGACTACAACGACTTCCGTATACTTACGAGAATTGGTTAGTTGAGTAAAAGATCTTTCTTAAGATTGAAACTCGTTAGTGTAACAACCAACATAGGGTCATGTGTACAATCTTGTAGGACCATATGTATAGTCTTGTAGGACCATGTGTACAGTCTTGTAGACGTGTATAGTCTTGTATCACTTCTTAAAAACGGTCTAGATTGTTGAACCTTAGCACTATTGCATTTAATTGATTACCAAGCTCCTTGTGTTCGATCTCGACTACAACGACTTCCGTATACTTACGAGAATTGGTTAGTTGAGTAAAAGATCTTTCTTAAGATTGAAACTCGTTAGTGTAACAACCAACATAAGGCCATGTGTACAATCTTGTAGGACCATGTGTATAGTCTTGTATGACCATGTGTACAGTCTTGTAGATATGTATAGTCTTGTAGGACCGTGTGTACAGTCTTGTAGGACGATGTGTACAGTCTTGTGCATATGTGTACAGTCTTGTAGGACCATGTGTATAGTCTTGTAGGACCATGTGTACAGTCTTGTACACATAGTCCTACAGTCTTGTGGTATACACATGTGTACAGCCTTGGAGGACCACATGTACAGTCTTGTAGGACCATGTGTACAATCTTGTAAGAAGCAGAGGCGAAAAGAAAGGGGAAGCAGTTGAACTCAGCAGATGGCAGCGCAGGCAGATGATGCGGTAAAGAGGCAGTTAATAACAGTAATAACATAATTAATGCTACTACTCGATGCTTCTAGGAAGCTAGCAGACAGTCAAATGACATCACAATATATATTAAGAATGAAAAGACAATATACATCTGACGAAAACAAAAGGAAGGGATAAGAAATAACTAAAAAAAGGTATACATGTCATGATCGTCCGAGCTAGCTGTAAACACAAATGCAAAAAATATATATGAAAAATTAATCCACCCCTAACCCAGTTAATTTTCCAGAAAAGATGGAAGGCGATAACATTTCGAGATGGATCCCCAAGTTACTAGAGATGAGATGTGGTGGCTAGTCAGCAATCCGGAGCATGCGGTATAGCTAAGCTCGATAAAGCTCCGACTTCTAAGAAGAAAATAAACCTCAAGGTGGCTCTCTCAAGGTTGAAGAAGGTGGGTATAGTAAGTCACCAAAAAAGAGACGTACATACATAACATTAACAGCGGAAGGTCATGCTAATGTACATACGGATGGATTACTGCGCAACTTGCTGGTGGAGTATCGTCGATCAGTTTGCGGGCATTAATCTAGAGTTTCGATGGGAAGAGACGTGTTCACGTACGTGGCTGTGTAAATTAGCTTTGCTAGCAAGCTAGGTAGCTAGTTAGCAACTACTCCTCTTTCTTCCTGACGTCGGATGGGACCAGTTCTTCGAGCAGGTCGTGGTCCCTGATGATGGAGGTGGCGTTAGTAGCTGCGGAAAGCTGAGGTTGGGGCTGGGACTGGTTAGGGGAGCGGTACTGGCTGTACCTCCTGTCGGCCTGCATCGCTACGGCCATCTGCTGCTGCTGCTGTTGGTGATGGTGGAGGTACTGATCATGGTTTCCAATGACACCGGCGTAACCAAACGATGATGCGTCCATGAGCTGTGACGATGGGAGCCGGAGGCCGTCGACGTTGGGCAGCGCTGGGAAGGAGGTTCCGTCGGGGAGCATCATTTGGTTCATGTACTGTTGTTGATGACTGAAGTGGACGTTGTGGAATAAGCCGGACGATGGGGAAGTCGACGGCATCATCGTCCTCATGATCACAGAGTCAGTCATCGACGCTGACATACTAGCAGCACCACCACCAGTGTGATCGACGTTCATGTTATCTCCGACTGTCGTATGTTGCAGTAGTGGTCCAGGAGCTAGCCGAGTGATAATGAGATGCCTGGAATCGGTTGCGCATTTCATTGAGCAATTGATGTGTTGTTTTTTCCCTCAAAAATAGCAGCTTTTCTTAGTACTCAGAGAAACAAAATTGACAAGATCAACTAATACGAGTTTGCTAGACTCTAGCCGTCTCATAGCAATGGCCACCGCCCCCCCATTCCTCATCCACCTCCAACTGAACAGCATTTCTATTCATCTCCAACTGAGTAGCTCGCTAGCAATGGACGTACCAAGGTGGAGTCCCAACCCAAGTCCGCCACGGCTGGCGGTGCCAAATGATCACTTAGCAGACGACGTCCAGCTTGTCATCCCCAATAAGGAACTATTGTCGTCGTCCTCCGTGCACAGTGAGGATGGGTCGCTGCACTTCTCCTTCAGTACCGGCGCAGGTTCCTTCGGTCCCAATAATCGCCAGACTCGTGGGTAGGACAGCGACATTGAGCTTGCTATCTCCGGTAAAGTACCTATCTCATCATCATCCTGCGAAGCACAGACAGGTCATCGCGCTTCCCATTTAGCACTGGCACAGGATCCTTCGGACCCAGCAGACGCACCCGCCGTCAACCAGCCAGTGGCGTGGAGGTGGCCAATTCTAGCAAGTTACCACCGATCTCTTCATCCTCTGTGCGCAGCGGGAACGGGTCGTCGTGATTCCCCTTCAGCATTGACGCATGGTCCTTCGGGCCCAAAGTACCCAATAGCCACCGGCCATCCAACAGCGTGGACGTTGTCATCCCCAATAATGCACCGATCACGTCAACCACGAAGCCCACTGTCGACAGGTCCTTCGAGCCCAGCACACACGGTATATCCGTCGATGTCGTCGGAGTAGGTGATAAGACCGAAATTAGCGTATATTCTCTATCCTATTTATCTATGGTTTTGTGCCACTTTGCCTTATTATACCCTCTAATACTCATGTTTTAGTACCTTTTATCTTTACATACATATACATAAATAAAGTAACTAGCTAGTCAATAAAGTAGTCAATCTAGTCAAGTTTTGGGACTAGCATGCACCGAACTTGTGATGACAACTTTCTCTATGTTTTCTCTCTCTCTTTCTGAGGCCCAGTGAAACAATGTTATTTGCTATATCTTCTAATGATAAATACATTTTCATCTTTGTCTTGGGCTCAGTCTTGCTGTGATCTATCGCTTTCATTGTCTAAACCTACTTATACACCCTTATAACCAAATTGATTCAATCTCTATTTTTAATTAGGATTTTATTCTATTTGTGCAGGCTAAATTAGAGTACATGGGCCCAATCTCCAAGCCCATTTACTACGATGGACGGTCCTTGTTCACTCACTGCTGGCAGCCTCTCGGTCGACTTCTTCTTCGACCGACCACGACATACCTTCCCCTCTCAATAACCACGGTCGCGGTTTCTCACCACATAACCGCGGTCGCGGTTTTGCCCTCTCCCTACCGCGATCGCGACCTCTCTCCTCGCTTCCTATACCGCGACCTGAGGACTGCAGCCATGGCTTCTTCTGCCCTAACCCTCCACGCTCGCGGTCTCCTTTGCAATGCCAAGCTTCACCGCGACCAGCTCCTCACATCTAGACCGCGACCATCACGCGACATTCACCCCAACAACCCAACCGCAGTCGCGGTCCTCCCCTCCATATCAGTCACGACCCGCGGTAGTTACTCCACCGCCTGCGGTCATCTGCCACCACCATGGTGCCATCACCTGCACCACAGACCGTAATCAACCTCACCCTCCCTCCGCAGGTCGCGGTTCCAACGTCCCCATCATCCATCACCCGTTGAGGTCGACAGCCACTGCATCGCCCGCTTCCTCAACCTGGCTCACCTTCGACCCTCATCTCCAACCAACAGCTTGCTCCACCACAACTCATGCCGTGATCGACTCCAACAACACCATCATCAAGGTTGACCACCTTCCCTCTACGCTCGCCTCCCTGCTGCCCCCGTCAAGCCGCGACTGTGGTTGTTGACACTGCAACTGTGGTATCTCCACACCGCGACTCCCACTTCCTCAACTCCACCCGCGGATGAGCACCACTTCTCGGCAGCGATGCATCTTCACCTCCACCTTCATCACCACAGTCAATGCCGACATCCACCGCTCTCAGCCATTGATCCCCGCTCACCTAACCCAGGTTGGGACCCTTCGTTGGATCGCAAGGTCGTGACCTGCTGCCCCTCACTGACCGCGCCCGCGGTCACTTTCATCCAACCACGAACACCCTAACGTCCAAACCGCGACCGTAGTGTGCACAACCACGGCCGCGGTGATAGTCTTCTTCAGCGTCGCCTCCGTCACAACCCTGACCGAAGATAGCTACCTTCCACAGCAACGACAGTAGCAACCTCATCTCCACCGCCCTCCATCGACACAGTAGCAACAAGCATCGCGACCATTATGGTGACAGTAGTGGATCGCGACCGCACTTCCTCACCTAGCCAGCGGACCGCAGTCTCCCTTTCTCAACACCGCGCTTGCGGTTACACATAATAATAGAGAGACCCAAGTGCTCAGTGCATATAGCTCGCGATCAATGCTTCTTCACACATCCCCTAACCGCGGTCGCGGTTTGCACTACCACAACCAGGTCAGTGCAAATAAGATTCGACCCGAACGGACAGACTCCCAACAGGACCCCCGATCCATTGCCTATAAATACCCCACTCTAGATCTAGGGGGGGGAGTCGAGACACCTGAAGGCTACGAGTTTGTGTCCATCCCAAGGAGGACCTCGACCCGGAGTACCACGGGAGAGCACGGATGTAACAACCCCGCCTCCCGGTAACCCCCAATTAAGGGAGACCAAAAGGTCAGAGTTATTATCCCAATTAACCGGATCAATGGTTCCACTAATAATCAATAATAATTACTAAATTCTACCAAAACTATACTGAAAAGTTGGAATAAAATAAAACTTTGCATACTTCTTTAAAATCTTGGATTTCTAAACTACTATCCACAACTGGAGTCTATTCTAACTAATCCTCCTTGTACTTTAATTCATATATTCACAATGTATCACCTTACTATTTGTCCTTTTCAAGCTTGTATCTAAAACGCTAATAAATAAAACGTCGGTCAGCATAAATGAATATGCCGATATGTGGGAACAACCAAAATTTCACAAATATTGCTAACAACCTGAATATCACAATCAAGTTTAATTAACAATCTAATTTATGTCTTCAATGTGACATTCTCCACCGCTTTTTCCCTAACCCTGGAATACCCTCTTTAGGGTTTCTCTTTTGCAATAGACATATGGCCACCTTCTCCATCCTGAGCTTGGTGCATGGGGTCACCTCTCATGGTGCCCATTAGTCATGCAATATAATAAGGTCGCCTTCTCTATCCTGAGCTTGGTGCCTAGGGTCACCTCTCATGGTTCCCATTGGTCTTCCCTCTTGGGCTTGACCTCATTGCATCATACATCAGGGTGGCATGTAGGTGCGAGAATACACACTTATAAATTAACTGTGATAATCATAGTGACTTTATGAATTTGCATATATGAACATCCAACAGTTAGGTAACATTCAATTCGATCAATCATCTAAGAAAACCCCATGAAACTAAAGCGGTTAATCATAAATAACCATATACCTGATCCAGAGCAACTTGATGTCCAAGCAAGAATAATCAAGAACATTCAATCAAGCAATCAGCAATATCCTGAAATTAATGCATACCATCCATGTGTCATTGTTTTATTCAAAACATCCTCAAGATTGACTTGGATTCCACCTTAGGATTTCTAGGCCAACTTTAGGGTTTTAGCCTCCATAATTCTTTTATCACATTTAATGCTCTTTTAGTCCACAAACCCTAATTTCATCATCATAGACATACTTGAATGTCAATTGAGTCTAATACATCTATTTTACACTAAAACTGCCATCTTTATCTTTTTAAGTCATGTTAAGATCATTAAGCCCAATTATCATGTTCGGTTTCTTTCAAATTGACAACTCATATTTCATTATAGTCCAATTCACATATGAACCCTATTTATCACTAGTTCCACATTTATCCACTCGGAAACCCTAATTACCAAATTAAGGGTATTTATCCACAATTAGAAACTTTTGTACTCAGAATATCTTAGAATAATCATATCTCAGCTTTATTCATGGATTTGAACAGTTAAAGACATTAAGAGTCATAATTACCAAAATTAGGGTTTCAAGGCCCATTAAAGCATATTCATGCACATGGAACCCTACATTAATCAAGCTACGCATAAAGATCATCCTTTTGGGTCTAATGTGTCCTTTTTATAATCAATAGGTTAATATTGATTAAAAACACCCATAATACCTTTCTCAATCTTATTAACATCAATATTAGGGTTTCTTAATCATTAATGCATTAAAGTTGATAACTTTAACTACTTTTCGAATTGCAACAGGAATTAGGCTCTAAAACTATTTTTAATGGATTCCTCCTATTTTTCTGAGCAAATTTCATATATTATATGTGCCCATCCGAGCTACCATTAATTAAATACGAATTTTGCAAGATTCACTTACTTGGACCAATGGGATGTTGACACGTCAGCCATCCCATGCATTACGTAGCTTGGCCGAGAACATAACGAAAAGACTCTTATACCCCCACGTGACTTCCTGGTTCAGCAGTACCCGGAGGGGCAATTTCGTCCAACGCCACCCCGGTCATCTTCCTCCTCGCGAACCCTACTCGGCTGCTGACTTTAGCTCTTCGCGAGGCCGCCCCCTCCTCCCCAGGGCTTGAAGGGTATCGACGAGGGTCCCTTCACCTCTGTCGCCCTCCACCACACCCGCGGAGGCCCCAAGTTGTGGCCAAGGCGGCTGGGATCAGGCTTGCAGCTGCATCCTCGTCGGCTGGCCTTGCAGGCATGCTACAAGTGGCTGGAGTGAAAGCGAGAGCAAGGATATGATGGCCAAGCTCCCTTAGGTTGTCGGGGAAGCATCATGCCTCCAACGCACCCCGCCATGGCTCCTCATTGCTCCACAGATTGCTCTACTCCTCTTGATTAGGGTTTATGTGGAAACAAGAAGAAGGAGAGAGTGGGATGTCCGAGATCTTCTTGGGCTCGAGGCTAAGGGTCCAACCCTTATATAGGGGAGGGTAGCCATGCCCTAACATGCTTGCCCACGAAGAAAACAAGGCCTTTCCTCATAAGGAAACCTACTTTCCTTAATTAAGAATAAATTCTCTCATTAAATAATTCCTTGTTTATCCATGATCCTTGGTTATTAAGGAATCCGAATTTTACCTATTTTATCTTCTTTGTGTTTGGCTTTTAATCCATTTGCCATGATATTTTACTTCCTTAAAGCAAATAGTATCTATTTTTTATAACACCGAAAAGTCATTAACTATATGGCACATTATCCTCATATTAAGACTTTTATATTATTTGTATTTTCTCTTTCTTCTTTTCACTGGGACTCCTTGGACCCCAAGAAATCCTAATATTTCGAAATCCTTTTTGAAGGATACTTATTATCCTTCTAGATGCATCTACATTCATTATTTCTCATTATCTTACTTATTTCTTTATTAAAAGATTTCTTTTCAAGGATTTCTCTTTATCTTTTATTTCCTTTCATTAGAAATCACATGTAAACGAAATTTACTCAATTGTGGCCATTAATGCCACTTTCTAGAAATTTCTATATATTTCTCATAAATACTTTGCTTAATATTCATTATCTTGTATCTTTTTCTAATATTTGGACTTTTCTTCTTTTCTCCTCTTTTATATCCAAAATAGTAGATACTACGAAATTCTAATCAAAAGGGAGATTTGCAAGGAAATCCATCCTTTGAAGCAAATCATACAACCTTCTCAATTCAAGCCCATATTCATAAGGTTATTACATTTCAATTATGAAAACACATGTAAAATTGAGGTTGTACATCCTTCCCTTCTTATAGGAATTTTTCCCTCAAAATTCCATCAAGCATACAAACAAGCATGATAAGACTTCCTCATGTCCATCATGGCTCCCATGTGGCTTTACCCTCTCCATGGTGCTTCCCAAGAACCTTCATCATCTTATATTCTTACATTTGAGTGCTCTCTCACCTTAGTATTTCGTACCCTCACAGGTGACTCAGGACATTTCAACCTCTCTCTCGAAGCTTAATAGGTTCATGGTTCAGCACATGGCTCAGGTATCTCACATAGTGCTCTAGATCGGACTCGTGGAACACATCATACATCACATTATCCTGATGGGTAAGGCTACACACAAGCATCTCCACCAATCCATCTCAAATGGACCCGTGTATCGGAGACTCAACTTTCTCAGTTATAGCTCAGAGGGGTCGGATTACCATATCACATATTCTCCCACAGTCAACTACATGTCAATCTGCTTTGCATCAGCTCACGACTCATGTCGCAGTGACTTCATCTGCACTCACTATGGTCTCTCTGACCTTCACAAGGTCTTCCCACTGACATCATCTTCATGAAGCAGTGACCGACACATCCTCCCTTACAGAGCTTCTTACATCCCAATACTGGCTATGGTGGCTATCATCACAACTTTCATAGGACGAGAACTGTCCCCATATATCACCCTGAATGAGCACATACACTCTCATCAGACCCTCTAGTCTAGATCATGTTAACCATCAAATAGGGGTGATAAGATGTACTAACATCGAGTTCTTCATGTACCTACTTCCACTTCATGGAAGTGAACCTTTAGATCACACTCAAGGACCTTTGAACTTGCATTATGGTGTAGTTGAACCATCTCTCTCTCTCTTACATGTAGTTCAACCGGATTTGTCCCTTGACAGTACTCCCTCTTTCTGTTAGATTATGTCATCTAGGTAAAGTGATCTTACCATAACCCATATTGCAATTTGACCTTCATCGGTCCAAGGGAGACTCACCACAACATCCATAGTGATCAACTCCCATTCCCTCTTGGGGACTCTTTATCCTCTGTATCAACTCACTAGGTTACTGGTGTTCATCCTTTACCTCCTGGAATGCATGGTGACAAGCCATATGCAACTTCATCTTAGGCATCCAAAGTACTACGGCCACTTACTATCTCAGTAGTATCATGATGTATCATGATCTCTTGTACGTCATGATTTCTCAAGGTTGATTCCTCAAAAACCCTAAAACACTCTAGTCGTGAGTTTCATCACCTTCTCTTCCAGAGAAGTGCACCTAAGGTTCTACAACCATCCTTCTATCACAATAAGCCCTTGGCTGGCTAACCAAGCAACCACTAACTCGATCAACGGATCCCATTACATCTGAATGTTAGTCAAACATATCTCACAACTTAGGGTTCACATAGCCACCTCTTCCAGCCTTTCCACTAGCTAAACTAGGCAGTTGCATCTCAACAAGAACATCCATTACCACCTTTCATCTTTATGTGCTAGGTAACGGTGGAGACATACACCTCCATGTATTCCACTTATCATCTCATCTCTGATTGTAGGTCTATCTTCATCAGGAAAACTCAGAGCTCATCCTCTTGGTTATCAAACTCAAACTTATTTAACTCATAAATTCCATATAGCTCATGATAAGAACATCCTTATAAGATGACTACCTTAGTTTTCTTGATGTTGGTAAACCATCCACACATCGTACACTCTATAAGGGTACACTATTATCATAGCAACGTTTCCACTCTCATCATCTTTATCCTTGGTGTATGGCATGCATATTGCCCTATCTCTCACCTTCATAATGAGAGGAAATAAGCATTTGGCTGCAGTACTTCCAAATACAGAGTTCTTCCTGTTCTAAGAGTAGAGATGGTGCACCCTACATTGCCGGTACACCTTCCAATCTAAGTTGAAACGTGCATCACATGTCTCCACATCATGAACATTTCGATATCAGGTTTTCTTTCATGGAGAACTGGTCTCAAACACACTTGGGTCACCACACGATCCTTAGTCATATTCTCTAGGTCTGTAGGGTGCCGGTACTTTTGGGGTCATCCCTCTTCCCTTATGCATCCAGAGAGTGGCATCTTCATCTGCCCTTTGGGTCCCATGAGTTCATGAAGGTGATCAATCTTCTAACCCATGGCCCTCAGACAATGATAGTTGTTACCTCCCGACCCTATGGTCATGTGCAACTAGGGAATTAGGAAACTCCTACTCCCATCAGTCTTATCCCTACCCTACCCTAGGATAGACTTAAGATTATAACATAGAACATATCCAACTTGAATCCTTACCCAAGTTTCCATCATCTCTCTTGGCATTCGTGGTCTGACTTACATCCTTTCATAGGGATCATGGCGACCTACCTACCTTGGTCAGGCCCCATCTACATGCACTTAGAGATGGTTATCTATGGTTCTGTAGGTTCATTCTCATACTATGTACTTTCCACTTAACTTCTCAAGATCCTATGAGACCTCTTTAGGTTATCTCAAACCCAACAAAAGCTGGTACATACCCTACAGAAGGGTCCCTCTCCCAGGATGGGAGGAAACTATATCCTGATAGCAGTAAGGGTCACAAACGTACCTATGTCTAGGGTTTACATCCACATGAGCATGTTTAGCCCTAGCAAGCTACGAAGGCACGTAGCTAATAAACAGACCACCTACTAAACCTTACTAGGTCTCTATGGTAGGTCATACTTGTTCTCATTCCTCAACATTGGACCATCATCATATATGCCCATGTCACCAACCTATATGTGAGGGGTTCATCAAACATATACCTTAGTCTAAGGGGTTTCCTTTTTCTCTAAACATGAGGAGTGCCATGCTCCCATGCGTAAGAACTCAAGCATCCGTGTGAGCATCAGGTGCACCAAAACTACTTCTCCCCCTCTTTAGGTCTAGGAACCCTAGGTTCACTTTTATGCATCAGTCTTCTAACCGCATGCTCAGCTTTCCAACCATGAGCCAAACATGTACGAGGTATATCATGCACGTCCTATAATCCTTCCACTTGAACAACACCTCAGAGTTGAGCCCTCCTCAAGGACAAACAACTAGGTATGAGGTCTTCCAACTTGATACAATACCTTCTAAGGGTCTAAGGAACTCTTCTTCCTATCCTTAGAAGGTAAGGTAGGCATCTACTACTTCCATAGATCAGTTCAAGAAGTCTCTTCCCCTTTCTAGGGTTTGGTTCCTCTAAAGGCAACCTAGATACCACAAGCCTCCAAGGATCATGCACGAGACAACCGTAACCATCCACTTAGGTCGTACATATCTGACTTCTCAGGGTTCCTTATATCCCAGAGTCCAAGCTTCCAACCTTCTTGATCGAGTCTCACTCTCTCTCTCTCTAGAGCTTAACCCTACAAACAACCTTACCATTATAGGTTCTCTCTCTAAGGTGGATCAAGCTCACATGCATACACCTACATGGGTGAAACCTATGTTCACTCACAATTATCCATAGCTCTTTATGATTATCTCATAAGCTATCCAACATGCCCTTCTGGCCTGGGTTTTGACCTACTTCCATCACTACTGATGTACCCTAGGTGCATACTCTACCATGCTCATATAAACTCATAAGGGTTCTATATGGTCATCACTAATCTCATCAATGAAGGAGTTATCCTTCACCCTAACATGCACAACCCTACTAAGGTTGGGTTGCCCAAAAGACACTAGGTCAACCAACCTCACATAGCTCATACTTCTCATAGGTATCCAAAACCAAAAGCATGTCAACCCACACACATGGTCGACCATGACATCTAACTCATTATGCCATCTCTCTCTAACCGCCACTTAGGGTTAGGGTTAGCATCATCCTCAGAGGATGCGCCAGGTCTCTACCTTTAGTGGAGGTTTCTGCCTCCAAGACCAACTCTCTACCCATCCTCCTTACAAGAAGATCTAACCTTAGGTCTCCCCTGAGGGCACGTCAACACATGTCAGGAAAACTAAGCATGTAACTAATCACTAGTTTAGGCGTAAATTATTAAACTTATGTCCATGACATATTATTTACATGCTTTTCATTAATTTGGTGGAGGATTCCATAATCTTATCATACATACCCTAACCTCAAGAGGGTGAGGAAGAGAGAAAAAACCCTAAACCTTAGAATCTTAATTGAATTAGGGTTGAGAAGGGACGAAAATAGATGAGAGAGTCCTAAAGGTATCTTATTTCGAGTCAAAACCTTAGACATTGGCCAGGCAGTCACACTGCATCCGGGAGTCCTCGTGACCGACTAGCGGGGCGGAGGAAAATCTTGCCAGCCCCCAGACCGTGATCCTTTTCTAGACACCTCTGTCATTGGAAAATCCTCTAATAACTCCCTCGGGTTCTATAGAGTTTGTAAAATTTAATAATTACTAAGGATTAAATGAGGAACCAACGCTCTGATACCAAATGTAACGATCTCGCCTCCCGGTAACCCCCAATCAAGGGAGACCAAAAGGTCAGATCTGTTATCCCAATTAACCGGATCAATGGTTCGACAAATAATCAATAATAATTACTAAATTCTACCAAAACTATACTGAAAAGCTGGAATAAAACAAAACTTTGCATACCTCTTTAAAATCTTGGATTTCTAAACTATTGTCCACAACTGGAGTCTATTCTAACTAATCCTCCTTGTACTTTAATTCATATATTCACAATGTATCACCTTACTGTTTGTCCTTTTCAAGCTTGTACCTAAAACGCCGACAAACAAAATGTCGGTCAGCATAAATGAATATGTCAGTATGTGGGAACAACCAAAATTTCACATATATTTCTAACAACCTAAATATCACAATCAAGTTAATTAACAATCCAACTTACGTCTTCAATGTGACATTCTCTGCCGCTTTTGCCCTAACCCTATAATACCCTCTTTAGGGTTTCTCTTTTGCAATAGACATAAGGTCACCTTCTCCATCTTGAGCTTGGTGCCTGGGGTCACCTCTCATGGTGCCCATTAGTCATGCAATATCATAAGGCCACCTTCTCTATCCCGAGCTTTGTGCATGGGGTCACCTCTCATGGTGCCCATTGGTCTTCCCTCTTGGGCTTGACCTCATTGCATCATACATTAGGGTGGCATGTAGGTGTGAGAATACACACTTATAAATTAACTATGATAATCATAGTAACTTTATGAATTTGCATATATGAATATCCAACAGTTAGGTTGCATTCAATTCGATCAATCATATGAGAAAACCCCGTGAAACTAAAGTGGTTAATCATAAATAACCACATACCTGATCCAGAGCAACTTGATATCCAAGCAAGAATAATCAAGAACACTCAATCAAGCAATCAAGAATATCCTAAAATTAATGCATAACATCCATGTGTCATTGTTTTATTCAAAACATCCTCAAGATTGACTTGGACTCCACCTTAGGATTTCTAGGTCAACTTTAGGGTTTTATTAGGGTTTTAGCCTCCATGATTCTTTTATCACGTTTAATGCTCTTTTAGTCCACAAACCCTAATTTCATCATCATAGGCATACTTGAATGTCAATTGAGTCTAATACATCTCGTTTACACTAAAACTACCATCTTTATCTTTTTAAGTCATGTCAAGATCATTAAGCCCAATTATCATGTTCGGTTTCTTTCGAATTGACAACTCATATTTCATTATAGTCCAATTCACATATGAACCCTATTTATCACTAATTCCACATTTATCCATTAGGAAACCCTAATTACCAAATTAAGGGTATTTATCCACAATTAGAAATGTTTATACTCAGAATAGCTTAGAATCATCATATCTCAGCTTTATTCATGGATTTGAACAATTAAAGCCATTAAGAGTCATAATTACCAAAATTAGGGTTTCAAGGCCCATTAAAGCATATTCATGCACATGGAACCCTACATTAATCAAGCTACTCATAAAGATCATCCTTTCGGATCTAATGTGTCCTTTTTATAATCAATAGGTTAATATTGATTAAAAACATCCATAATACCTTTCTCAATCTTATTAACATCAATATTAGGGTTTCTTAATCATTAATGCATTAAAGTTGAAAATCTTAACTACTTTTCGAATTGCAAGAGGAATTAGGCTCTAAAACTATTTTTAATGAATTCTTCATATTTTTCTGAGAAAATTTCATATATTATATGTACCAATCCGAGCTACCATTAATTAAATACGAATTCTGCAAGATTCACTTACTTGGACCAATGGGATGCTGACACGTCAGCCATCCCATGCATTATGTAGCTCGGTCGAGAACATAACGAAAAGACTCTTATACCCTGGTGTGACTTCCTGGTTCAATAGTACCCAGAGGGGCAATTTCATCCAACGCCACCCCAGTCATCTTCCTCCTCGTGAACCTTACTCGGCCACCGACTATAGCTCTTCGTGCGGCCACCTCCTCCTCCCCAGGGCTCGAGGGTATCGACAAGGGTCCCTTCACCTCCTCCGCCCTCCACCGCACCCACAGAGGCCCCAAGCTGCAGCCAAGACGGCTAGGGTCAGGCTTGCAGCTGCATCCTCGTCGACTGGCCTTGCAGGCATGCTGCAGGTGGCTGGAGCGAAAGCAAGAGCAAGGAGAGGATGGCCAAGCTCCCTTAGGTTATTGGGGAAGCATCATGCATCCAACGCACCCCGCCATGGCTCCTCGTTGCTCCACAGATTGATCTACTCCTCTTGATTAGGGTTTATGTGGAAACAAGAAGAAGGAGAGAGTGGGATGTCTGAGATCTTCTTGGGCTCGAGGCTAAGGGTCCAACCCTTATATAGGGGAGGGTAGCCATGCCCTAACATGCTTGCCCACACAAAAAACAAGGCATTTCCTCATTAGGAAACCTACTTTCCTTAATGAAGAATAAATTCTCTCATTAAATAATTCCTTGTTTATCCATGATCCTTGGTTATTAAGGAATCTGAATTTTACCTCTTTTATCTTCTTTGTGTTTGGCTTTTAATCCATTGGCCATGATATTTTACTTCCTTCAAGAAAATAGTATCTCTTTTTGATAACACCAAAAATTCATTAACTATATAGCACATTATCCTCATATTAAGACTTTTATATTATTTGTATTTTCTCTTTCTTCTTTTCCACTGGGACTCCTTGGACCCCAAGAAATCCTAATATTTCGAAATCCTTTTTGAAGGATGCTTGTTATCCTTCTAGATGCATCTACATTCATTATTTCTCATTATCTTACTTATTTCTTTATTAAAATATTTATTTTCAAGGATTTCTCTTTATCTTTTATTTCCTTTCATTAGAAATCACATGTAAACTAAATTTACTCAATTGTGGCCACTAATGCCACTTTCTAGAGATTTCTATATATTTCTCATAAATACTTTACTTAATATTCATTATCTTGTATCTTTTTCTAATATTTGGACTTTTCTTCTTTTCTCCTCTTTTATATCGAAAATAATAGATACTACGAAATTCCAATTAAAAGGGGGGTTTGCGAGGAAATCCATCCTTTGAAGCAAAGCATACAACCTTCTCAATTCAAGTCCATATTCATAAGGTTATTACATTTCAATTATGAAAACACATGTAAAATTGAGGTTGTAACAACGGAGGTCCGAGAAGACTGTGGTGCTCACTCCACGCTGCCCTCTACAGTAGGCTTCCATTCTCTCTCCATCCATCCGCCTATTTCCACCCAGATCTATGGTGGAAACCCAAATCTGGATCATCCTCCACCTCTGTTCCTCCATTGAGACGTTGTTTGGGGCAGATCTAGAGAGAGAGAGAGAGGACCAAGGAGTCTAGATCTAATCAAGGAGGAGGACCAAAAGATGAGATCCAGCCTATACAGAGGCAAAGGAGCAAGAGCCACCTCTCCTCCATAGGCTAAATCTTATCTTCTTCCTCTTTCTTCTGTTGTGTTCCTTGGTTTCTTATACAATGATGTTCTTCCATCTTTGTTCGGTGCCAACTATGCTTGTCCATGGCTAGTTGAGCTCCTTCTTGGCGATGTAGCCCATTTTGGGCATGTTTATTTACTTTTGCCTTAAGCAGGTAGATTTATTTCAGATCTAGTATGTTTGCTTGTTCTATCTTCTCTCTCTAGTTGTGATTGTTAGTTTGGTTGATATCTTCCTAGTTTGAACTGTTTTTTCTACGTGTATCGTGAGATCCGTGTAGGAATGGATGCGAGAAGATAGTTTGGACCAGAGTCTGAGAGGAGGACGGTCCAACAGTTGTCTGTTCCTAACATCTCAGCACATTCTAGACCCGAGAGGACCTCTAGAATATGTTGAGATGTTGATGTGTCATCCTCGAGAGAGGTTTGATGGCATATCGTTGATGGTTTTAGTCACACTACGTGAGAGCGAGTGGGATGACCTCACAGGAACAAATACCACAGTGTGTACTGTATTTGGTTTTATGATGCTTGCTTAAGTGTTTGAGGGTTGTCTACGCCCGAGACCAGGTGCATAGACTGCCCAGGTTGTGGTTACATAGCTAGGAACTCCTTCTCTCTGATTAGTAGAATATTGCAGACTCTATTTTGTTTTCGTTTCTTTTCTTTATTTTGTTTTATTTCATGACAACCCGCTAGACTAGTTCTAGCACATATTTTCATCGACTATCGTTTTGGCTTATCCGACTAAAGAATGAAATATGTGGCATCCTAAACATCACCACGTCCCTGTGTTCGACCCCGTATATTTACTTTGACCCTGTAATAAAGTTGTGGGCGTCCTCGAAGGATTTGGGTTATAAATTCAATGTTTTGACTCAATTTTGAAGTCGATCAACTTTTGGTGTCGTTGTCGGGGAGGTGGTTTTTCATGTTTACACGCCTAAAAAATTTTGTTCTGTCACTTTTAAGCCTGTATATATATGAATAGTCTTTCTTTTATTTTAAACATACTTGTTCATATATACTGAATACCTTTTTCTTTTTCTTATACCTTCTTTACAGCCATGGACCTTGCTTCAGGAAGGCAAGTCATCCTGTCCACATATCCTCCAGAGTTTTTTCACAGTTTTGACTGCTGGCAAATAATTGAAAGTCGCGCCTTACAACTCGTCGAGTTATATTCACCCCCATCGTCATCATATGTAGATGCCCCAACAATGGAGACTACCAGTCAGCCCATGACTTCCGTGCTATCATGGGATCAAGAACTGATTAAGGCAGTGGAGCTGGTCAGAGAAAGTGTCAACACACTCATCTACCCAGCCCATCATCTCCAAGAAAATGTCGATCCACTCCAACAGCTACTAGAAAGGCAAAAATATCAAATCCAAGGAGCCACAAAGATAGAAGACCGTAGTATAATCTTACTTCAAACTATTGAGCAAGGATTCACCCAAGCACACTAGTTTGATACAGCGAGTCCGCAACAGGAGCGCCAGGCGGAATTGACGAATCTTGAAAATCTTGTTGTTGAACAAAGCAGGAAGCTTCAAGAGATCATCATTTTGGTTACCATACAGTCACAAGCTCTACCGCCCAACGATGAAAACTTTAGTCATCAAGACCATTCCATTGGGCCTGAAGAGGAGTATGCCTCACCATCCTATTCAGACCATCAACTGGATTCACCAGGATTTTTCTGTGAAGACCAACCCACTTGGGGAAGCCCTTCATTCTATCCAGATGACCCAGTGGATGAACCAATGGAAGATATGAGTCATAGACATGAATGGTTCTATGATGACGATGACGAAGACTCTTATCCTCACAATGATAGCCAAACAACCTCGCACCAAAAAGGTTGGTTTGAGGAACCCGAGTCCGACACTGACCCAAACCAGGGTGATGTCTCTCATATTGAGACATGTCACTTAGATTTGAGCAGTACGCCAATCATGGTTTGGAACAATTTGTACGATGAGGACGACGACGACTATTCCTCTCAGTGGAGCGAAGATACTGACGACGACGAGTTGGAACAACATGAGCCGACATTTGCCACCGTCCCTTTACAAGGCTTGGTGGAACTCAAGGGAACTAGATGGACAATCTACCACAACATGGCGGATGAGCATGAAGACACCCAGGACCCCACAGAAGGCAACAAGCTTGGGGTGGAAGAACAACAAACAGATTCTTCTGGGTACACTTCTTTCTCAGAAAATAATTGGATGACTCAGACTGTACATGAAAGTTTACCTGAGCATCCAACCTCAATTTCAGAGATGGAGAGAGATGAGATGAATTGTCCAGAAGATATTTAGCCTATCTCCTCCATCTCATCCTGTGTCGACATCCTAGGGCCTTCCCATTCATATCCATACATTGAAAGGTGCCTTGAGGATGCTTTGACAAAGAAGTCATCTCAGTGTAGTTCAAGACGATTCCAACACACAGATGAGTTCACTGAGTCATCATATTCTATTCCTCTACTTCAGACTCAGAAGGGCCCTCACTGTAACATACTCGATTCCAGACACATAGGCTAATTTCCCAATCTTCTAGGCCCCTAATTGATTAAATGGATATCCAAAATCCGTTGTCCCTTTTCTTTACTTAGCTACCTTTCAATGTCTATATTTTGTTGAATAGCATAGATCGAACCATACTAGGATCTGAAAACCCTAACTGACTCTTTCGAATCACATGAACATGAATCTTTGTATGTGATAGCCCTAATACATGAAGGATGAGAATTTGTAGATACTAATATTAAACTATAGCCTCAACCATTATTTAACATCCTAGAATAACCATAGAATTTCAGAGCGAGGAATATGGAAGGTTTCACCATAATTGACCATTAGGCTATGATCATTTCATTAATTGAATGATTAATGCACAATGGTAAAATTACAGCTTAAGTGACCTCAAAACCCAAATCTAAGCTTATAATCGGGTTCCTCACATCTTAATTAGTTAGCCCTCAAATTTTGGAGTCATTTGGATGTTAGACGCACCCTTAATTGGACTCTAATAGATTTTATATGGTTTAATCTATGTTTTGGTCGATTTAATTAATTTCTTTTGTCACAGCCTAGCCTTGGGTCCAGGGGCCGGTTCTGGTTCATGCGGGCCGTTCGGGTCAGGTACCTGGGGACTCAGTCATCCCCTACCTCCGACATTCACGTGCTCCAAAGTTTTGTTCAGCGCTGATACTTTCTCTGGTCTCTCTCTCATGCTAGGATAACCCATTCTTTGCTTTTTCTTCGGCAACAGACTCCACTCTCTTCCCCGAATCCAACAAACCCTACCTCATCTCGTGCGGTTCCCCACAACAGAAACGCCCTTCGTGGCCGTGTGCGGCCGTCACTGCTCTTTCCCCTAGCTCACCGATTCCCCACTTGGGAGCCATCACTCCCTCTCTATTGCTCCGGAATCGGTCTGCGGAGCCTCCTCTTCAGCTTCATTCGATCAATTGCTCACATGGAGTCCTGGAAGCTACTTCTGGCGTGGGTCGTCTTCTCCGACGAAGATGGCGAACAGCTGCTAGCTTTCCCCTCCTCGATCAAATCTGCCGCGAGGTAACCATCTATGGCACCTGTTCATCCTTCCTGTGAACTTGTCTTACCGCGTCATCTTCTCGCTTGATGGGTCGACAAGACGACGTTAGGCTCCCCTGTTTTGCCGCACCGTTGAGAAGGATTCCGCAGGTCCTTGTCTTCTGTAACCCAGCCAAACTCATTGTGGGTGATTGGCATACCAACTAACTTCAATGCACCGATGATGTATATGGACCCCTTGTGATTCTCGTTTTGGCTCCCTATGCCGTCGTCTCCATGCTACATTTCCAACTGAGCTAAACACGGACCTCCTAGCGCGACCAGACTTCCCCCTATTTGTTTTGTTCCGCAACAGTTGGGTAACTCAGGAGCTTTGTAACGATGCTCGAGATCATCACGATCCTCCCTAGCCTGTATCCATACTGTACCCAGGGGTTTCTACCGGTGTTTTTCTTTTTCTTCTTCGGTTGTCTGATGCGGCTGGCGCTTTCACCGATCTCGACCAGCTTAGTACTTGAGCTAGCGCTCACTGCGTTCTGTATGAGGAGACAAAGATGGTAAAAGGGTCCCTTGCTCACTGAGAGGGCTATTTCGAGTGCCCCTCTCTAGGTCTTGAGCTGCAACAGGAGATCCATGGCGCCACATACAGGGAAAGTGATTCCCTAGGGCGAAAGCCCAATCTCGCCCATGGTGGCTATACGATTCATGTCACACCCATGAGGGCAACAAAGGAATTTGGATTTGAGTTGACTTTGTTGACCACAATATCCCACACTTATGATTTCTCTAAGTTTGTGTGACATCACACCTTTAATAACCACATTATTATTCAGGGGCATTATGGTATTTGTGCGTCATAATTTCCATTTTATTAGTAAATGGTTTTAAGTTTTAAAAATCATAAATAATTATTGGTTCAGTAGAAAAATACAAATAAATATGTTTTTGAGATCAGAAAAATACGCCTGATTTATTGGGATAGGTTTCACGCTCAGATTTGTAACCGACAGTAGGGTCAATTTCTAAGCAAGAGATTTAATACATTTTATATTAATCGAATGCACACATATTATGACTAGGTTGAGACATCCCTGGCCCTATACTTAGGAGGTGTTACTGAATATCTAGGTCTGATCATAAGGTATGTACATCCTCTATTTTATTTTGGGCATTATTTGACTAAAATCTACATTCTTTTAATGAGGCATCTCTTGTACTGTTATTCTACTTGAAAATCACTTGCTTGGACATTTATTATTTTTCCTTCTCTCAATTCATGATATTCAATTGGTTATTGTGATACCTTATTTATAATGGGTTTTTGGACCCCTTCTGCTATATTGTCTTTTTATTTGAAATTGACTAAAATGCCAGTCTTGTCACTCTATTTTATGCATGCTACATGTTTGACTAGAATATCTAGAATAGCGGTACTTATGTACAACCATATTTATATAGGGCGTGCGTATTCCGCCCGGGGTGTGCGTTTCCACCCTTGTTTATTTTTAGGCCATGATCCTATGGTGTTATGGCCCTGTTTTAGGTATATTTAGTCTACATTGTTATGCATGCAAATATTTATTGTTTTAATGTGAATCTGTGATTGATTGATATCGCAAGACACTCCTTATTATCATGCGTGTAATATGAATTTAACATGCCTCATTTCTTTTGCTTCATTTCTTTAGTTACTTTTCTCTTGAACATACCTAATTGCAAATAGCCCCCTTATCTTGTGGAACATCTCTTTTTGTACTTTTAACCCTATATAATGCCCAGAATTTTTTATATATGTACATACTCAGCCTTTTCTGACCTCTTTGTTGTTTTCCTATGTTCTGGGTGATGTTCCTTTCCACCCAGATTTAGGTACTTTGGAAGACAAGAACTCAAAAAGATCACCAACATGACTTTGACTTAAGGATAGCTTGGAATGGCTGGGTTACCCTCTGCTACCGGCCTTAGTTGTACTTAGTTCAAATTTTTGTAAAATCACCTATTATGGTGAGGAACAATTGTATTAATGAATCTTGAAGCGACTTTGTAATAATTCTGTTTCCGCTGCTTTATTATTACATGGCTCATGTATTATATCATTTGAGTGGATTTCATTTTGGGGTCTCACTCTTTACACTCACATCCACCTATTCTGCTCCTATCGTGAGGTAGATCCCACTGGCAAGACATAGGTGGCACTGGTCCCAAAACTTAGGATTTGGGATCCCAGTGTCGGTATCGTGGGGCAGCCACCCCCTTTTCTCTTACCCTGTCTTTTCTTCTTTTATTAAAATAAAATTTTGTTTTTCATGATTTTTCTTAGATAGTTTCTTTCCTCTAACTGCCTTATTTTTTTCCTTGCATACATGCATCATTTTAGGACTTTAATAAGATTCCCACCCTAACTTCCATGCATTCCCACCCTATTATCCTAAGCTTAGATCTTGCTCGAGGATGAGCAAAATTTTAAGCTTGGGGTGGTAATGCTATTCACCCTTCTACCTCTTCATCCTTATAACACGCATGTTTACTTCCTGCATTTAGTTTTAAATTTTCAAAAAAAATCAACTTTTTAGCTTTGCAATTATGGCCATATGGTGCAAATCTAATAGATAAATGCTTGACTTTATTCCTAATGCACAGTTTTTCATCTTAAAACTGCTTGATCTTGTGCTTGACTTGCTCTTTGACTCTTTCCTTGAGTTTGGTAATAAATCTAATGTTATGTGCCTTTTTCATAGCTTAAAGCTTTATTCCCTTGATTTATGTTGTGAATGACAAATCTAAGGTAAAGGACCGATGGAATGAGCTAAAACATGATCAAAGAATCCTAGTTGCAGTTTCATGAGCTTGCCTCTATTCTAAGGATTCTTGAATCATAATTGCAACTTTTCACACAGGTGTCAAGCAGATCATGGTGGGCTTTGATCTATAAACAAGATGAAATGTTTTCCTTGATGGACTACGTGCCTTCTCACATTAGATTGAGTCAAAAAGATGAAAAATATAAAAAGTTGCAAAAGAGGCTTGGCCACCCACAAAATCCTAAAATGTCTATATAGTTCTCACCCAAGCCTACAAAATAGAATGCAGAGAATAAAATCCTAAGTGTGAATAAATGAGAACTTATTTTCCCTTTTAGGAGAATTGAGGATGGTGCCCAGCCGATGTATGACTGCGCTCATGGACGCGGGTACGTCGTTCCTGGTAGTATCACTCCAAAAGCTCATTAGAGAGTCCCTAGGAACCCCTAAGAGACCTATGAGATCATCTCAGTAGCAGGGTTGGTTCAAGCGCAGTACAAGGAGTTCATCTCACTGCTTTGGGCCAACTGGCTCAGACTGCAGGGAATGTTGCTCGTTACATGGACCGACCTGATGCAGATCGGGATCCTCAGAAGTCATTAGAGTCTTTTTGCTTTGTTTATTAGGACATGAATAAGTGAGAGGTGTGTTGTTTCCCGATTGGTATGTATGGATTCATAGTGATGGCTCATTGCTCATCACCTGTGTGATCACCTATGTGACAATTCTTTCATGTTTAATAATTATGATTCAAACCCTCATGAGTATCGATAGGTTGAAGTGAATTCGCTTAATCTTGCCTGGAAACTCTTTGATCTTGCTTTGGCAGGATTGTGCCTAATTAGTGGGGGGGTTGTTCTGAAACGACATGAATCTGGAGAATTGATGCTTTAAACTATTTTTCTTAGCCTTAGCATCTATTGTTAAGCTTAATCTGGATGTTAATTTTTTGTTCTTTAAGCACAGTCTTGCTTGAGAACAAGCAAGTTTTAAGCTTGGGGTAGTTGATAACACCCAAATTAGTGCATATTCTCTATGCTATTTATCTATGTTTTTGCGCCACTTTGGCCTTAATATGCCCTCTAATGCTCATGTTTTAGTACCTTTTATCTTTACATAAATAAAGTAACTAGCTAGCCAATAAAGTAGCCAATCTAATCAATTTCGGGACTAGCAGGCACTGAACTTGTGATGACAACTTTCTACATGTTTTCTCTCTCTCTCTGAGGCCTAGTGAAACTATGTTATTTGTTATATCTTTTAATGATAAATACATTTTCATCTTTGTCTGAGTCACCATCTTGGGCTCAGTCTTGCTCTGATCTATTGCTTTCATTGCCTAAACCTACTTATACACCCTTATAACCAAATTGATTCAATCTCTATTTTTAATTAGGATTTTATTCTATTTGTGAAGGCTAAATTGGAGTACATGGGCCCAATCTCCAAGCCCATTCACTACGATGGACGGTTCTTGTTCACTCACTGCTGGCAGCCTCTCAGTCGACTTCTTCTTCGACCGACCACGACATACCTTCCCCTGTCAATAACCACGGTCGCGGTTTCTCACCACATAACCGTGGTCGCGGTTTTGCCCTCTCCCTACCGCAATCGCGGCCTCTCTCCTCGCTTCCTATACCGCGACCTGAGGACTGCAGCCTCGACTTCTTCTGCCCTAACCCTCCACGCTCGTGGTCTCCTGTGCAATGCCAAGCTTCACCGCAACCGGCTCCTCACACCCAGACCGCGACCATCACACAACCTTCACCCCAGCAACCCAACCGCGGTCGCGGTCCTCCCCTCCACATCAGTCGTGACCTATGGTAGTTACTCCACCACCCTCGGTCATCTGCCACCACCACGGCGCCATCACCTGCACCACAGACTGCGATCAACCTCGCCCTCCCTCCGCTAGTCGCGGTTCCAACGTCTCCATCATCCATCACCCGCTGAGGTCGACAGCCACTACATCACCCGCTTCCTCGACCTTGCTCACCTTTGACCTTCATCTCCAACCAGCAGCCCGCAACTCCTGTCGTGATCGACTCCGACAACGTCGTCATCAACCGCGACCACCTTCCCTCTACGCTCGCATCCCTGCTACCCCCGTCAAGCCACGACCGCAGTTGTTGACACCACGACTGCAGTTGTTTACACCGCGACCGTGGTATCTCCACACCGCGACTCCCGCTTCCTCAACTCCACCCGCGGCCCAACACCACTTCTCGGCAGCGACGCATCTTCACCTCCGCATTCATCACCGCAGTCAACGCTGCCCTCTACATGGGGAAACCCGGAGTCCCGTGGGAGAGCACGGAAGTCTGAGAAGACTGTGGTGCTCACTCCACGCTGCCCTCTATAGCAGGCTTCCATTCTCTCTCCATCCATCCGCCTATTTCCACCCAGATCTATGGTGGAAACCCAGATCTGGATCATCCTCCACCTCCATTCATCCACCGAGCTGTTGTTTGGGGCAAATCTAGAGAGAGAGGGCCAAGGAGTCCAGATCTGATCAAGGAGGAGGATCAAAAGATGAGATCCAACCTATACGGAGGCAAAGGAGTGAGAGCCACCTCTCCTCCACAAGCTAAATCTTATCTTCTTCCCCTTTCTTATGATGTGTTCCTTGGTTTCTTGTACAATGATGTTCTTGGTTACTTTTAACAAGATATTTTTCTAATATTTTTCTAGTCATCTTTGTTACTCTGACATTGTTTGTATGGTCACAATCACATGGTATACATAGTTCTTGTCTAATTTTTAGTTATATGGTTGCCTCATCTTATGTGCTTTTATTTTTCTATTTTCGTTGCATAATACTTGATTAGTTGATTGGTTCAACATTTTGTCTTTCTCAGTATATGATATTTATTCATATAGTAGTCTTTCAAATAATTAGAAATACTTTAATCAAGAATGTTCATTTTCTGTATTAAAAAAAAGTGGACTTAGTAGTAAAATGGGTGACGGTTAAACAAATTTCCAACTTAAGTCTCTAGGGAGTTGATTTTTTTAATATAACAACAAAATACAGTCACATCTAGCTCTGCCGCTGCATGTTAGTCTTTTTTCCTCATTTTCATCTCCGATTGGTTTGTCGTAACTGGTCCGGAAAACTTATGAACTAGAGTTTCTTGAACAGTTTTTTATGATTGGTTTAAAGGAAGTGTTGAAACTTGAGTTTTATGACTTCTGGTGAGTTACAGACTTACATACAAAACACAGTTCATGAGTTCCCTCTTAAAAAGAGCAGAAAACGAGTTCCAAGACAACTAACAATAATTATTATACATTTATATTCTCCATTTGTTATAAATGACACATGTAAAATATTTATGACTAAAAATATTAGCGGTGTGGATATAGTTCATTTCTAAAATCACAACATAATATGAAAAAATATCTTACTTTATAATCGCACTATGTAAAATATTTTACACTATAACCACCATTATCAGTACAATCTAAAAAATAAAAAAATACAAACATCATGGAAAAAACACCACTCCATGTGAAAACATTGCGATTTACGTAATATATTTTTATTCTTCATGTTTAAAAAATATGATGTGAAAAATGATAATTAAGTGTGACGATGCACAAATAATATAGTAAAAGTTTCCTACAGAAATAATGTAAAAATTAATATTCCACATTGCTTTAAACAATGATGACCCAAAACATATATTTACGAACACATGAAATGTGGATATTATTACAATACTTTGTATACACAAAGTGAAATAAAAATATTGTGATGTGATTTTTATCAAAATATTTTTATTAAGATTATAATTGTACCATAATAAAATATTTTAGAGGAGCAACATCTACACCATAATCACTTGTTCCGGTTATTATGATTTAAGAATGTTATGATTTTTATGAATATGATTTTTATGCGATTGCCACCTCACTTATTTATATTATAAAATAAAAATTAACAATATTTTTAATGATTTCCGTCGTCTCTAGGGCTCCGGGCGATTGCTTTCCGCATGCGTGGAGGTGCCGTCGGCGGCCGTGGAGGCCGCGGCGCTGGGCGTGGATCGCTCCACAATTCTCAACGTGCGAATCAAGGTTGGCTTAACACTGATGTCTCTGAGCCGTCGGCGTTGCTGGGCGGTGAGGGGAACCAAGAAGACGGGAGTGCCATGGATGAAGGAGAGCAGACGGTGGGGCACAACTCAGTCGGAGTTTCCTTCTGCGATGCCGTCACTAGTGGTGTCACGCCACCTGTGATCAAGCCTGCTTCTCCTGATGCCCTGAAAGCGTCGGATATACAAGTTGATAAGAGCGGGGTCATGCCCAATATCCGTACTAGCGCGCTGAAGTCGTTGCTGGAACCATGGAGGTTCGCGGTAGTGGTGAAGGTCGTTGGAATCACCGTTGGATTCACAACGCTAGTCAACCGCATCATGGCCTTGTGGCAACTCACCGAACAGTTTCGAGTAATCGACCTGGAGATGGGGTACTTCATCTTCCAACTCAGTAGCAAGGTGGCGTTTGAGAGGGCCTTGACCGAAGGGCCATGGACGATCTTTGGGAACTATCTCGCTGTTCAATCTTAGTCGGCAGATTTCTGCCCGGTCGATCACATTCCCAAGAAACTGGTAGTATGGCTTCGCATCCCAGAACTCCCAGTATATCTATATCAATATCAGCTCCTAACAAGCATCGGCGATGCTGTTGGCAAAATGATTAAAGTCGACACCACCACGCTATCAGGCCACCGTGGTAAATTTACACGGCTAGCAGTTGAAGTCGATACGCTCAAGCCATTGTTACCGGAAGTCTACCTTAACGGGGAGTACTTCCGTTTGGAATATGAGAATCTACCCACTATTTGCATGAAGTGCGGTAGAGTGGGACATGATGATGTGGCTTGCAACTTCAGTAAGCCCTTCTCCCCTACTGAAGCGCCTTCATCATCGGATCCCCCTCTCCTTAAGGAGGTGCAGTACATGCCTCAGATTCATGCCAAGAAGCCAGAGAAGCGTGCAACCTCTCAACAGAAGGGAGGATCAACGCCGTCTGATAGTAAAATTCTGGAGAACCCGCCCACTGCTGAAAGTGTGGACGCGACCAAGGAACAGCAGCCCCAGTCCACAACTGAAGTCCATGAAGCAACCGGAGAGGAGTGGCAAACTGTCCAATCCAGGAAGCACAAGAAGAAGGCTAAGTCAAAGCTACACGCACATTCCGGAGCAGGACAAGATCTCCCGCCTAAGGGCCTGCCTGCTGGGAGTAATGAAACCAATCCGAGTAACACAAGCGTCATCCTTCTTAACGATGACACCTGTGAGGGTCGAACGCAGGAGACGGGAGACACCATGTCGTTCCAATTCACAGCCATCGACAATGCCAAAGATGTCTCCCAATGTTCGTTCCACTGGGGGGACAAAGGTGGAGGCAGCGGAGTATCACTTAGAAACAGAAAAGTTGTCTATCAGATGGTCAGCCCTGGTAGAGAAAGGAAGAAAGGAAGGCTTGCCCAATTAGTTGGCAACCTTGAGCAAGGCTCGGCGGCTAAGCGCGCCATTGACTTCACCAACGACACGGAACCTCCAGATGATACTATGGTCGACGATGATCAATCCGTCGGCCTCTGTGTGGCAATTGTTTGAGTTGCCCACACCCCTCTCTCTCTCTCTTAGTGTTTTTATGCTGAACATCCTCTACTGGAATATTCAAGGTGCTTGTTTCAAGAAGAAAATTCGTCTTCTCAAGGATCTCAGAAGAAGACATAGGCTTCATATTATGGCTATTGTTGAACCACGAATAAGTGGGTCCAAGGCTGATGGCGTCATTAAGCAATTGGGTTTCCCTTCTTCTCACCGGGTTGAGGTTGTTGGCTTTTCGAGTGGCATATGGGTGTTATGGGATGATGCTCGTTGCTCCATCAAGTTCGTCCTCAACCACAGACAGTTCATACACTGTTGCATCAATGACTCCTGGCACTTAACGTTCGTCTATGGTGCTCCTAATCCGGGTAGAAGGGACCTTTTGTGGAATCGCTTGCATGACATCTCCAACTCCATTCATGGTGCATGGGCTGTCATCGGTGATTTCAACACCATGCTGGACATCTCTGAAAAACACAACGGGCGTTCCTTTGACCGCCGCTTGAGTAGGAAATTCAATTCTCTTCTCATGCACACAGGCTTAGTAGACATCAAGGCCAATGGCCCCTTCTATACCTTCAAGCGACTCCAACTCTTAGAGAGGCTGGATCGAGTCATCGCCAACGATGACTGGCTGTCTATGGCATCCTCTGCATCGGTGACTGTCCTTCCTAGGCTTTATAGTGACCATTGTCCGTTGCTCATTCACGATTCCACACAACGCCAGGCTCACAATAAGTCTTTCCGAACTAAAGAGTCTTGGTCGCTGGCCCCTGGATTTAAAGAAGTCATTCTTCAATCTTGGGATCCGACAAAGAATTTCCTCGACGCTCTTCCCGCCTTCCGTGAGGTAGAATCTGCATGGGACTCCAAGATTCACAATTCCAACAACAAACACAAAAATAAAATCATGTGTCGGATAAACAACATCCAGGTATCCTCTACCAACTTGTCTCATACTTCCTCTGACTCCACTTTGGAATATTTGCAAGATGAATACAGCAATATTCTCCTTCAAGAGGAGGCTGATTGGCGGCAGCGAGCTAACATTAACTGGCTCCGTCTTGGCGACGCCAACACAAAATTCTTTCATACATACGTCAAGGCGCGCCGCCTCTTCAACAAGATTACAAGGCTCAAGGACAGCACGGACAATTGGGAGGAAGATCTAGCTTCCCTTAAGTTGCATGTGTGAAACTTCTTTCTCGATTTGATGACTGCTCCGCCACCCAGCGCTCGCAGCGCTGCTGCTGTTGCTAGCTTTGTTGGCACCTTCGAGCAGCCTTGCGAGGCCACTAGGCGCACCCTTAGCGCCCTCTTTTCTGCTGCTGAAATTAAGCGCACCATGTTCATGATGGCACCTAACAAAGCTCCCGGGCCCGATGACATTTGCAATTCATTCGTCCAAAAGCACTGGGACACAGTTGGCTCTTCCTTTATTCGCACCGTGCAAGATACCCTCACCTCGGGGACCATTGAAGAGTACAGGCTTGCTGACTCCTTTATGTGTCTGATTCTGAAGACCAGACAACCCCAAACTTGCAGTGATCTCCGTCCTATTTCGCTTAATAATACGTGCTTCAAGTTTATATCCAAGATCATTGTGGAACGCATCAAGCCTCTCCTGCAAGGATGGATTTCTAAAACTCAATCTAGTTTCCTACCGGGCCGGCGCATCACTGATAATATTATTCTTGTCCAGGAGGTTATCCACACCATGCGTACGAGGACTAATGGCAAGGCGATTGCTTGCATCAAGATAGACCTTGCTAAAGCCTTTGATAAGATGAGTTGGGCGTTCATCCACGACACCATCAAGAGGACTGGTATTCCGGCTGTTTTGGTTAGTCTCATTATGCAAATCATCACTAAAGGGTGCACTTCGGTTCTCTGGGAAGGCCGCCCTCTTGAGTCATTCAAAACCTCACAAGGAGTCCGTCAAGGCGACCCCATCAGCCCCTACATATTTGTTCTATGTATGGAGAGACTCAGTCAAGCCATCTTGCAATCCATAAACCAAGGAGCATGGAAGCCTATTCGTCTTTCCAAACAGGGCCCGATGCTATCACATGTCTTCTTTGCCGATGATATACTCTTACTGGCAGAGGCTTATGAAGGGCAAGCTAAAAAAATTAACAAAGTTCTCCAAGCTTTTGGGCGTGCATCTGGGCAACGGGTGTCTAAGGCCAAGTCACGTTGCTTCTTTTCTCCTAATACCCCACGCCAAGTCCGGGATGTTTTCTGCAGGCGCCTTGGTATTCCTCACACCAGTGACTTGGGTCGCTACCTTGGTGTTCCCATTCTACATCACCGAGTCAACAAATCAACTCATGCTGCAATTGTTGATACTATAAAGGACTGTATGACGAGTTGGTCAGCAAGACAATTGTGTCTAGCTGGTAGAATCACTCTTGTAAAATCCACTCTCCAAGCCATTCCCAGCTACACTATGCAATCAGTGCAACTCTCACAAGTGCTTTGTGATGATATTAACAAGCACGTCAAGAATTTTCTCAGGTCTGGCAGCCGATCCCACCACAGTCTCTCTCTGGTCTCGTGGAAGAAGGTTACTATGGCTAAATCAGACGGCGGCCTGGGCATCAAGGATGCACGGTCTCAAAATCAAGCTCTAATGCTCGGTAATGTGTGGCTCTTCATAAACAACAGAGATGTTCTTTGGGTTCGTGTTATGCGTAGCAAGTACATGTGCAATGACACACCTATACAGAAACCATGTTCCTCGGTGTGGGCTTTTATTAGGAAGTACATGCCAGCCATCCTTCAGGACTCGGCCGTAACTATCAATAACGGTGAATCTGCAAATGTTTGGAGTGACAAATGGCTTCATGGCCTATCTATTAAAGACATTGACCCCTCTCTTGTGCCGCCGCCCGACCTCGCTGATCTTACTGTCTCAGCCATGGGCATGGACGACAATGGCTGGGACTGGGACTTCATCCATGGCTATCTTCCGAGTAGTTCCTGGCTGCATATTCAGCATGTCTTTCCGCCTTCTCCATCTGTTGGCCATGATACTCGCCATTGGCCTGGGTCGCCTACTGGCCTTCTTACCACAAAGGTTGCATACAAATGGCTCCGCATGGACATTGAGTTGCCCCTGCCTGGGAAATGGGATACTATTTGGAGATTGCCGGTTCCGCCCCGTGTTCGCACTTTTCTATGGCTTCTGGTCCACAAGGCGTTGCTCACCAATGTGGAGAAGTCCCGCCGCCATATCCCTGTCAACAGCCACTGCCCAGTTTGTGCAAATGCAAGTGACACTCTGGTGCATGCTCTCCGCGACTGCAATTTCAGTAGGGAAGTGTGGGTTGCTTGTCGAATGGACCCATCCTTCTTCCTTCTTCCTGAGGATGAGTGGATTGATGCGATCATCTCTTCTAAAGGCACTGACACTCCATCCATGTTGCCTCTAGTGGCTTGCTGGGCAATCTGGTCACAGAGAAATGAGTTTGTACACAACAGGAAGCAACAACCTCTCCAAATGCGGGTATCCTTCATCAAGGACCGAGTTCGAGCCATCTTGGCAACCCCGACGCTGTTCTCGACACACACGACAGGATGCAGCCAAGCCAGAATTCCCCCTACTCTCAGTGACGTTGTTATTTTTGTTGATGCCTCTCATCACGTTGAATCCTCTCGCACTGGGATTGGTATTCATGATGTGGACAGCCATGGAGGCTTCCTTATGGGCCACGGATTGCCCAGCCATGCCACCTCGACATTGGAGGCAGAGATACAAGGCATCATCTGGGCCTTGGAACTCTGCAAAATTACAGGATGACGTGCACCCACCATTCTGTCAGATGCTACCTCTGTGGTATCCATTACCACCAAAGCGGCATCCGCAACAACCATGTTCCTTCCGCACATGCGTCGTCTTCAACAGCTCCAGAATGAAGTCGGTCTCACTTCCATAGCTCATGTTCCTAGAGTGCATAATAATGTAGCGGACTGTATTGCTCGCTTCTCAATTTCTGCTAGTACTGCTTTTACCTTCCATAATGTGGCGCCCCCATGGCTCACAAGTAATCTAGATGTTAATTTCTCTAACATTTGGCCCGCAGTAGAGAGCAAGATGAATATAATCTGATCTCTACGGTTCCCGGGAAAAAAATAATATTTTTAATGATTTCCATATTTATGCTTACAACAAACCAATCACATGGAAGTCAATAAAACTTAAGTTCCAGAAACTGAACTAGAGTTCCTAGAAAATGAGTTCCATAGAACTCATGACTTACACCAAACCAATAATATAAAAGAAGTAGATTGAAACATGTCAATTTGACTGGACATATTATTAAGATATTTGTTTTCATTGTATGCTACAAATCTACCTTTTAATTTTTCTATAAAGTTCCTACTGGTATTCGTTTCAAAATAAGTAATAAACATAATGAGTATGATTCTATTATCGTGTATTGTACACCTATACTTGAATTACATATACTAACATTTAGAATCTTAAACACTATAAAATTTTATTTTGTGTTACAAATACATTCGTGTGGTTTTTTATTTAAATATGTTGTGGCCAATTAAAATGCAAAATTTAAAATCACATTACTCTCTTAAACTTTTCTCACATTTTTATTTATAAGTAACCAATTTCTAGTAGCATTTTTCTTTCTCCATATTAATAAAGTATCCATCATATTTTTAAGTGATTCTCCTCCTAATGCCCCTCTCTATGTCTCAATCTCATCAATATATCAACTTTTCAACTTCATGTTTCTCCATGAAGTTACCTCTTGTTTTCTTTCTTCCACATAACTAATACAAGTTACAACATAATAGTGTAATACATGGTAAGATATAATTCATCTTTTACGACCAACTAGTCGCATATGTTGATTAGGTATTATAACTAGCACAAAATATTAACCACATATTTTATTCACATTAATTATCTAGTTAAAGCATTCCAAACAACTCATTAATCAATTTGGAAGCCCAAAGTTGACAGTGTAAAACAAGGTATAGTCTATGTCCATCACAATACATCCACTTTCATTTACTTATGTTTATTTTATTTATTCTTCTACTTTTCAATGTAAGTGCTTGTGATTAACCTTAAGTAAGCTATATAAGATATTAAATAAATTAAATGATGGTGTCAGAATGTTACCTCCAACCGCTTTTGGTGAATAAATCTTTTAGTATGTAAATATGTATCACTTTCTTCATAAATAAACTTATACTAAAGCTTACTCAATACATATTTTTTAATAAACACTTGGCCAAGTTGGGGATACACTCAGGCAATTACTAAATGGATGAAATTTTTATTAATTCTTCATGAATATGTAGTTAAAATTAGATCTAATTTAATATTATACTAATAAATAATATACAATGGGGTTATTTATAATTAAAGATTTACCAAATTGTCTACTCAATTCCTATAATAAAATATCAAAATTATAGTTAATCTCTTTCTTAATAAATAAATTATATTGAACATTTTTCATAAAAAAATCATTTGCATAGAATATTTGTATTTACTATTGTTTCTAACTAAATATAATTTATTAAAATAACTTCCTTTCCAAGTTATCAAAATAAATGTAACAGGAAATTATAAGAACACTTATTCGTGGAAATTTATTGAGTCTTACGAGAAGCGAATGTGTCTAGATATACATAAATGTCTTCTCTTATGGTAAGACTGTACTTGAGTGTATTCTGCTCTGAATACACTAGAGTGTATTTTAAGCCTGACTTATATATATATATATATATATATATATAATTATTTATTTATTTACATATAGAGAGAGAGTCAGGCTAGAATACACTCAAGTAGTTTCATGATGCGGTATTTTTTTTCAAAAATCTAATCTGTTGATCTTCTTAATCATCATGTGAATAATTCATATAAAAATTTGAGCACATTTGGACATTTATAAGTCATGTTATAAAGACCGCAAAAATTATGCATTTCAAATTAGTTTCGTCTGACGATTTTGTTGCCCTCGGATGAGTGACTTACACTCATCCAAATGGGATCAAAATTTGTATGTAGCCTAATACAGTATGACAACGAAAATCAATAGTTTACATCTTGCAAAAAATAGTCTTGATATGCAAACACACTTGAGTGTATCCGTGCGATCTGTACACTCAAGTATATTCTAGAATCTCTCTCTCTCTCTCTCTATATATATATATATATATATATATATGTGTGTGTGTGTGTGTGTGTATAGGGTAGCGATCCAGTGAGAAATATCCTACAGTGAGAGCATGTAACACCCAAATTTTTATAACACATGAGTGGAAGCTATAATTTTTTTTTCTTTCTTCATCTGGGAGTGTCACAAACATGATAATCATTGTAATTAAAGCAAATGAAACACTTTGCATAACTTTAAAACTGATTCATACATAGTTTTATCAACAGAAAAATACATCATGTTAAACCATAAAATCTAATCTAATTAACAACACTACTAGACATAATAAAAAGATGTCAAAACTCTGGATCGTCTAGGTAAATGGCACCCCACTAGGCAAGCTTGATAATCTCCTCAACCTTTACTTGTTCCTTTGATCCTCAGATGTTCTGAGTCCTGCGGACATCACATCCCCAGCCATGCATTAGGAAAAATAGTCATTAGAATAAGTGGCATGAGTATTTTAAAATGTACATGATTAATAATCTGAAATTAGCATTATAACAAGGAATTACTATCAAGCTCTGAGTAAAATCTGAAACATAAAATCTCTTATTTCTTAATCTGAAATTCTTATCTTTCTATCTTATCTTTCTCTAAAGACATGTACCCTGGTACATGGATCTCATGACCTACACCAAAGTGTCGATGTCTTAATTATCTTATCGAATTCCCTCTCATCATTACTCATGGATGAGAATATGGACATCTCTAATCTAAGGTATCTTTTACTTACGGTTTTTATCTGATTGTGGCCACCATTATACAATAAGTCCTCCTCTGTTGACACTGAAGTGTCCTCTGTGGTGCAACACACCCTCTGTTGGTACAACGTGCCCTCTGTTGACACTAAAGTGTCCTCTATGGTACAACGCACCCTCTGTTGGAACAACGTGCCCTCTGTTGGCATAAATGCCCTCTGTGACACCCGCAGTGTCTGGCGCAGCACGCCCTCTGAATCGTCCTGGGACTCTCTGGTGAGGACTTATTATATAATGCATTATGTGAATGTTTCAAATTAATTATCTTAAGTTTATCTTTACTAAACTTTGAATCTGAACTTATCTGAAACTGAGTACTAAACATGTACTGAATTTTAAATCTGAAATCTGAATCTGAATCTGAATCTATATCTGAATCTAAATCTGAATCTATATCTAAATGTAAACATGCATCTCAATTACTACATAATTGGGATTGGGTCTATAACCCATATCATGTACCTTTATTCAAAATCTAGCTACTCATACAGTGAGTAGTCTAAGTCTGAATCTAAATCTTTTTATTCTTAAGTTCTAAATTGAATTCATTGCTAGATTTGAACATGTATCTCATTATCGGGGTAAACTTTGTTTTAAAACTCTTATTTGGTCAAATTACTTCACTTGTACCAATTATATGATAAGTAGCTTAGGAAAAGGACCTGAAATGCTCATAGAATTACTAGATATACAAAGTATCTTAAGTCAGGTTCATAATGTATTTTAAGTACAACATATCTAAAAATATGAATTCTAACAAGGTGGTTCAATCCTTCTTGTTAAATATGATGTTACCCTGAGACTTAATATTTGCATAAAAACTTACATATTAAACCTTAAATATCAGAATAGAAATCTCATAAAATATTGTCTTGCAACCTAATCATTACTTAATTTGTCATTATCTCATAATGCCATCATAAACTCATTTTACGATACCTTCTGATCCCAAACGTACTTTTATTAGTACACCATGTCTTAATATTTTTAAATTTATATTCTTAAATTGTACTTGCATTCTAGATACTATTTATTCTAAGGAATCTAGTTCTTAGATCTCTACATATGTATGAAATCTTAATGGCATGTTTCTACTTGAAATCTTACTACATAACTATGCCTATAAATATGAGAAATTCTAAAAATATATGTGTACTTACATTCTTAATACAAAGCTGTTTGAAATCATCAACTAAGTATGGATACATTACTGGTATATCTTATCTTCAAATCATATTCATTACTTCCAAACATTTCTAAGAAATCTTATAGGAATATGATTCTTCAACTTTCTCATGGACTTGGTCCATGAGTCACAACTATTTTGAGCAGCATATCTCTATTTTAGACTTTGGGTATCTAAACTTGCATAAGGATAGAAATATGAGAATAATATTGTTTGCAAATCTTAACATTGAAGTCTTAGAACATTAAATCACCTAGATCATGAAACTCTTATTAGGAGACATGTAAACATATTGAACATAAACTATGAGTACTCATGTGCATGGACCACTTACCTCTTATGCTGATGATGTCCTTAACTTAGTCTTGATTTCTTGTTCCAAATCTTAATCACCTGGATATAATCAAAGTTTTATAAGTCCAAGTACATGTTCCCTCTTTCTATTCCTAAATCTCAAAACCCCATCTTCCTAACTATGTATACCAAGTTAGGTTTCTTAATTAGACTAAACATAACTTTAATCTAAAATCACCATAAAATCTTGGCGTTGAAATAAAATAAAACTCATACTATATAATTAGTATTATCTTTATACTCAAATAAGACATAAATCATCTTATGCACTAATATGAGCATATACTTCATATAATGAGAATAATTACCAAGCATAGTCACATATTAGAAAACTTACTGACTCAATTAGGAAATCAAAATATAATACCACCATGTTAATAATATTAGACCTAGTTAGCCATACATATACCACTTATTGTCAAGATAATCATCTATTACCCTCACATAATGGTCACTGGTCCAAAACTAAATAATAATATGATAACATAAGAAAATACATCAAATCTCTAGAAAAGTAATCATACAATGTAGTAATATCATGTATTAAAATATTGGGTCATTTAAAAAAATCATATCATGGGTGAAATACCCAAACTACCCTTATTAGGGTTTACATTAAAAACCTCATTAAAATTTCATATATTAAAGATCAGGCTTTGAATTAATGTTAAATATATCAAAATACACATTCAGTAAAATTTGCATAAATTTCTAAATTCGTTTACTATTTTTAATTGACCAAATATCAAAATCATATAGTGTTGAATACACTATTTTTAATAAATATTAGATATCAAAATCATAATCTAGAAGTATTTTTATGTGATAGTGCACTTGAAGAGCTTTCCATAGATACCTTATTTGATAAAATCTAAATTCCCAATCTCAAGATATGATTTTTAGAAGAACTACATTAACCAAACGTGCTAACCGTTCAAAATTGATCTGATGGCTGAGAGGAATAAACGCCCATCTTTCCAGATCTGGCGGATTCTTCTTCACCCGATGAACAAAGGGGTTTTCTCCCCTATTTTTCCGTAAGAACAGAACACGGCGACCGGTGCTTCTGACGGTGAACGTGCTCGTGTCTCCGGTTGGCAATGAACCCAACAAAGGTAGACATGGTCGCCGATCCTCCTCTAGCGGGGCGCAACACGGGCGTGAAGCCCTATTTCTCCATGGGAACACGCCGTCTTGGCCTCCTCTCCGGTCGTCCTTGACTAGTCCAGCGATCTTGATTTGTCCATACTGACGCCTACGTCAACACCTAGCCTCCCCCCTTCACGCAGGTGCACGCATGAAGTTGAACCTCAGGCGCCAACCAACTGCACCCTCACTTGAACAGGCAGGCGGGAGTCTCGCCTCCCTTGTCTCCACCCAAAAATAGAGTAGCGGCACAGCAGGTGGTTCGGCTACCCTTCTTCTGCCTCGACGCTGCAACTGGCCTCCATCATCGCCCACCTCGTCCTCCGTTTCTTCCAGATCTCACCCTCTCCCTCTATTCTCTTCTATTTCTCTCATAATCTCAAGCTAAACCCTAATACTATATCTACAACACATCGCACTTAAGATCCTTGGCGTTTTATAACTCGACTTCCACAGATTGTTGTGCGGATCTTCCTCAAAGGGGCTCAGGCTCGATTTCTTAG